>CM066990.1:22582589-22932589 GCA_033977485.1 Hydrangea macrophylla | reverse complement strand
TACTCTTTCAAATGTCTCCAAAATAGAATATTTTAGTAATTGTATTACTAAAAGTACAATTTTTTGGAAGTCCAAAATAGAATATTTTGATTAAATCCACGATGGAGTTGGAGAGGATACCATTAGCTATTGCTAGTGAGGAAGAAGCTTGACTAGGAAGCCTGCTATAATATACCCCTCAATGGGAGAGAACGATACCAGCTGTCTTAATCCATTGTGATAGTACTGCATCTATTGTAAAAGTTGAGAACCGTTATTACAACGGTAAGAAGCGACAAATACTTTGCAGGCACAACACTATTAGAGAGTTTCTCTCTAATGGGGCTGAAGAGAACTTGGTTGATCCTTTGATGAAAGGGTTAACACGAGAGAAGGTTTGGAAAACCTCAAAAGGGGATGAGACTAAAGGCCGATAGTTGAGTCGCTTATGATGGTAACCCAACCTATAGACTAGAGATCCCAAGAAATAGGTTCAAAGGGTAATAACAAGTCATGAAGTGATATGAGTGTATGCTAATTTTCTAAATATACTCCATGTCCATCCCTAAGAAGCATGACATCTTGAAGGACAAAAGGTTGAGTTATTTATAACTCTTAATGAGATCTAAACTCCATTTGGAGTGGGATACCTAGCTACAGTTTCCTTGTTATTCTTACCTAGGCGAATGTGGAAGTGAGGCCACTTCCTATGAAATTTGGGCAAATTCTCTAGATCATTCGCTATACTGGGATATAAGCACATGGTCATAAAGTGCTAGCTTTTTGAACTTCACCCTAGTAGGGTTGTGTGTGCGGTGCTGTCTGAGATAGAGTTCAAACTACGGTTACTCTAGTATAATCGGGAGCACTATCACTACGTAAAGGTTCAAGTTGAAAACACCTTTATTTATGCATAATCTTATGATATGTTGCTCTGTGAACTTAAATCATATTTTAAATATACAAGTGGGGGATTGTTGATCCATGTGTGTATATATTAAAATTTTGGACTTAAGGATTTTAGAAAATGTCTTTTAATTTTTGTTTATAATAGAAATAAAAACATTCAGGGCAATCAGATTATCAGTTGGGCTTGGTCTGTGGGACTTGTCATCCAAACATTTCTCCCCCTCAATCTCCTCCACAATTTTCCTCCCAAGTCTTTCTCTCCTTAATTCCCCAAGATAATTCTTTATAATGTAATGAAAATCTTTCCTACAAATATAGAGCTTTTGCTCTTTCTTGATACATACAATTCTAGAAAGTGAAATAGTTAACAGAGAAAGATAATAAATTTCTATATTCTTACTTTCTATTTTCTGATCAACTATTCCGAAAGGGTGTGAGCATTTCGATCTTCCTCCATGGAAGGAATTTTGAGACAGAGGAGATTCTGGGCTGTTTTATCTTGGGGACGGCATGGCAAGTTCGAACTGCTTGCACAATTTGGGCAGAGTCGCTAAACGTCTTAAAGAGAGAGACATGGTCTGCGACTCGGCCCAAGATTTGTTAAAGAGGCTCTTGATCCGGTAATTCTGTTCCAATTCTATCTAAATGTTCCAACAAACTCTCCCCCAATTCTTAGATTTTTCTTCATCTGATCTTCATTTCCCATTTTGTTTGCATAAATCAAACATTTCTTGATCGAGGAAATCTCAAATTTGAATTGTTTTGTTTAACATTCTTCTTGTACAAGTCCTTGTATATATCAATTTTAAGCACCAGAAGGCTTGGATTGAGAGGGCCTTGAAGTTCTTGATTGATTCATAGAAATACATGAATTTTGCAGATGGGTAAGTCCCATTCTTGGAGTGGTAATCAAGAATGATGTTTAAAATTTTAACTACATTTCTGGCCTTACTTTCATCACCACTAACATGAAGGTTCATCTTCGCATTCTAAGGTTCATTAATGTTGGGGGGACCTTTCTTGGGACTTTTTGGAAGGGAAGCAGAACTTGAAGCAAAGTCCTTCATTGGGATATTCCGTAAGTTCAATTGCAAACCCAAAAAAAGTATATAGTATATATAAACCTTTGTGTCTACATGCAAGAATGGATGTATGTGTATATATACATATATAGATATACAAAGACACTTCTTCTACGGACCAGTCTGCAATCTTTCACAAATGTTGGATCATGTGTTTCATCAAGGGTATTTTTGTCATTTCACATAATCTAAGGGATAAAAATAGGAGTCTGCAAGTTTATATAGAGGGAGAGAGAGAGAGAGAGAGAGAGAGAGAGAGAGAGAGAGAGAGAGAAAATAGTACCCTTGCCAGAAAAATGGAATACTCAAAAGCTAGAGTGTTGAGCAGTCGATATGAAAGTAGTGATGGTGTTGGGGATGCGGTTTCTTTCAGGTTTAGCCTTCTCTTCTTCTTTTTCTTCTGGAGGGAAAAAAAACATGTGATGGGTTTTTGCTGGAGATCTTATGTGTTCATAGAGAGTTAGATAAAAGAAAAGAAAATTGCAGAGAGAGAGAGAGAGAGAGAGAGAGCGAGAGAGAGAGTTCTTCGGACTTTGAGCTTTCACAAGTAGAAGGGTAAAATGCGTTTTGCATCCTCAAACTATACCTTGTTTGAAACTTTTGTGCCTAAATAAATTTTTTTCGCATTTTGGTCCCTTAACTAATATTTTGTGGTAGTTTGCCCCCTTCGTCACTTTTAGCGTCACTAAAAGTGACTTTTTCCATAGCTAAAAGTGACAGAGGGGGAAAACTGACACAAAATATTAGTTGAAGGACCAAAATGCGAAAAAATCTATTTAGGGACCAAAGTGCCAAATAGAGTATAATTTGAAAGTAGAAATGACCCCTTTACAAAGAAAAGGAAAATGAGTATGCCTATGTTATATAAACTAGGGGCGTAGCACGTGGGTTGCACGTCGGTAATTAGGGATTAAATTTGTGATATATGCGTGCCTGTAAGATTGAGGAAAAGTTTGTGCTATATGTGTGGCATATAACTATTAAATCATTTGATAACTTAATAAATATTTTTGTATTCAATTTTGTCACCATAACCACTTTTGCATATATAGCATCCAAGTACTACAATTCACAGTTAATTTTGGCCATAAACTATTATGATAAAAGCTATCGCTATCATAACAGCGTAAGTTTTTTCACGGGACACCCTTTACTAAGTAAGTGACTAAATATGTAATACCTTGAAAACCAAGCCACGTGGACGAGGTCAACGAGTCAAACAATACAACGTAAAGCACGGAATAGTCCTACGTGGACCAATCTAACAAGGTGGTAGCAAAGGGGAATCCTACGTGGATTCCAAAGAAAGTCAATAAGTCATGGATTGACCCTTGAGAACCAAACGGGTTAAATGGGGTCAACCAACGTAGTTTTGGTTTTGAAATGAGTTTATAAGAAGATATAAAGAAGCCCTAGAAGTTAAGTGAAACAAATAATGAAGTTTGCTTTAAAAGTTTATAATAATAGAGGTTTTGGAAAGATTACAGCCAAACGACCCTTAGGAGAATGAAAGCAGTGTTTTTTTTCCATAATAGGGTAACCATGGGCTTAGTATAAACCAAATTAGATTTAGAAAATTTTGGTATTTTTTGAAAAGATACTATTCATGGTTCGAGGGTCTTTCGATCGGTCCGAGTGGCAACTTCGACCGGTCGAATGCCCCTCTGCTATACAAGAATCCTACAGAGTACCCTTCGACCAGTCGAAGGTACCCTGTACAGCACTTGTACAAAAGTTAGCTCAAGAAAACATAAGTAAAGGAAAGATCAATGAGTTCCAAACAGACTCGAGCTTCATAGACATGGATTACAAATTATCCTAAGGGATCAAATCATGAATTCTAGATTAGGAGGTAAACTAGGATTCCCAACATAGTACAAGTTCAACAAGTACATCAAAGTTCAAAGAAAGAGTTCTTTAAGCAAGGCTAAACATGCCCGATAAAAACTACTATGAATTAAATATAAATCCATGCACAATCTACGAATAAGATAATGAATTACAATTAGAACGATGCTCCTACCATGAGCTGTGACAAAGAAATGTTTTCTTATCAAAACATAAGACTTCCCCGTAAGGAATCTTCAAATGGGACGCCACGCGTCGAATACTTTTGGGCCTTGCACTAATCAACATTTCCTGAAAAGGGGGTTTTATAGATGCATTAAGCATAGCAGCTTAGTAGAAATCATTGTAGAAATGTACTACTACTTCTAAGAACATGCTAAGACATGTGGTGCAATGATTTGCTGCTATGGTGATGCAATTAGCCGAAAGGCCCAACTGTTCAACTTCCCAATAACAATTTCCATAATCACTCACCTCAACAACGCTGGATGCAAGCCACTTGTAGACACCCCATTTTGTTGGCTATCAGATTTAGGAGACCCATATTCTGGTGGTTCACAATGATTGGAAAAGACTTGAAAATGACTCTTAGTAGTAAGTTTTACCTCTCAAAATGCTCAGAAAGTGGCTAAATGACCAAAATGCCCCTATAAGCCCAAACACTCCCAGATTTGAACCAAAAGTTTTGGAAACACGCTATGTCATAAGAAAAGTAATAAAATGAGTTTTAAAGCAAAAATTGGATGAAAATCGTCGGCTCCCAAAAACCCCCAAAAGTCCCGGGAGTTCCCAAAAGTCTCGAGAGTTCCCGGAATGTCCCCATTGATCGGTTTGACCAATGTTTGACCAAGGTTGACCCAAATCATCTGAATTCACCCAAAAGTTCTGAGATCACCTTAGATCATGTGAAAAGTATTAAAATGAGTTTTAAAAGAAAATCAAACGAAAACGTCAGATCTTGGGAGCTCCTAGAGGTTCCCAGAATTTCCTGGAGGTCCTCGGTTTGACCTAAAAGTTGACTTAGATACTAGAGCACCATATCAATATTAAACCTTTTTCATGGATCCTAGAGGTTGATAGCTTTACAATGGTATATCGCACATAATTTCTGGAACTAAAACGGATTTGTTATGAATTTTCAAAGGTGAAAAAGGCGATCAAATTAGCTGATTCCGCGAATACCACAAAAATTTTCAAAATAACCCGACTTTAAATTTTTTTTTATGGAAAGTAGATTCCATTACCTTTCCAATGGTATATCACAAGATTAGTTTGGAGTTTGTACGCATTTTTTTGTGAATTTCGGACGAAATAGGGCCTTTTCGCGAATACTGGAACCTCTGGGGGGCTAAATAGAATAATCTGGGCATCTAAGGAGCAGTGCCGCCATGACATTGGCTCACTGCTGCCGCGGCACAAGCCTAGTGTTTCCGTGTCACTCTCCCCCAGACAGGTCCATTTTTGTAATTTGTTTTGGGGGTCCAAATTGAATAATTGAAAGCCAAAATGACGTAGTTTCTTGTTCACAGATGTTTGGGACCAATGAGAGCATTTTTTAAATCCCAAACTCCTTCCAAATTGGCCTATATAAACCCCCCTTGACTCCTCATTTTGGGGGTGACAAATGCAAAGTTTAGGAGAAGTTATAGAGAGAGATAGGGAGAGATAAGGTTTAGAAGAGAGGAAGTGAGCTCCTAGCTATTGATTTTCTATAGAAAAATGAGTTATTGTGGATACTGGCATTTGGTCTTACCCACAGCTTTTTAAAGATCTTTTTCAATTTAAAACACAAAACAATGAGTCGCCACTTAATTTTTAAAAGGAGAATTAAGAAACCATTTTAAAGCAAATTGATCTTTTAAGAAACCAGAGATTTTCTAGGTCCGGAGATTATGGAATGAGAGGGGAAGGAGCCCGTCGGACTAAAACACCCCCTCTCATCCTATCTCGCGATAGGCCTCTACTTAACATTCTTTTAATCAAATTAATAATCTAAGCTTGTCCTCAATTAATACATATGTATGAATATACATTACAAAAGCATGTCTAAAGGGTGTAAGATTGTAAGTGATAAAATATCATTCAAAAATCACATAATTCAACTAGCAAGCAATATGATATGCAAATAGGGGACAATAGAACTTACTCGGGATCTATGCATCAAATATTAAACGTGCAATGCATACGAATAGAAAGATCCTAAGAAATGGTCTCTAATCACATATACATATAAGGCAAAACCTAATTCTAATGTGTCGCGCATTAAGTTGAAGAATCGATAAAGTCAAGAAATTAAAATAAACTAGAGAAAGGGTTGAGAAATTGTACCTCAAAGGCGCTACAAAGCAAAGGTTAGTCCAAATACTTTAGAAAGAATGTATAGTATCAAATAATTGTTCCTATACGTCTAGCTTAATTCTATCATGTAGAAGAAATAACATAATTATGAATCCTAATACCAATCTACATGGATGAATGTGTATGATTACATAGATGTGACAAGAAGGAACTATTTGATTATTCCTTCTTTTGTATCATTTAGCCTCTATATTTAAGCTTAACTAATCATTGTTAATACATGGTTCAAGTCTTAGGTCATGGAAAGATCATTCGGACCATTGTTTGCTAGATATATTAAAATTATGACAGAATTCTGAAAATTGATGAGAGCAGATCAGAACTTCAAAGAAATAAAAAGCATGCTTCCCGTGGTTTGATCTTGATGATTTTTGGACACAAGGTGATTTTGTGAGTCTAGTTTCTAACCCAAAAAGAAAATTGAAGTTTGAACGGTTAGATCTCTGGGAATAGGACAAACACTAGACATCACTCAGAGACTTACAACTCTCCGTCCAGAGTTTTTGTATGATTTTCTAAAAATAGTAAAAAAATCAGAAAGGCTTTGGTCATTTTAGGGTAGCTTCCTAACACATTAAACTACCCAGAAAAATTTATTTGGAGCCAAGAATGCTTGATTAAGGCTCTGATTTACTCATTTTAAAAACGTGTTACTATTATGAAACTCTGGACAGATTGTAGTTGTCTCACAAAACTCGTGACTAAACCACTTTAAACATGAAATCTCCTTAAAACGAAAATCACAGCGGTAGAATTTGAGCTATAAACACTTTCCCGTTGGTTTCATTCAGTTCCAACGGTTCGATGTTTAACTAAAAATCTATGATCAAAAATAGATTGTGAACTCACTGCATCATTTATCAAATACATCTTTGTTCACTAATTTGAGCCATGGGATTTGGCTTGAACCACACTACCTCTCCTACCATTTGATGGTCATGGGAGACTAACTACATCATATCTTGAAAGTCTCAAAGAAATATGGAGAGATTTCATGAGAATTAATCCTAACAAACCTAAATTATTGAAGATAGGTTTAAATTTGTTAATCAAATGTACTAATATCAACTTTGATCCCCTTGGAAACCATAAGGTTGCAAAAGAATTGAAGGATTTCAAGTCTAGGGATTCAAGTAAGACATTGAGGGTCTTATGAATCTCAAAGATTAAAAGGAAGAGAAGGAAAAAAGAAAGTTTAAAGACTATAAGTGTATTTGTTATTAGAACATAATTAAGACTAATTAACTTAAAGTTTTACCTCCAAAATATCCTCAACTTTGTGATTTTGAGGAACTTCCAAAGACTAATCAAGCTTTCTAACCTTTAACTCTCCTAAAACTACCTTCTAATTATGTTTAGAGAAGAAATTTTGAAAGCTTAGGATTTGGAGAACTAATACCACCTCTAGATTCAAAGAAAAATTCTCAACCCCATGCAAGAGGATATTCATCCTCTATTTATAGATAATTTTGAAGGGGTATTTCAGTCATTTTAGAGCAAAAAACCCTAATTCGGACTGTCCTTTAGTAGTACAAAATGTGTTGTATTACAGCTGGCTGTTACAAAAATGCGGCACTCAATGGAGATGGAAGTGGCACTCGCTGAATGCCAGAACGGCACTCAGTGAATGCCGGCGCGACATTCTCTAAATGCCGGCGCGACATTCTCTGAATGCCGCAACGGCACTCATAGAATGCCACGGACAACTCTATGGACTGTCGTCTTTTCAGGATATTCAAATTTAGCGGCACTTGAAGCATTTTAACGGCAGTTAATGGATGTCGGTGCGGCTCTCTCTGAATGCCGTTCTGGCAGTTAGTGAGTGCCGCATCGGCAATCCGTGACTACCGCAAGTCTGCCTAAGTGCCGTTTTGCCTCTATTCGCCTCTTTATTTCTTTTTGCTTTTTGTTTAGGTTAGAGAGTCTTTCGAAGAGTTTGAATCATCTTTGGAAGTCCTAGATTGGTCGGACATTGTCATCATCGGGTCTTGGAGGTATCACTCCCCGTAACTCGATGTTTGGTCAAAATCGGGGTGTCTACAGTTATAAACTTATTTTTTCTTTCATTACTCTCATCTATACTTAACATTCAATAATCCCAACCACCATTTTTGAGTATTTATGAGATAGGAAGCTACTTCCATGTCCAAATGTCACTATATATTAGTTAAACCCCAAGTTACAAGTCCAATATCTCAATGATTATCAAATATTGATTACTATTTGCTTGCTTGTTTATAAATATGTTCATCTCTTCTTACCTCATTTATTTTTTATTTTCTTTGTTTACTTACTTATTTATCATTATCTAGATGATGACATGGTGTTTGAGGTAGTGAATTCTTATAGATAGTAGCTCATGACCTCAAAAGCATGTTTGATAGATGATGATTCTAACTTCAATACTTCCCAAGTATTCTTGAAGTTATGTGCAAAATAAAACAAAGTCTGCTAATGGCTTGGAAAGTTTTTGAAGTGAGTTTGATGTTGATATTCCAAGTGGTTATAATCTCCATTTAGTACTGGAAATATACTCCCAAAACCTCCATTCCTTATTTTGATTTGAAGAAATAAAACACTTGTTTTCTCAAAATCTTCAAAAAAGTGAGTTATTAAATTTTAAAATGTCATTTTGTGTTAAATACTCAATGAATGATTGCAAGGCTACTTGTAAAGTCTTCCTAACTCATTAGGAAACGTCCATGATTTTTGGTTTGATTTAAAAACATTTGGAAGGCTTCCATTTTGACCCAAACATTCCTTCCAAACATTCTGTTGTTCTGTCACAACAGCTTAGTTGACTTGCAAGTTATTTTCTAGAAACCCTTTCCATGAAGAGTGGTCCCAACTCATTTTTCTATTGAACTGCAGTGTCTTACGGAACCTTTTGTGCAATATGGGCCTCCAAATATTTTGTTTGCATTTTCTAAGATCTTTCTACATTTTAGTCGACAGTACGGATTCTGTTTCTGAGTAACCTATCTTGTTTATATGATTTCTCTCAATATGTAACTTCAATCATGATTTGGCGTTTTGATATGTGATCTAGACACAGTAGGTATGATTTCCATAAAAAAAAATTATAAATTAAAATCAGTTCACTGTTCTGTCCACTATTCACAGCAAGCTTATTTTACTTTCATTCTTTAATTCGATGTTCACATGCATTCCAAATTAACTCATATCTTAGGAAGTAGTTCATACCACATTTGTACATATCCTAGAATGATATTCTTCATGCATTCATGGATATTTCATGGTCTCAAATCACTTTAGAAAATTCATGAACACAAACACACTACTACTTTGCATATTCTAGAATCATACATTGCATCCATGCAAGATTTGTAGTTTTTGTGATTCCTATTCTAAGAAGATTATAAGGCATGAACTTGATCACACGTTCATGCTCCCCCTATCTAATCTTCATTTCTCATCCGTCTCGGGGTTTGAGTGATCTTCTTGTCTCAAGAATCAACATACATACATTCTAGCTTGCTAAGCATATTTTTTATTTCTTTGATTATTTGTTTCAAGAATAATTCATGTCCCCATTCTAGATTAGAAAAACTTGATTACTTGATATGTGATTAGATGATTTTTCCTAAGTTTGTTTTGTGTGTTCTTTCACTTAACATTGTGTGATACGTATCTTAAATCTTGTGAATGATATCTTATCTTTTGATCTTCTATTTCAAAATTCTTGTGCAATGTAATATACTTATCATAATATTAATTGTTGAACCAAGCATAGTATGAGATGATTATTCAGATGCTAATTGAAGCCCCTCGAGAGACGGGGCAAGTCTAGGGCGTTTAAGTGGTGATAAAGGTTCTTCCCTCTCTCGTACCAACACCCCGAGCCAAGTTCTTTGGTTATGAAGGGCTGGTGCCCTTTATCCATTTGGGTGAGTCAAAATTCGGTTTTTGGTTCCCTAAAGACCAAGGGACAACTCTGTATCTATTTTCACAATTTTTTTTTTCAAATATTTCAAAGGAAAATCAATTCAGAAACTCAGAAGGTGGTGGACCCCGAAGGCCGCGTGTCCACAATCTGGCGACTTTGCTGGGGAATTTTATTTTCAAAACAAAATAATACAGAGATTTGACTCATAAGAAGCATCCTTAAAATCATCTTTTTACTATGCACTCCTCAATATCCTCCCTCCGACTGTGTCTGAAACGCGATGCTGACACTGTTCAGGTCTTGCTGTGCCAGGGCATAAGTCACTGTTGAGACTGTACCTTCTAAGATATATAAAAAAGAGTAAAAACTTCCACACTATCTCTCTGACGCTATATTGGAACTCTCGTCAATGGACCCTCTTTGACTAAACCCAGCCTTTGTATATAGATTTCTGTAGAACCGTTCATAGGACTGTTGATTTATCTTTTATATAAGACAATGTGATATAACTGATGTGCTTATCTGCGTGATGTAGATGCTTATGTGGCAGAGAATATAACCACTTTCTTATGATTCACAGGGCAATCTCTCACATGTGATCACATTGATTTGACCTACCTAGGCACCATGATAAGGATGTCTGCTCCATGTTCACAAAGATATACACCGCAAACCTTGTTTCTTGGTCCAAAGTCATAGGAGTATGAAAACCTACTAGACATTATGATCACCATCATCTCTTGCTCTTACCATATATAGCAGTTTCTTCCAGAAACTCTGTCCAAGTCTCCCAGATTTCCCAGAAAATACCAATTTCTCCCATAAACTTTGTCCAAGTCACTTAAAAATTTCCAGATGTACCAGTTTCTCCCAAAAACTCTATCCAAATCTCCCCGAGCCTGTACGGGGGCAGAGGCATAGCGAGCGGGACAGAGTCAGAGGAGGAGCCTCTTCGACGCGTCACACGTTAGGCTCGGGGCCGCGGCCGGGGCTGACAGCGCCCTTTTCCATCTTTTATTTAATATCTTTGAGCGTTCGTGAGGATACACATACACTGGGATGGATGGTCCACAAAACATTTTTCTCTCCTCTCCACTTCTCCCCAAAATGGCCCCCATTTGTTCTCAAATCCTCTTCCCATGGATAGATGCTCTCTCGGGCATTAACAGGCTAAATTTCAAGTGTTTCAGACTAAACAATCTTTTCTCTTTCCGATGAATGTTTTTGAATGAAGGCTTGCTTTGAGCTGCGATTCAGTGTTGGGATCCCTCCTTTCATGTCTTTCGCTTTGGTTCCCATGAGGTCTGCCCTTTATTTGAGGAGTTCAGTGCTATCCTCCACACCGACCCCTTTGCGGATCTGATAGTTCCCTCGATGCAAGCGGGCTATGTTCAAGATTTGGCCATCCTACTCCACATATCCCATTATACTGCGAGCTCTTTCATATGTGACAGGCAGATTGACTTCGAGCGACTTTCCTTGGTTTATGCCCCCATGGGAGATCCTTATGACGGCGGATATCAGATTATCCAGCATAGTGCACTATCGATTGCCATGCTCTCTTACTTCCTCTTCCAGTCGTCTTTCGACATTCTGATACCCATTGCCTGTGGTCTGCGAGAGATGAAGAGTGCCGTCATGCTAGTTCTTGGCGAAACCTTGATAGGTTTGGATCGGGCTCGTGCCACCGGGGAAATGTTATCTTTGGGAGCCCCCTTCGTCCTGCAGCTCTGGCTCATAGAGCATTTGGATCTCTTCGTGCATCCTTCACACCTTCGTAGGTTACTTCCCTATGATCGCATTGAGGTTCACCATTTGTTCCGCTCTGATAACACATGTCTTAATTGGCTCAGAAACCACTCTCTTGGTGATATTTGCTGGTTTTGCCCAGATTGGTCTTACTGCTCTATCGTAGTGCCGATTCTTGGGAAGCCCGGTATCTAGTTGCCTTGCTTGCACACCACTACTTTCCATATTCCCAGCCGAGTGGTTCGTCAGTACGGGCTTCTCTAGGATATTACTGAGGCTCTTGCTGTTGATTTTACTAGAGGTTCGATCATGCGCCCTTCTATTGTGAAGACTTTCATTGAAGCTTAGCATGACAGAGTGTCAGCTCCTTTCCAAAGGGTCCCTGCTTCGATTGTGCCTACTACTGAGTATTTTCTTTAGATCGAGACTTTGGTCCAGGGACAGACTTTGCAGACATTCGTGGAGGAAAATAAAACAACAGGACAGAACTTTATTTGGCAAAATTTTAGACAAGTCCTGCCCATCTTTTTACACTTTTGAATGCAATTTTCTTATTTCACTTTTTAAAAAGTGCTTTCATGCTTTTAGGAACAGTTCCAATATGTTTAATCAAAGTGTTCACTCCTCCGATTAATCCTTTATGAAAATTTTTCTTTTTAATGTCTTTTCTTGGCTCTTTATCTTGCTTTGTATCTTGCTTGAAGCTTTACTCATTCGATGCCATGAATTCACGTTTTCTTCTTTATAGTACTCATTACGATAGTCAGGAGATCCAGAGATGGGTTTAAGGTAAATATCTTGGTTCTTCGGATAGCAAACGAAGTTTGCCCCTAGTTTTGGGGCTTCAAAGTGGTTCGGGGCTAGTTTGCCCCTAGTTTAGTATAGGGTTCTTCTTTTTGGGTTTTGGAGGACTGAAGGCTTTTGGGAAGCCTGCCTACTTATCCCCGAATGGGTATCAGGTCCGCAGTAGTTCGGCTTTTTAAGGCTCGACGGAAAGTGCCTTTTAGGCAATTATTAATGACAGAACCGAGCAGGTTGCCTATGTATCCCCTAGCGGGAATCAGGTCAAGCATAGTTCATCGAGGTAGGAGGTTTTGAAAGAAGTGGTTTCAAGTAAAGTATGTTTTGAGGCGATCGAGGTTAATTTGTTTTTTAAATTAAACCCCGTCTAGGTCCATGAGATAGGCTGCTCCTCCAGAGAGGAGAGTCTTAATGATGTATGGCCCGACCCAATTGGGTTTGAATTTTCCTCTGGGGTCATAAACAGGCACTTTCAATTCTTTGAGGACCAGGTCACCCTCAGCAAACTTCCTTGGGCTGACCCTTTTGTTGAAAGCATGAGCTATCCTCTTTTGGTACCCCCGAGTATGATTTATTGCGGCCAACCTCTTCTCATCAAGCAGCATTAGTTCCTCATACCTCCCCCATGTCCATTCTAACTAGGTTACTTCACACTCCTCCAAGACTCTCAAAGAAGGTATTTCTACTTCAATTGGAAGAACGACTTCCATCCCGTAAACTAATGAGTACGGCGTAGCTCCCATGGAAGTTCTTACGGAAGTACGATATCCCCATAGTGTAAATGGAAGCTTTTTATGCCAATCTTTATACGTGTCTGTCATTTTCCCCAAGATTGCTTTGACATTCTTATTCGCTGCCTCTACTGCTCCGTTCGTTTGAGGCCTATAGGGATAAGACTGATGGCGGGCGATCTTGTACTTTTCTAGGAGTGGGATAAGTTCTCCCTGGAAATGGCTGCCATGGTCTGAAATGAACTCACTCGGGACTCCATATCTGTAAATTATGTTCTTTTTTATGAAGCTCACCACATCCTTAACCTTCAAAGTGGCGTATGACGCTGCCTCTACCCATTTGGTGAAATAATCAATTGCCATGATTATGTATCGGTGTCCATTAGACGCTTTTGGAACTATCTCACCGATGATATCGATGCCCCAAACAGAGAAAGGCCATGGCGTGGTCATGCTATAGAGCTGGGAAGGTGGAGTATGCATCAAATTTGCATGGATCTGACACTTATGGCATCTTCTGACGTACTCACAGCAGTCTTTGTCCAAAGTGGTCTAGTATTACCCCTGTTGAATTATCTTCTTGGCCAGCATATGTCAATTCATGTGGGGCCCATAGACTCCTTCGTGTATTTCTTCCATCATTCTCTTAGCCTCCCTTCCGTATAAACACTCCAGATTGAACGCGGTATACAACTTCTTCCACAAATTATCCGCATACATCACAAATTGGGCGAAGAACCTTCAGATCGCCTTTTTGTCCTTCTCTGAAGCTCCCTCGGGGTGCTATCCTTTCTTAATGAAATTCCAAACATCTGCATACCAAGGCAACTCACCTCCTTCCTCTATCATTGCTATCATCTCGAATGAAGGTTAGTTTCTAATTTCTATGGATAACGGTATCATGGTGACTCTCGAAAGGATTTGTCTCATTGAGGCCAAGGTTGCTAGGGAATCGGCTAACTAGTTCTCTTCACGGGGAAGGTAGATATCTTTTTGAACTGTACTTTTAGGCTCTCTAGGTAGTCATGGTAAGGCCTCAACTACTCATGCTTCACCCTCCAATCACCTCGCACTTGGCATATGATCAGGTTAGTGTCTTCGAAAACGTCGATCCTTCCAACTTTTAGGGCTAAGGCTGCTTCTATCCCAATTATGCAAGCCTCATATTCGGCCGTGTTGTTGGTTGAATTATACTTAAGCTTGATGGCTAACGGGGTAGGTGTCCCATCAGGTGCCATGAGGATGATTCCAACCCCATAGCCTAGTTGGTTGGCAGCTCCATCGAAATATATCTTCCACAGATCCTCTTTCAACTCCATTACCCCTTCGTCGGGGAACTTGAACTCTCCTTTCTCCTCAGATTCTATGGCAAGGTCGGCTAGGTATTCAGCAATGGCTCTTCCTTTAACAGATTTGGATGTGACATATCTGATATCGAATTCGGCCAGCATCATGGTCCAACGGGAAATTCTACTAGTCAAGATAGGTTTTTCGAATAGGTATTTGAGTGGATCCATTAGAGAGATTAGGACAACGGGAAAGGCTAACATGTAGTGCCTAAGGCGACGGGTACACCAGACTAGGGCCCAACAAGCTTTTTCTAAAGGTGAGTATTTTAGCTCGTATCCGGTCATCCTCTTGCTCAAATAATAAATAGCTTTTTCCACATGCCCTCTTTCCCTTCTTGGGCCAACATACACCCCATTGAATCCTCAGACATAGAAAGGTACAGCAATAGAGGTCTCCCGGGTGAGGGTGGTGACAGGACAGGTGGGTTTTGTAGGTATGTTTTAATCTTATCAAAGGCTTGTTGACACAGGATATCCCATTCGAACTTCTCCCCTTTTCTGAGTAACCTAAACAACGGGTCACAGGTTAAGGTGAGCTTCGAGATGAAACGGGTTATGAACTGTATTCTACCCAGAAATCCCCTTAACTCTTTTTCGTTCTTGGGCGGCTGCATTTCGACTTTGGCCTTTATCTTGGTCGGGTCCACCTCTATCCCTCTCTGAGTGATGAGAAACCCCAACAACTTTCTGGTAGTGACCCCGAAGGTACACTTCTGGGGGTTCAACCTCATTCTGAATTCCCTCAACCTCCCGAAGAATTTTCTTAATGCCTCCAAGTAACCTCTTCTTTCCTTAGATTTTAGAATCATATCGTCCACATACACCTCTACCTCCTTATGGATCATGTCATGCAATAGCGCAGTAACGGCCCGCTTATAAGTTGCTCCTGCATTTTTTAGCCCAAATGGCATCACTCTATAGCAGTACGTGCCCCATGGTGTGATGAAAGTGGTTTTCTCCCTATCCTCGGGCGCCATTAGAATCTGGTTATACCCTGAGAACCCATCCATAAAAGATAGGAGTTCATGTCCTGCTGTATTGTCCACTAACACATCAATGTAAGGTAAAGGGAAATCGTCCTTAGGGCTGGCTTTGTTCAGATTCCAAAAGTCGACACAGACCCTAACACGACTGTCCTTTTTTGGGACAGACACTATATTGGCGATCCATTATGGATAGTCGGTGACCATTAAGAATCCGGCTCTCAACTGCTTTTCAACTTCCTCTTTGACTTTGAGTACCCATTCAGGCCTCATTCGCCTCAATTTTTATTTTACAGGTTTGGAATTGGGGAAGACGGGGATGTGGTGTTGGACTATCTCTGGATCAATGCCTGGAATATCACTATAAGACCATGCAAAAACATCTTTGAATTCATTTAATAGATCGATTAATTCTTTGCTTTCTTCTTTGCTAAGTGTAGAGCCAATAAAAACATTTTGAGGATTATCTTTATTTCCTAGATTGATCGTTAGAGTGTTCTCAATGATTTTTACATGCAGATTCTTTTTCTTTTTTGATTAATTTTTGCAATTCATCTAGTATTTCATGATCATCACATTCATCACATTCATTAAGCGCATTCAAGTAGGCAGAATTGGTCATGCTTTCATTGATTTTCTTTGGAGCAATTACAACACACATAGAAATTGAAAGACGCCTCATTTGGGCCATTACAGACTCTGGTGTGGGGGATACCTATCACTAGGCTCAAAAACCCACTCTTTCTTGCTTTTTCCTCCCAGATCGGTGATGAAGCATTCTTCTAGATCCCCTGTCTTGGTAATCTCTCCCATTTCTTCTTTCTCTGGTTTTCCTATATCGTTCTCCTCGTCTTGCACCTCTTCTACCAATCTCTCAGCATGTTCTTTTCCGGCCTTGTCTTCCACGACCCCTTCTTGGCCCGTTCCCTTGGCTTCTGTGCTTTCTTCACCTAGCAGATTCTTAACGACCGAGCCGTCTAGCACACCAACCCAATCTTTTGCAGTAGCTGACTTAACGAGTACCTGTAAGTATGGATCTTGATACTCAGACATTTCGTGGGGGAAGAAGATCTCAAACCCATGCTTAATACATTTGTCCTTCTGATCTACCCATGGTTTTGGGAAGCCACAAAAGGGGAAATCCTCTCCCTCTTTCACAAAGTATCCATTAAGCATCTTCAGGTACGGATCCAATGGTGCATCAATTGCCTTCTTCTTATCTCTCAGCTCCTTCTTTGACGGTTGATAGCCTAGGCCATGAGTGTGAGTCTGAGTGGCAATACTTGGAAATTCCGATAGACCTTGATGAATCTTACCCAATCCCATACCTAGGAAGAAACCCATCTTCTTCATGATACCAGCGACCAGCGGACTCGCGTACTAATCAAAATACAATGGCAGGAACTCTCTCAGCTTTTTTCCCTCTAACATGTTAATGAATTCGAACCCTCCCAGACCTGTTTCTTCTTCTTGGAATTGTACCTCCAAAACTGGCGTGCTTGATGAAGCTTCAGACGGACAAACCTAACTATCCCCGAGAATATCATAGACCTTGCTCTTCCAGACACATTTGACTTTCTGATGAACTACAGATGGTATGGTGCCCAAACTGTCTAGCCACGGCCTTCCTAGTAGTAATTGAAAGAAGTAGGTATGTCGATGTCCTGAAATTCAGCTTCCTTTTCCACAGACCCGACAGCTAGATGAAGGAGAATTATTCCCATGACCGTTCTCTGAGTGTTGTCGTATGCCCTTACCTTCTGCTCAGATGGTATGAACGTTGTTTCACTCAAACCCATGCGCTTAGCTGTTCGGAACGGACACACATTTAGAGAGGATCCATTGTCAACAAGACGGGAAAGTACCGTGTTCCCCATGCAATCAACAGTGACATATAGTTGTTTATTATGAACAGGCCCTCCCGGAGGTAGGTCGTCTGATGCGAAGGTAATTGCCAGAGTCGGAATTCTACTGATCATTCCTACGAGGTCTTCTGGTGTTGCGTCGATGGAAACGTCAGATTGGTTCAAAGCATCTAAGACCGCCTGCCTATGACGTTTTAAAGCGATCAGTAAGCCCCAAACAGTGATGTTAGCCTGAGTTTTCTTTAATTATTTTAGGACCCTGTCTTCCTCTGCTTCTTCATCCATTTTTCCTTTTCCCTTATCTAGATCCCTCCTCGGGTGATCTTCCTCCAGTTCGTGCGGCTTGAAGTGTCTGCCTGATCGGGTCAGATGATTGACTTCTTCTCTCATCCACAAATTGTCAGCCTACAAAACTCTTTCCAAACTCTCATTTTCGGTTCCCATCTCTTCATCACTCTTGTACAATAAATCATCCTCTATCTGATCTATATTGTCCGTTTCCTGAGCCCACCAATCCATCTGTTCTGCCATTTCCCCTTCACATCCCTTCGAAGCACCTTCCAAAGTATAGATAGTTGGATTCTCCAGCAGTTTATAAGGCCTTCTTGGTGTCCTAGCCTTAGTGATTAGCCTAGACGGATCAAAGATGGTTTCTTCTATCCCTAAGAAATAGAGGCCTTGCGGTGGTGGTACAACATGGTAGTTTCGTAGTGGATTTCTCGCGATATTTGGAGCTTTGGCAGGCGGTTTTGATATCCCCTTATTATCATTAAGATCTTGGATTTTGTGCCTTAACCTCATGCACCGATCTGTTGAGTGGCCCTTTTGTTGGTGGAATTTGCAAAAGAGATCCCCTTGAAAACTTGGCAGAAGCGGATTTGGTAGAGGTCGAGGTTCCAACTGACGGAGATGCCCTTTTGCTAACACCCTATCGAGAGCGGTTGATAGTGATACTCCCAGATCTGAGAATTTTCTCGGTGGTTTATCTCCCCCTCTCCTTGGTGTTATGTCAAATTTCCTCTCCGGTCTGTTTAGTGTGTTAACATCAGTGGAGCCAGGGTGACCCCCTGACTGCCTCCATTGGACCCGTAGTTCGGCCTTCTGTACCGATTTGGCTGTTCCTCTTTTTTTATCACTCCCTCTTGGATTGAATCTTCGATACGAGTCCCTACATCAAATACTTCAGCAAAAGTGTTGATCGACTGGAATCTCATTTTCTCTTGGTAGACAGGTTGAAGGTTCGTTATCAACATTCGGATCTGGTCCTTCTCGGACGGCCTCTGTACCATCTTAGATGCTTTTCCTCTCTACCTGCTCAATTACTCAGCAAATGATTCTTTGTTTCCCTGCCTAGTAGTCTCCAAATCTTGGACTGTGACATCCAGGTCCTGATTGTACTCATACTGTGCCACGAATGCTTTGATCACTTCTTCCCAGACTCGGGTTTTGCTCAGCTCTAATGTAAGGTACCACGACAGTGTAGCTCCGGTTAATGTTTGCTAGAACAAGACAACCATCATGGTTGTGCTCAAACCACTTGGCTGAAAGGCACCTATGCACATTCAAATATGACTTCGAGGGTTTCCAGTTCCATCAAAATTGTCAAAGACCAGATTAGTACCTCACAAACTCCATCATATAAACCTTCTAGTTCCAGCAAATAAGTGTCAACTCCCTAAGCCTTGCGCATTACCCTTTCCATCTTATCTATCTTCTCGGTCAGTAGCCTCTCTTTCTCAGCTTTCTCCCTTTCCCTGTTAGCCTGCAGCGCATCAGTCCACTGTGCCTCCTGATCATCAAACCAATCTCCTTCCCCCCTAGAGGTGGGTCCATAACCGACAGAATTACAGGCGGTGGTCGGCGATTCAAAGTTTCTATCATTCCCATCATACGGTTCATATTTTCGGCTTGCCGCCTCATTTGCTCTGCTTGTTGTTCTACCAGCGTCCTCAACCCTGCTAATTCCTCATTGTTCCTTTTTTCTGCCATTTCGGTGTCTTCTCTTCTTACTAACCTTGCGGTGGGATGCCTAAACCAGGCTTGATTTGAATTTGATGCTATTTTTGCCCCAATAAAAAGGTTTAAATTTTCCCTTAAAAAAAACTTTTATTCGCTTCCTTCTGTCACACATACATATTTTGTTTTTAAAAGACCCTTGGTAAAAACTCTCTTTTATATGCCACACGGATGCAATGCATATGTGCGTGTGTGCCTACTCTATATGCCAAATAAGAGGAAAATTCTAATCCTTTCACGTAAACACATAAGCACATAAAATCCTCACTTATGTTAAGTGCAATAATTTCTCCTTTCATTGTGACCCTCACTACCCTTTCAAGGATTTTGAAATTCTTTTGAAAAACATTTTCTTTAGAATGGTGAGAAAAGACAATTCTTATTAATTTTGAATTTTGAAAATGAGGATGTAAAACATTTCTCATTGATCAGGTTGAAATTTTGTTTTGGAATTCATTCGAAAAGCATTTCTTCTAAATAGTTCCCCTGGTTTTTGGGTTCTTTCAAAGATGAGGATGTGAGAACATATTTTAACTTGCAACTAGGAATTTCTTATTCATTGTATTGAAATTTTTTTTATCGAAAGGTGAACTCAAAAGATTTTTCGAAAGGGTGATCGAAAACATTGGGAAAAGATAGTAAAATCTATTTGCTTTTAAAGATGGATTTAAAGTTCTTTGGGTAGGAGGATCACATGATCGGATTATCACCGTACTTTTCACGAATTCGGATAAATACAAGGTCCAAGATGCTTAGCTAAACATGATATAAGAGATGTAGTCTTATAATCAGAATCTAACATATTCCCAAATGTCATGGGATATGAAGAGGAATTGCTCGAAAATGATTAGGAGTTTACATGTCTCGTATTAAGTGAGCATCGTCATCATCTCAAGTAATCCCTTTCCGGGCATACAAAACTCCCTAGCACATAATCCTAATCAAGAATTAATTTCCTAAGATTGAAAGGTTCTATGGAAGCTACCATGCAAAGGCTGGGTATTGGTCAAAAAAGGGACCCTTGATACACATCTGATAGGATGCTTCATATACCAAATCATGGTACGAGATCAAGGGTGATCACACAGTCCCATGATGCTTGACCGACCGGGTTTCCTCGAGCCTCCAAGGTCATAGTTCCGTGTAATCGACTGGCGAGACATGCAAGTAAAATGCAACGGGCAAACAAAGATTAATTAGTTTGATTAAAAGGATGTTTTTCAAGTCTAATCCTCTAGTGAACCCAAAATAAGAAATTCTGGTCTGCGAAACCAGAGATTCTGGGTTCGATCCCCAGCAGAGTCGCAAGATTGTGGATACCGGCATTTGGTCTTACCCACAACTTTTTAAAGTTCTTTTTCAATTTAAAACACAAAACAATGAGGGATGACGACGTCCATTCAATCGGGTCATGGGCTGATTCAGAATATCCTAACCATCCATGGACTACCGAGGAGATTGCATTCTGCCTCTCTCCTTATCAAGGGCCCAGAGCGGACGATGTCATTGACCTGACCCAAGGGTACATCCCTTATAATCCTGCACTCCTCCACATCAACCCCTTCGAGCATATGGATTTCCCTAAAGAGGAAGGTGAACCAAAGGGGTATTTTGTTGGGGAAGTAGATGATGCCCTCTTGGCACAATGGGAGAATGACTCAATGTGGGAACCATGGGATGAAGAAGATTTACAGGATGTGGTTCCAGAACGCCATAATGCTATCTTTATGTATGTTGATGACTTCCTTGTCATCGAATTAGTTCCGTACATTTATGTGCACATAAGTTATTTGTTATTCTGGCTTCAATGCCCTCTACCTGCTAGTGCACATGGTTTTATCACGCTAATAGTGAGGTTAATTCCTTGTCACACTGTTAGGAAACTGCGTTCCCAGAATCCGTTGACAGTGCGTATAAGTTGGTACTGTAAAAAATTTCGTGAAATCTATAATAACCCTACAAGGGTGGAACTAGGGTTACCTTGAACTGCAAAAACAGATTGCTGTAGTAGACGAATCGAGAACACGGGCTCGATAACAGCTCACGATCTTCTACCGTATTCCTCCGCTGCCAGAATATCGAACTGAGTGTGGGCTCTTTCGAAATCCTTTTCCCTCTTTTACGCTCTCTTTTCTATTCCGAGTTATAATACTCTATATTGAAAAATGCAAACTGAGAAGAGAGCCAAAGCAGCATATATATAGGCTACGATAGGGACCATAAGAAGTCAATAAGGAATAGGCTTCCTTATGGAATTAGGAAACCCTAATTTGAACTGAATCAGATTCCTATTTCCATAAATTATAATTCATACCACTAGAGAATTATAATTGCACTCCTACCATTATCTCAAAAATATATTTCGAGCTTCATGTTATTAAATGCTTATTATCTCCCCACGTTAAGATTACAGATATCCATTAATTAAATATAATTACTGACAATCATATTTAATTAATTTCTTAAAATTTCTTGAGATCCTCTGCTTAACTTATCTGATATGTCGGATACAAAATCCACCTGCAGGGTTTGACATAATCAAAACTTATAAGCTTTCTCAAGGGGATATCATCAATCCCAAAATTGAGACATGGATTCCATTATTAATTAATATCCACCACAATTAATATTGCCACCCAATCCAATGAGATATTGACCCATTTAAGGATCTCACCCTTTTAGGGATCAAAGTGTAAATATCAAATGTACGTGTGTACAAATTAACTTAGGATTTAGAGCATAAGCACTCATAATGGCCATGAGGTATTAATTATCTTAAAAGTTAGTATAAAGATAATTACCCCAAGTCAGTCCCGTTTAATACACAAAGTGTACCAGCATAGTGAGTTGAAACTATACTGTTTTCTGTAGTCAAAACAAACCTATTACAACACCATGCTGCAGTCCTACCGATGGTGTGTCCAATCCCATCTAAGACTGTAAACCAAAATCTTACATTCTATAATATCTGATGGCCTGATCTTCCGTGTGTAAGCCGAACTCTACACACCAAACCACCTACTATATAGAATGAGAGACACTCATGCATAATATTAAATAAATAATATAATACAAACATTGCCCACACAGATTATCATAAAAATGGAATAACTGATTTTATTGAATAATAAATCAACTACATAAAGCATGGCTTTTAGTACATATCCCTAATACACACATCATTTTCTTTTCGTTTTTCTGTGTTTATTCCTTTCTGTTGGTTCTTTCTTTTGTTTTATTTAATTTCTTCCTTTTTGGATTTCTTTTGTTCTTCCTTTATCAGGATTTTCACTATGAATCCAATGTTACCACCGTTGTTCCTTCCGCATAAATTGTGCCATGGATTTGGACCATACATAGGGTCCCTGGGTACTCCGGCGCAAGAGGAAAGTCCGTTGAGAAATTACACTCCATTATCTTTGTCTCCATCTGGATCACCACTTGCTTGTGCAATCAATTCCTCAGAGATTTCAGACTCACTAAATGATATCCTTGCTACTTTCCGACTGTTCTGGAAAAGGGAATCATCAAGTTTGGAATCCACACTCGAAGATGTGGCGGAGAAAGAAGCAATTGCGGAAGATGGAATATTCATGTTTGAAAATTAGTGCTCCACTTCAATTGCGTTTTGTCAGTTGGTCTTTCTATTATCATTTAAAGTGTAATGCTGGCTAAAGGATTGTTAATTTTGCTTTTAATTTTAGTTTTTCGTTATTAATAAGGTCTTAATTACCATGGTTGCGGGCAACAATTTTGCAAAGAGGATGCTATTACAAAGTTAAATTTATAAATTTGCAATTTTATATTACTTTGTTGATGATGATTTCTGGCCTACATGTCTTGTGAATGAACTATTTTTATCATTTTCCTGTATGTCTAGAACAATCTTGGTTAGTTGAGGGTGCATAGATTTTCCATTCACAAAGATTTTAGAACTTTCAGGTTCGATCGATCAAACCACACTCGATCGATCGAAAACGTCCAATCCTCAAGCGCTTGAGCAATGCTCAATCGATCGAAAGTTCGATCGATTGAGAGTGTTAGATCGCTCGATACTTGTATTTAAATGAAGCTTCTAGCGTACATTTCTTCTATCTCTTCCTCTCCCTCACTCTCGAGCGCTTTAAGACAGAGAGAGAGAGAGAGCCCGGCGATTTTCCTCCCACTTCCATTTCCATCATTTGAGGGTCGCCCCTGCTCATCACCAACTATCATCATCATCACCTCTCCCTCTCCGCTGCGCTCAAACCTAGGTAAGGATCCTCTGTCTATTCCATTTTTGGTTAAAACCTCAAGGGGGTGCTCACCATTGGTCCTAAGACCTAATTGTAATCTTAGAAATCTTAGGTTCTTGACTATTTTCTTTTGCTTGTGTTTCTGGCATTTTTCTGCGCATCTCGCTGTGCTCGATTGATCGAGCTGGTTTCGAGTGATCGAAGGCAGCAATTATTCAATTGATCGATCTGGTTTCGAGCGATCGAATGTAGCAAGTTTTCGATCGATCAAAAATAGTTCGATCGATCGAATTGATACAGAGGCAGTTTCTTCATTTGGTCTTCTACTTTTGTTTTCTTTAATCTTTTCTATTCATTTTCAATTTCAGGGCATTCCAAATGAATCCTATTACGGGGTATCATAAATCCAAACCCCTCGATCTCACAATACCTAATCCGGTACCTGATCACTGGTTTTGGAATGACGAGGATCGGGTTTGGTTCAACCGATACTTTCAAGCGTGGAAGGTGATGTTAGAGCGGCCACTTGAAGCTGTGTGGCTTTCCGCCCCGTGGTTTCTTGCATGGATTCGTGCCATGCCGGGCTGATTTGAGATGTTAACGCAGTCTAAGAAAATCAACATCAATTGGGTGTGGGATGCATGTGCGACCATGATTAAGGATCCTGCAGCCCCATTCACATACATATCTTTCTTCTGAGGTCGTGAGATCATATTTAGCCCAGCTACCGTGGCCACTGCTTTGGGTGTATTGGAGACCCCCGACCACTTTTACCCACACATACCCGGTACACCAGAGACTCTGCCCTCTGTCATTATTCATAAAATTACCGACGGTGCGGTTCAAATTTGGAACGGCATCTCCCTGATTGAGGATCGGTTTCTAACCGAGCAGTATCATCTCCTCCACCTGGCGCTTGCCAATTGCATTTTGATGATTTCATATCATGAAAAGGTGGTGCCGTGGTACGCTCGAGTTCTGTATGCCATTGGGACGGTGCTGCGTGTCTGCTTGCCTCGACTCTATATCGACTTCCTGATCCAGCCCACGTGGTGCATTGCCGCCAAGCGTCATCTGAAGGGCACTTGGCCTATCCATCGGGTGATTGTGCAGGTTGGATTGCTCCCATTGGCCACAGACACGATTTTATAGGCTTCGAGTCGGTTTGGGAGAGATAGCAGCGCGCCGTTCTGATGCACAGAAAAAGAGAAAGTTGAAAGGTAAGGCGAAGATCGGGGAAAAGAGGAAGAGAGGGGGAGGCACCGACACAGAGGGTGCAGCTTCTGGGTCGCCCACTGAGGTTGAAGAGCTAGATTCAGATGAGGAGGACCCCGTCGCTGCCGTACAACAGTTCGAGCTGAGACAGAGGTCTCAAGCTCAGGCCTAGGGAGAGTCGTCTTCCGTATCCCTCCAGACTCTCCACTCATTGCTTATTGGGGAGAGAGAGGCACGGATACGGCTCGAGTTCAAGATGGATCATATGATGACCTTACTGGAGGCGATCTTGATACAAATCTGGGTGAATCAGTCTATTCACACCGCTTCATACCCACCTACTGCCCCTTCTGCACCACCCACCACCGGTCCATCTTCTTCTGTTCCACCACCATCTTCTAATACTGCAGCTCCATCTACATCCACAGCTCTGCCTACTATTTCTATTACTCTCTCTCCACTGCCTGTTGATCCCTATGCCCCATCATCATCATCTGCACCACCTCCAGTCGTGGCTGATCCATCATTCTCTAAATCAGTTGCCCCGACTGTGAGTGACCCGACGACGGCTACTATTGTTGCTGAGGGTGGAGATAAGGATGCTCCTGCTGCACTGATCGTGATTTTATCCGATATTGGTGATGATTAGATTATGTCCATTGAGAGTGGGAGTTTTGTTGTATTTTTCTTATTTTTGTTCTCTCTCTTCTCTCATAGTTTTCTTTTGGGTATATGGGTATTTTGGACTGTAAGATTATGATTGGATATTTCGATCACTGCTCGGATTTTATTGTTTTATCATCCCGGTGATTAGTTTTTTTTTTATTAATATGAATGGATCTCTTGTTCTTTCATTTCATATTTACTTTTTATTCATCTTGGCTGCTTGGAGTTTGTATGTCTTCTTTACAGATTGCTATGCTTGCGGTTATTGCTTTGCTGTATCAGGTGATATCTCTTTATTTATTTTTGAAAATCAACTTCTGGGGACATCGTAATTTTCAGTTGGGTGTGGGATGTAGCTAGATAATCATCACCTGCACATGTGTATACTTAGCAATTTGGATAACTTTATTGCACATATCATACAATCTCGATTGCAAAAAAAAATAATAATAATAATAATAAAAAATAATAAAAAATTTAAAAATAAATAATAGATAAATTTCTGAACTTTATTGGTAGAACAACTTTGAATATTCACTTCTATTTAGCTGTTATCAAGCAATGATACATTCATGTTAATCTCATCCTTTATGGATTAAGTTCACGCATTTTTCTAGTTCCACTAGGATGATTGCATTTGTTGACCTTTCATGTATCTAACATTCAATTGCACTAGTTGGTAGCTATGTTGAAAACCTAATAATGAGTCAATAAGACTATTGTGCCAAAAGACCGAGTAGTAGAAACTATTTAATCCTTAGTGAGTTTTTGATCCAATCTTTATTTCTAAGGGAATTTTCACATAAACTTCGAATTGTCTTTCTTGATTACGCATTTTACATTCGTTGCACTAGTCTCAGTTAAATTTTCAATGTTTGCTGCTTATTAGAGGAGAACGTTCAGGATTTACCAAACTTTAGAGCTCTTGAATTGCTGAAATGAATAATCCTATGAACTTAGAATATGATTTAGGCCATCTTTTGACCATACACACATATCACAACCTTGGCCTACCTCTATAATATTCCTTTACTTCACCTCTTGAGCCTTATCATAATTGCCTTGTCTTCACAATCCTAAAGTCTATACCTAACTCCAAATTTGTTCAAAACTCAGTTCTTTATTTAGGAGTGATTGGGATGTGTTGCGTTGACAAGAAGTTTGTTATTGTGAATAAGGGAAAGTTGGCAAAAAAAAATGATGAAAAAAAAACATGAAAAAAAAATAAAAGAAAAAAAAGGCCAATGGTTGTTACAAAAGAAAAAAAAGAAAAAAAATAATAACAAAAAGAAGTGTGTGGGAAAGAAAAAATAATAAAAAAAAAAAAAAAAAAAAAAAAGAAGAAGAAGAGAGAGATTGCAGATGTGGGGAGGTTTGAGAAGTTATAGTAGATATTCCAATCACATCTTTTGACCCAATTGAATATCACGAGCCTCTTTCTTCTTAATCGAATATCTTTTTTGTAAAGTCCTGATGATTTTAACTTGATTGGATTTGAAGTTAAGGTAATGAGGGAGTTCTCCACGGTATCTCGCTCCTCTAGTAAGTTGCATCCTATTCATGAGACTATACACTCTAAATGTCCGTGTTTTGTGCAGTCGAGTATGAAAGCATTTAGTATCTAGAAATTCACTCTTATCAAAGCTTTCATACCACGTGCGATCATTATTAAGCCAGTTTCTGTGAGACATTTATTTTTTAGTGTAAACCTATGTGAGAATTGAGTTGAAATTACTGGTTCTAGAGGTACAATAGTCCAAAACAACTCTAAATAAGGTTGGATGCATAGCTGTTAACTTCACACACACACGAATACATAATTGTGATGCATATGTTATATCTATCTTGGTGACATGAGGAGTATGTGGGATTCTTTCATGGTTTGCTTGAGGTTAATATATTTTTGTAGAGCTAAGTTAACAGTTGAATGGACGAGAATGTTTAAAAGTTTTTCTGTCTTTTTGAATTTAAAATTTAGAATTTTGTGGGTATATTCACTACAAACCCTCACGAGACATCACTCGTCCACTAGGGGGAACCTAGGGGTTTAACGGCTTGTTGCATTCGCTAAATGCAACCGCGATTCCTGCGAAAGTGAGTTAGGTAGTTTCTCTTTTTATTTAGATTAGTTGCTTTAGTTTATTTTGTTTTAGTTTAGTCGTAGTATTAGCCTAGCTTGTTTTATTTTCACTATATTGCTAGGGACTAGCAATTCACTAGTTAGGGGTTGTGATAAGCGGGGGTATTTGTAAAATACAACCGCGCTAAAATAAAGAAATACACTGATTAAGTCTACAACTCCCTTGCAAATCTGCAATTTGGATTACAATGCCAGCTTTGACATAATATGATTAATCTATGATAAGTTGTATTATTTTAGCTATAATTTGTCCAGATCACCGCTTGCTGTGTGAAGAAATGAATAAGCAGGATAAAAAGGATGCTTGATTTTAAGGAAGACAATTGAAACATGAAAAGTGGGTCTCGAGCGATCAAAGATCATTCAAGCGATCGAAGTTTCGATCGATCTACGAAGGTTCAAGTGCTCGAGAATTCCAGAAGTTCAATCGATCGAGTGATGTTCGATCGATCGAACATGGCTTTTATCAGAACTTACGCGCACGCAGTGGAGACAAAGTTTATAACCCTTGCTTTAGGTTTTAGTATTTAAATTCGTTTTGTTCACGTCCAAAGGGACGCCCACTTCAGTTTTTATCAGTTTACATAGAGAGAAGAGAGTTTTTTTCTTGATTTTTGTAGGTTTGAAGCTTTGGATATAGCTTTTGGGATTGATTTCTATAGTTTAATATAAGTTCTTCTATTCCAGGTTCTGCAATCTCAGTTTATTCACATTCTAGTCTCTTAAAATAAGAGTTTAATCTGTTAGAATTGATAGTTATCATAGTAGTAATTTTAAATCACTCAGTTTCATAGATTTTATGTTAAAATCACAACCAGACATGCCTTTAATGAACTTTTACGTTAAAAATGAATCTGTGACACTCTAGACAATGTCTGAGTAGTCCCCAGGTTGGGAGATCACAATGAAACAGTGATCTCCAGCCTCTGCCATGCAGCAGTATAAAACTTGCACTCGATTGATCGAAGTACTTCGATCGATTAAAGTAGTTCGATCGATCGAAGCTAACATGTAGTCAAGCGATCGAAGCCATTTCGATCGCTCAAGAGATGATGATATTCGATCGATCGAAAGGGCGTGGATTGATCGAACCTTCAGATTCTTGAGAAGTCTTTTTGCAGTATTCCAAGACTTTCTCCTTTTGAGATTTGTTATCAAACTGTCCCCAAATGCTCAGTTTGTCAAAAACAGTTTCATTACTTTAAGCCTTAAGGTATTTTTCTTCAATAACTTTTGCAAACCATTTTGAATGCTAACACCATTCAGAATGCGAGACTTAACTATTGTTTTAAACCACCTTCATGTGTTTTGGAAACAAATGTGATAATGTAGTCCTAGCTATGAACGGACTATTGATTCTCTATCTTTAGAAAATACAAAATAGTGTAGATAGACACACTCCTTAGAGCTTAAATGTAACTACATGGTAGATGGCATGATCGTTGCAGATTCGTGTGATCCCAACATTCACTTTATATAAAGAAAACTGCTTTAAAAATATTGCTTTAGTTAATTAAGTAATCATTAGTTTACTTTAATTGCTCTAGCAGTTATAGTCTGCAGAACTTCGTGTTCTACACCTTGTTTTAAATCTTGAATTTTCCTTTTCCTTTAGAGTTTAATCTAAGTTTTTAGTTTAACACCTTCCTTGTGGGATCGACCTGGTCTTACCAGATTACTACTTGCACGTTTACCTACACTTAGGTATAGCACATAAGCTCACACAACTTTTTATTCGTCCCAGAGAATGTTAATCTAGAATCTGCAATTGCTCTACCATGAAACATTATCCTATCAATCCACCTCTACCTTTGAGGAGCTATTTGAAATTAGAACCCGGCTCGAAGAGGTTATCAAAGAAGGGAAGACTAAGAAAGAAGAGCTGCTAAGTCAGTCAAAGAGTCCTAACTACTCTCGAAATTCCCCAGATGTCAATGCCCTTAATAACCAACCCATGGCATACCCTTCTAGGCCATACCAATCCCTCAACTAAACTAATACCTCCAGCCATCCCTACTCGAGAAAGCCTCCCTGTAACTTTGCCTAGCTATAAATCTTCCTATCTTCTGCTTACTCAAGAAAGACCACCTCTAACCTCGAAACACCCTACCACCACCAAGTTGTGATATATCCAAGCACTGTGCCTACCACCAAGCCCCTGGCCATAACATTGATGACTGCGTGCGCCTCTGCCACAATATCCAAGACCTTATAGACCAAAATATCATTGATCGACCTCCAAGGTAGCCCCAATGTCACCAAAAATCCCTTGCCAAACCACCAAAACATCAGCCTCATTGAATCCAGCCCATATCCTTTAACCCTACCACTTGTACCACCCCCCTAGGATAACCAGTATCCCTCATTGACATCCCAGTGTCTGTGAGAATTCATCTGATTAAAGGAGAGAACAATAAATGGCAGCAATAGCTAGATGATGAAAAAGATTTGTCCTTCTTAGAAGAACGTGATCTAGGGGCAGTGGACCTCAAATGGTATGAGCCAAGCAATAAAAGTGATGCCTCTATTTGGAATAAGCCAAAAAAGCTATTTATAAATACTAATTATGATTGGTTCAAAGAGTAAGGGAAAAGAAAAGATGGGTGAGATCATCAAGGAATACAATGAGCTGATAAAGCAGTTAAATAAGACCCAAGCACATCTCTCAATGTGAGACCTCATGGTTACTTCCTAAGGGCATAGGTAAGCTATGTTGAATGCCTTAGCTAGGACTGAGGTCCCCATTGACACTGCACCTAAACATATGATAGCTTTTTTGGGGACACTCGCCCCTGATCTGATTATTACCTTCTCCGATGAAGACCTGCCACTAGAAGGGTCCGTACACGACAAAGTTTTGTATATCACTGTCGGGTACAAGGGATAGCAAGTACCATTCTATCTAGCTGATTTGGGTTTTGCCTTGAATGTCTGTGCTTTAAGAACCATCACTACCTTAGGGGCCAGTATCCTAGACATCACTCCATTCGTACAATCTGTGAGGACATATGACAATAACAAGAGGACTATAATGGGGGCTATTTCTCTCCAAATCTGAGTGGGGTCTTTAGTTTGCATTGAGCTTTTCCAAGTCATGGACATACCTGCCTCATTTAACTTGTTGATTAGAAGGCTAGCTACATGTCAATAAAGTTGTATCATCCACTGTGCACCAAATGATCAAGTATGTTCACGAGAAGAGGTGAAAACCATCTTCGAAAATAGCTGGGCAATGAAGCATTTCCAAGCTACGCTCCAGTCATCAAAATCCAAATACCTGAACTGGAAGAAAGGAAAATCAGAGGATTATTCAGGGAAGAAGTCCACATGGTTAGTGATGAAGAATGATTTCCTGAGATCCACTTCGCGGTTGTCAATATCGTTTGATGATGCCAAAAATTGTAAGATATTGGACCAAAATGGAACCATTCCAAGTATTTTTAGATCAAACCAAAAATCATGGGTGTTCTCTAATGACATAGGAAGACTTTCCAAGTGGTCTTGTAATCACCCATTGAACTCAGAATATTATTTTGAAGTTGAATAACTCACTGTTTTGAAGACTTTTTAGAAAACAAGGTTTATTTCTTGGAATCTGAATATTGGGGTTTAGAGGGGTTTTGAAATAGGGGTTTTGAAAGCATATTTTCAACATCAAATGGAGATTATAACCTATTGGAATATCAACATCAAACTCAAGTCAAGAACTTCCAAGATTGTTGGAGAGATTTGTTTTCATTTGAGCATAACTTTAAGAATACTTTAGAAGTATTGAAGTTGGAATCATCATCTATCAAACATGTTTTTGAGGTCAAGAGCTACTATCCATAAGGATTGACTCACCTCAAACACCATGTCATCATTTAGATGATGATGAACGAGTGAGTAAAGCAAAGAAAAATCAAAAAAGAAATGAGGTAAGAAGAGATGAACTTTGTATATAAACAAGCAAATAAATAATCAATATATGATATTCAATGATATATTGGACTTGTAGCTTGGTGTTTCACTCATATATAGACATTTGGACATAGAAGTAGCTTCCTATCTCATAAAAACTCACAAAAATGGTGGTTAGGTGGTGTGGACACCGGGATTCCACCTCTTTTGTTTGTTTTTGTTTGAAATTTGATTTGGATCAAGGAAAACAAAAGGTCTATTGAAAACAGATACAGAGTCGCCACTTGGTCTTTAAGGAACCAAGAAACCTAATTTTGACTCACCCAAACGAATAAAGGGCACCGGCCCTTTATAACCAAAGAACTTGGCTCGGGGTTTTGGTACGAGAGAGGAAGGAGCCTTTGTCGCGACTAAAACACCCTCAACTCGCCCCGTCTTTTGACGGGCCTCAATTAGCTTCCAAATAATCATCTTATACTATGTTTGGTTCGAAAAATAATACTACGATAGTATATTACATCACATAAGAAAATTTGAAATAGAAGATCTAAAATAAGATATCATTCATAAGATCTAAGCCAAGTATCACACAATGCAAAGTGAAAGATCACACAAATAAACCTAGGAAAAATCGTCTAATCATATACCAAGTAATTAAGTTTCCCTAATCTAAAGGGCACATGAATTGTTATTGAAACAAATAATCAAAGAAATCAAAATATGCTTAGCAAGCTAGTATGATGCATGTTGTTCTTTGAGAAAAGAAGATCTCTCAATCCCCGGGATGGATGAGAAAGGAGGATTAGATCGAGGGGAAGCATGAACGTGTGATAATGATCATTCCTTATAATCTTCTTAGATTAGGAGTCACAAAAGCCCCAAATCTTTGCATGGATGCAATCTATGTATCTAGAATGTGCTAAGGTTGTAGTGTGCCTTGTGTTCATGGATTCCTAGAATGACTTAGAATTCTAGAATGTGTATGAATGAATGAATGGAATCATCATGGGATATGTACATATGTAGTATGAACTACTTCCTAAGACATGAGCTAATTTGGAGTGCATATAAGCATCAAATCAAAGTATGGAAGTAAAAGTATGCTTGCTGTGAATAGTGGACAGAATAGTAACATGATCTTGTGAAAATGGAAAAGAGGGGTTAGAAATATTTTCAATGCATGATATTTTATGGCGATATTCCTTATTGTGTCTAGAGCACAACCCAATAAACCAATCTTTAATAACTATCACATATTGAGAGAAATCATATGAACAATGGAGGTTACTCAGAAACAGAGTTCATACTGTCGACTGAAATGTTAGAAAATCTTAGAAAATGAAAATAAATGATCTAGAGGCCCATTTTATACAGAACGTTCCCTAAGACATTGAAGTTAAAGGGAAAAATAAGTTAGGACCACTCGTTTTGGAAACATTTTCTGTAAAACAAGTTTAAAGTCAACCTAGCTGCTGTAACAGCAGAGGCAGAATGTTTGGAAGGAAGGTTTGGGCAAGAATGGACCCTTTTCAAGTGCTTCCATGTCAAGACAAAAATCATGGATGTTCTATAATGAGTTAGAAAGACTTTCCAAGTGGTCTTGCATTCATACATTGAGTATTGAACTCAAAATAATTCCTTAAAGTTAAATGACTCACTATTTTGAGGGTTTTGAGAAAAACAAGTTTATTTCTTGAAATCAAAATGAGGGGTTTAAAAGGGGGGGTTTTGAAATGGGGGGTTTTGAAAGTACACTTCTAGAACTTGGATGAATATTCTAACCACTTGGAATATCAATTCCTAACTCATTTCAAGAACTTCCCAAGTATTTGCAAAACATAGTTTTATTTGAAAACCAAACTCAAGAATCTATGAGAGCATGATACATGAGAGGATAGATGATACATGATATGATATAGCATGCTAAAAGTGGTAAAGAATATGTTCATGGAATATGGGTTCATCTAGTTACAAGAGAGTGTTGCATCAAAGTGTGAAAGTCAAAAAAATGACATGCTGTGAATAGTGGACAGACTGTATGCATTACTTTTAACATCATAATGGGAGGACAAACATGCCTAGGAAAATGTGGGAAAAATCAGAGATCATCCTTATTGTGTCTAGAAAATAACCCAAAAAGCCAAACCTCAATAGCTATCACAGATTAAAAGTAATAAATCAGAATGTACACATGACTCAGAAACAAAAACTGCACTGTTGACTGATATTGTATGATTTTTCATATATCCAAGAAATCATTTATGTTGACCCATTATATATCAAAAGTTTCCTAAGACACCCAAGGTTCATAAAAAAAAAATAGAAAAGATATATGTACAGTGACGAAAAAATCCATAATAAGTGCAAGAATTCAGGTAAACATTTTGTGAGAACAGAGGCAGATTATGAATATGAAATTCTTAAATCCGAAAATAATACTTTCACATCTCTATAATTAATGGGAAAATTTGGAGACAAACTATGATGTCTTAGAAAGATTTTCCAAGTGGTTTCATCATCATAACTCAAGTATTTAATTCAAAACAAATCTTTGAATCTGAAAAGCTCACTATTTTGGATCATTCTTGAAGAAAATGGATTTGGGTTTTGAAATAGAGTTTGAGTTCTTGATTAGGGGTTTTGAAATAGATGTTCAAAACCCCCAACTTAAACTCTTGAGATGACCATGTGACCACTTAGAACCTCATCCAACCTTGAATCATCAAAGAACTCCCATTATTATTGGAGAGATTCATTTTTATTTTGAACATAAATTCAAAGATACCTTGGAGGTATTGAAGTTATAATCATCATCTATCAAACATGTTTTTGAGGTCAAGAGCTACTATCCATAAGGATTCACTCACCTCAAACTTCATGTCATCATCTAGATGATGATGAACTAGTAAGTAAATAAAGAAAATAAAAAAGAAATGAGGTAAGAAGAGATGATCATTGTATATAAGCAAGCAAATGAACAAATCAATAGATGATAATCAATGTGATATTGGACTTGTAGCTTGGTGTTTCACTCATAGATATGGACACTTGGACATGGAAGTACCTTCCTAACTCAAAAATGCTTAGAGAAATGGTGATTGGGTATATTGATGATGAAGTATATAGAAGAATGGTGGAGGAAAACAAGATTAGAACTCACTTTGATAGGAAAAAATGGAAGAAGAAGACTACTTATTCTCTTTATCTCTCTATATTTCTCTAGAGTTTCTTCCTAAGCTCTCTCTAAACTTCCATGTCTCTCCCCTAAATGGAAGTAAATGGCTTCTTTTATAGGCAAAGGAGGGGTGGTAAATGGAGTTTTAAAAAGTTTAAAATGGTCTCCCATTGGTCCAAAATAAGCTGGGAACCAAAACTACGTCGTTTTGATTTCTAATATATCAAATTGGACTCCCAAAAGAAATTACAAAAACATACTATTCTGGGGGAGAGTGCCGCGGCGGCACAGGGCCTGTGCTACGGCGGCAGTGGGCCAGTGCCGCGGCGGCACTGCTCCTCCTTCGTCCAGATAATGCTATTTAGGCCCCCAGAGGTTCCAGTATTCGCAAAAAGGCCCTATTTCGTCCAAAATTCACAGAAAATGCATACGAACTCCAAATTGAGGTTGTGATATACCGTTGGAAAGGTAATGGAGTCTACTTTACATAACAAATAGTTCAAGGATAGGTCACTTTGAAAAGTTTTGCGGTATTCGCGATAAAAGCCAATTTGATCACCTTTTTCGCCTTTGGAAATTCATAATAAATTCGTTTTAAATCCAGAAATTATGTGCGATATACCGTTGGAAAGTTATTGACCTCCAGTATCCATGAAAAATGTTTGAAAAATGATACGGTGCTCCGGTTTCAAAGTCAACTTTTGGTCAAACTGGTAAAATCAGGGACCTCCAGGAATTCTGGGGACTTCTAGGAGCTCCCAGGAGCTGACGTTTTTATCCGATTTTCTTTTAAACCTCATTTTAACACTTTTCCACATGATCTAGAATGATTCCGCCAAATTTGGACAATTTCGATCAAACTTTGTCAACCTTGGTCAAACCTGGTCAAACCGGTCAACAGGACTTTCCGGGAACTTCCGGGTCTTCTGGGAGTCTCTGAGAGCTGACGATTTCATCCGATTTTACTTAAAAACTCATTTTATCATTTTTTTTACGACGTAGCATGTTTCCAGAACTTTTGGTCCAAATCTGGGAGCTTTTGGGCTTTCAGGGGCATTTTGGTCATTCTGAGCATTTATAGAAATAGAACCAACTTCCAGGAGTCCTTTTGAGTCTTTTCGATCATTGTGAACAACCAAGCTATGGGTCTCCTAAACCTGATAGCCGACAAAATGGGGTGTCTACAGTTTGCCCTCTTTGGCATGAACTAGCGAGGCAACGCATGTCGCAAGCGAGTGCCAAAGCTTTGAAGAGACAGGTCTTTTGGAAGCTATAGATTTAGGATAAAAAGCGTTGCAAAAGATGCAATGATGCTGAGGCTAGTGCTAGTCGCGCTCTGCGTGAGCTGCCTACGTATCCCAAGGGGAATCAGACTAGGACGTAGTTCAGGGCACAAAGGAACCAATCACACATGCACATGCACAACAATCAGGCGGATGCTATGCTAAAAGAGTGATATACAATGCATGGATGTGATATGATTGTGTACATGACTCCTATTATGCCTAGTGTTCTGATCCTAGTATGAGCTGGTGCTGTGGGGTATGCCACTCCGAGTGGGCTGGTGTTGTGCTAGTGTTTGTGACTGTGATGTGGTGGATGACTCGGATAAAGACATCAAGGTTTAGAAGACTCTGGGTCTAGGGGCAAACTTCTGGAATTTGGGAAGTGTGCTTTGTAAGCAAAATAGATCGGACGCGGGGTCCTCGAGGATGATAACTAAAGATAACCGACAAGTGAGGGAGCTCACGATAACTGACAGTTTGAGGAAACCAGAGTGAGAAAGCTCATGAGCGACAAGTGAGAAAGCTCACAATAAGTGAAGAAGCTCATGATCTTGGACAAAGGAGTGAGGAAGCTCACGATAAGTGAGAAAGCTCACGATAACCGATAGGCAAGGAAGCTCACAATAATCAATAGGTAGGTAAGGTGGACTCACAGTTTTGGACAAATGAGTGAGGAAGCTCACAATAAGTGAGGAGCTCACGATAATTGATATGTGAGAAAGCTCACAAGAATTAAGCGGTGAGGAAGCTCATGATTTTGGACAGAGGAGTGAGGAAGCTTATAATTTTAGATGAAGGAGTGAGGAAGCTCATGATAAGTGACAAAACTCACAATAGTTGAGTTGCTGAGGAAGCTCATGAGAAAGTTCAATAGCTGAGTTGGTGAGGAAGCTCATGATATTTGTTTGGTGAGGAAGCTCATGATTTTTGTTTGGTGAGAAAGCTCATGATTTTGGACAGAGGAGTGAGGAAGCTCACAATAGTTGAGTTGGTGAAGAAGCTCATGATTTTGGATAGAGGAGTGAGGAACCTAATGATATTTATTTTGTGAGGAAGCTCATGATTTAGGATAGAGGAGTGAGGAAGCTCACGATAGTTGAGTTGGTGAGGAAGCTCATGATATTTGTTTGGACACGGATCCTTGAATTGTGAATAGACAGTGCTTGCCCTGGGAATCGGGGTGATTTGAGTACGGGTGATGTTTGCAATCGCTGGCCAATCCTTATGATGATAAAGTCCGGAGAATTTGTTCAGACTTCTGTTATCTTTTGATAGGGATGGTAGGGGACTCTTTGAGAATCTCTCTAAAATGATTGATACATGTGGAAGTTCTACCCTTACCTAAAGGGTTTATAATTTGCCTCAATTTGGAGGGCTGGTGATGAAGGATTTGCCTCAATCTAGAGGGCTGGTGATGAAGGATTTACCTCAATCTAGAGGGCTAATGATGAAGGATTTGTCTCAATCTAGAGGGCTGATGATGAAGGATTTGCCTCAATCTAGAGGGCTAATGATGAATGACTTGCCTCAATCTAGAGGGCTGATAATGAAGGATTTGCCTCAATCTAGAGGGCTGGTGATGAAGAATTTACCTCAATCTAGAGGGCTGACAATGAAGGATTTGCCTCAATCTAGAGGGCTGGTGATGAAGGATTTGCCTCAATCTAGAGGGCTGATGATGAGGGATTTGCCTCAATCTAGAGGGCTGATGATGAAGGATTTGCCTCAATCTAGAGGGCTGGTGATGAAGGATTTGCCTCAATCTAGAGGGCTAATAATGAAGGATTTGCATCAATCTAGAGGGCTAGCGATGAAGGATTTGCCTCAATCTAGAGGGCTGGTGATGAAGGACTTGCCTCAATCTAGAGAGCTGATGATGAAGGATTTGCCTCAATCTAGAGGGCTGATGATGAAGGATTTGCCTCAATCTAGAGGACTGACAATGAAGGATTTGCCTCAATCTAGAGGGCTGGCGATGAAGGATTTGCATCAATCTAGAGGGCTAACAATGAAGGATTTGCCTCAATCTAGAGGGCTGGCGATGAAGGATTTGCCTCAATCTAGAGGGCTAACAATGAAGGATTTGCCTCTATCTAGAGGGCTGATGATGAAGGATTTGCCTCAATCTAGAGGGCTAACAACGATAACTGTCATAGATTAGATCAACAGTTGGACTAACTGTGATCAGAAGGACTGACGATGTACGCATCGAGATGACGAGTCGACAGTGAACTACTGTGACTGTTATGGATTGAACTGACGATGTACGAATCGAGATGACGAATCGACAGTGAACTACTGTGACTGTCAGGATTGAACTGATGATGTACGAATCGAGATGACGAGTCGATAGTGAACTACTACGACTGTCATGGATTGCACTGACGATGTACCAATCGAGATGACGAGTCGACAGTGAACTACTGTGACTATCACAGATTGAACTGACGATGTATGAATCGAGATGACGAGTCGACAGTGATCTACTGTGACTGTCAAGATTGAACTACCGATGTACAAATCGAGATGACGAGTCGACAGTGAACTACTATGACTGTCATGGATTGAACTAACGATGTACTAATCGAAAAGGCGAGTCGACAGTGAACTACTGTGACTGTCAAGATTGATTTGCCGATGTACGAATTGAGATGACGAGTCGACAGTGAACTACTGTGACTATCATGGATTGAACTAACGATGTACTAATTGAAAAGGCGAGTCGACAGTGAACTACTGTGACTGTCAGGATTGAACTGACGATGTAAGAATCGATATGACGAGTCGACGGTGAACTACTGTGACTGTCATGGATTAAACTAATGATGTACTAATCGAAAAGGCGAGTCGACAGTGAACTACTGTGACTGTCAAGATTGAACTGCCGATGTACGAATTGAGATGACGAGTCGACAGTGAACTATTGTGACTGTCATGGATTGAACTAACGATGTACTAATTGAAAAGGCGAGTCGACAGTGAACTACTGTGACTGTCAGGATTGAACTGACGATGTAAGAATTGATATGACGAGTCGACGGTGAACTATTGTGACTGTCATGGATTAAACTAATGATGTACTAATCGAAAAGGCGAGTCGACAGTGAACTACTGTGACTGTCAAGATTGAACTGCCGATGTACGAATCGAGATGATGAGTCGACAGTGAACTACTGTGACTGTCATGGATTGAACTAACGATGTACTAATCGAAAAGGCGAGTCGACAGTGAACTACTGTGACTGTCAGGATTGAACTGACGATGTAAGAATCGATATGATGAGTCGACAGTGAATTACTGTGACTGTCATAATTGGACCAACGGTTGGACTAACTGTGATCAAAAGAAATGATGATGTACGAATTGAGATGACGATTCGACAGTGAACTTCTGTGACTGTCAGGATTGAACTGATGATGTACTAATCAAGATGACGAGTCAACAATGAACTACCGTGACTGTCATGGATTGAACTGCCGATGTATGAATCGATATGCCTGCTGGGGATCTGCTTGGGATGAAGCGACTACTTCTCTTGACCGAGGACCAGGATTCAAATTCGAATCTCTCATATTTGATCAAATCTTGCTGAATCTCTCGCGGTTGATCAAATCTTGTAATGCTCAATCCAAAAGAGCTGGTTAGGGTCTTCAGGAGCTGAAGGATAATGTACTCTGCTAGGAAGAAGGAAATACGTCCATTAAATGGGAGTAAAGGTTTCATTCTATTTGTGACAGAGATGATTTGCGGTGGTTTGATACTGATGGAGGGTGATAATCAATAGCAACTTATGGACTTATGTTGCTAAGATGAAAGAAGATCATCAACAGCCACTCATGGACTTATGTTGCATGAACGAAGATGATGGTCAACAGCCACTCATGGACTTATCTTGCTAAGATGAAAGAATATCATCAACATCCACTCATGGACTTATGTTGCATGAACAAAGAAAGATGGTCAATAGCCACTCATGGACTTATGTTTCTAGGATGAGGGAAGATCGTCAACAGCCATTCGTGGACTTGTGTTGCATGGATAAAAGAAGATCATCAACAGCCACACATGGACTTATGTTGCATGAATGAAGATGAGCAACAGCCACTTATGGACTTATGTTGCTAGAAGATGATGGTTAACTTTTGGCGGTTTGGAAAGGGATAAAATTTTCCCCAGTAATAGTGTTGGGTACTCCTGCTTGCATTGTCATTGGAATGCTCTTTATAACTTGATTTGAAAAAATCATTATTCGTCACTGTTGACTTACACATTTGAGACTACGACCGACTCTTTTCCTGAAAAAGACTATGACAGACTCAAAACTGACAGACACCGACACACGAGGGTGACACATTCGACACTGAAATGAAACAAGCTCGACTTTCCAAAACTTAATGTGCTCTTGTCATAAATGATGTACCATTTCTCTTTTGTGTTTACTTCTCACCTTAACGTGGCGTCACTTTGATGGTGAATCTTATTTTTGAAAATTCCTCCCTACTGATCTAATCAATTTCTTTGCTTCTCCCAAGATGTGCTTTGAATTAGTGCCTTAGCTTATGGAATAAAAGATGCTCCATTTCCATCTGTTCAAGACAATGTTTGTGACTTGAAGGCTTATAGGGATCGGGTGACAAACGAAGTTTGCCCCTAGTTTGAAGGGCATAAAGTGGGATCGATAGGCAAACGAGGTAAATGACCGAAGTTTGCCCCTAGTTTGGAGGAAGGTTCATTGGAGGTTTTGGGCAAACGAGGTAGGTGACCGAAGTTTGCCCCTTGTATGAACGGTAGATAGTAAAATTTAGGCAAACGAGGCGAGTAGCCAAAGTTTGCCCCTAGTGTGGAAGGTGATTTCTGGCTTGAGGCAAGGACCATGACTTTAATCTCTCAAATGCTCATAACTTTTTCCTAGGCACCAGTGAGGTGACCTAACGAGCTCTTTTCTCTCTTTTATTATTGCTCACTTTGGATTTAGCTCTAATTTTTGCCTAGGCATCCTTTCTGATTTTCGACCTAGCGAGCCATCCTTCTTTTCTTTTTGAAAGTCTACCTACTTACCCCCGAGCGGGGATCAGGTCCAACGTAGTTCGGGCCATGGTTGGAAAGAAGCGGGTTAGTTTTTAGGTAGGTGGGGTGACCGAACCGTTGTGGTTGCCTACGTATCCTCGAGCGGGAATCAGGTCGAGCGTAGTTTAAGGCTAGGCTTGAAATAAGGGGTTTGAGGTATGAGGGTTTTTCAAACCAATCGTCAAAGAAGTTCAAACTTGGGTTACTTATGGTAGCCTTGAAGAGGAGGATTCAGTTTCCATCTCCCTTTCTTTTCTTTTCTTTTCTTTTCTTTTCTTTTCTTTTTCTTTTTCTTTTCTTTTTCTTTTTCTTTTTCTTCTTCTTTTTCTTTTGAGGATTGATCCTTTTCACTTTCGCCTAGCCAGTCAATTTTCCTTTTCACATCGTTGATTCATGTGAGATCTTCCGATTATAATCTCGAAGTTCCAGAATGTGCACGTCAACTCTCGGGATTTATTTGTGGTCATTTTGAGCCTTTTGCAATGTGATCTAGGCACGTTCTTATGATGTACCTTGAAGTATACGATTCTCTCATTTGTTTCATCAAAAATTTCTTTCATTTTCTCCATCATTTTAACTGGCTAAGGTCAGATCTTGAAATCAATACATTTTCAGCTCTAACTTTTGCCTAGGTGCCCTTTCGGGTTTTCAACCTAGCGAGCACTTTTTTTTTTTTTTTTGAAAGTAGAGATGAAACTCACTGAAATGTTTGGCTACCATCAAGGACCAAGTCCACACAGGTTCACATGGCTATCAATTGGGTTGGGCCCAAGGCTTTGAAATGGTAGAAATGGTGGAAAGGGTGTTGGGCAAGCCCCAAATCAGTCTCAAGTATGTCTTTTCAAGATTTGAGCAAAAGTATCTTTAAATTCTTAAAGTAAGACTATTTAATTCTTGACTCTTCATCGGTGTCAGCACAAAATTGATTTTGACCTTTCCAGGATTCTTTTTTCATTTTTTAAAAAAAGAACAAAAGAATTTTAGCATAGTACTATCCATGGTAATTTGGAAAGTGACCCTTCAATTCAGCGATTCATGCACTTATGACTATACACATCAGATTAGGCAAGATGAGACTTCATTCCATTACCCATGACTACTCGATGGTAGACAGACTCGACCACAAGACTAAACTTGAAATAGATTCAAAACATAGGACAGACTCGACTAGACTCGACTAGACTTGACAGAGTGTCACGATGACTCGCTTATTTTTTTGAAAGAGCATCCTCATTTGCTTTGCCAGCAAAATTCCCAAACACCACCACTTCACTTTCACAAGTTCAACATTCATGGTCCTCGGCGAAAGGGATTGCTTGAACAGATAAGCCAGGAGCTTTACGTTCGACGAAGCTGATATCCTGGGATTGGATAGGTGGTGGCTCAATGATGTTTCGGTTGATGAGGTCCTGGATATCGTGGCAGAGGCGCATGCAATGGTCGGTATAGTGGCCTGGGCCTTGGTGGTAGGCACAACATTTGGACAGGTTACAGTTAGGTGGTGGGGGATTGATACAAGGTTGAAGGAGTTGGAAGTGCCCCTTTTTGATGAAGGAGTGATAGTTCTTGGGTTGCGGGCTTTGTTAAACTTTGGGTTCCAGTGGGTCCTTGGAGTGGCCCTTGGATTTGGATATGGTCTAGGATTACCAAGGCTAGGGTATGGGCTTGGATACAAGTAGAGATTTGGATGTGGAAATAGGCTTGGATAGACGGCATCGGGCAACCCATACTTTCCTTTATTGATGCTCTGCACCATTTTTGCAAATCGGCTTATCCTTAAACTTAGTTGTTCAACAGTGGTTTGTAGTTTGTCCACTTTCCCTTCCAGAGCTTGGTAGGCCATTATGATAGCCTGGGCTAGCCCACGATTGAGACAAAGAATTTGGGAAGGTACAGAGGTGTCCTTACCCGGGGCTGTGTTTTCTGTAAATAGAAGTAAACGCCCAAATTAATAGAGGCACAAAATACTTCTTATGGACTCCTAGCGGGAGGAGATGATCAGAATTTTGAAGGATTTAATGATGCAAACCAAGGACGGTTGCTGTAAGTATATGACTTTTGTACAATGATCGAGATAGGTGAGGATGATGATACATATGCATTTGATGTGTAGAGACTGACATGTGTGAGACTGACAAGATGTGTGTGCATGTAGACTGACACGAATTGTGTATGTATATGAGACAAACATGCAGATGCAAGCCCTAATCTATCTGATGCTCCTATTTCTATCAGATAGCAGCTAAACAAATAAGGTCCTAGCCATACAGAGTGTGCTAACCTTACTTTCCAGTGTGATCACCAGGGGATAACAGGGATTTTCGGGATTCTTCGGGAATTTTGGACAGAGTTTCTGGGAGAAATAGGGATTTGGAAGATTCGAAGAAATTTCTAGAAGTCATTTGAGTTTCTAGGAGAAATAGGGATTTCTGGTTGATTTGGACTGAGCTTCTAAGAGAAATTGGGAAATCAGAATTTCTGGGAGAAATTGGTACATCTAGGCATTTTTGGGAAGTTTGGATGGAGTTGTTGGAATTTTTGAGAAATCTTGGAGATTTGGATAGAGCTTATGGGAAAACATGAAAATTTGGGTAAGTTGGACAGAGTTTCTAGGAGAAACAAGTATACCGGAGTTTCTGGGAGAAATTGAGATTTCTGGGTAATTTGAGAGATTTGGACAGAGCTTTTGGGAGAACAAGTATAACTGGGTAAGTCGGACAGAGTTTCTGGGAGAAACAAGTATATCGGAGTTTCTAAGAAAAATTGAGGTTTCTGGGTATTCTGGGGGAAGCAAGAATATGTGGGGGGGGACATAAGTATATCGGAGTTTCTGGAAGAAATTGAGATTTCTGGGTAATCTGGGGAGAAATAGGGATTTCTAGGAAATCTGGGTGATTCGAACAGAGTTTCTAGGAGAAACAGGGATATCCTGATGAGTTGGGTAGAGTTTCTGGAAGAAATATGGATATACGACCGGAATAGGTGATGATGTTGATCATACTGTCTAGCAAGTTTTCATACTCCTATGTCTCAGGACCAACAAACATGGTTTGCGGTGTATATCTTTGTGAGCATGGAGCAGACATCCTTATCATGGTGCCTAGACAAGTCAACTCAATGTGATTACATGTGAGTGATTACCTAGGGAATCATAAGAAAGAGGTTCCGTTCTATGCCACATAAGCGTCTACACCGCGCAGGTAATCCCGCCAGGGCATACAGCAGTTATATCACATTGTCCTATCTGAAAAGATAAATGAACAGTCCTATGAAAGGTTCTACAGGAATCTATAAGCAAAGGCTGGGTTTAGTCAAAGAGGGTCCGTTGACGAGAGTTCCAATATACGTCGGAGAGACAGTACGGAGGTTTTTACTCTTTTTGATATACCTTGGAAGGTACAGTATCAACGGTGACTTGTGCCTTGGCACAGCAAGACCTGAACAATGTCAGCACCGCGCTTCAGACACAGTCGGAGGGGAAATGCAGAAGTGCAATGCGCTAAACAAAACACAGTAAAAAGATGATTTTAAGGATGCTTCTTATGAGTCAAACCTCTGTATTATTTTCTTTTGAAAATAAAAAGTCCCCAGCGGAGTCGCGAGATTGTGGACACCGGGATTCCACCTCTTTTGTTTGTTTTTGTTTGAAATTTGATTTGGATCAAGGAAAAGAAAAGGTATGTTGAAAACAGATACAGAGTCGCCACTTGGTCTTTAAGGAACCAAGAAACCTAATTTTCACTCACCCAAACGGATAAAGGGCACCGGCTCTTCATAACCAAAGAACTTGGCTCGGGGTTTTGGTACGAGAGAGGAAGAAGCCTTTGTCGCGACTAAAACACCCTCAACTCGCCCCGTCTTTTGACGGGCCTCAATTAGCATCCAAATAATTATCTTATACTATGTTTGGTTCGACAAATAATACTACGATAGTATATTACATCACATAAGAAAATTTGAAATAGAAGATCTAAAATAAGATATCATTCATAAGATCTAAGCCAAATATCACACAATGCAAAGTGAAAGATCACACAAATAAACCTAGGAAAAATCGTCTAATCATATACCAAGTAATTAAGTTTCCCTAATCTAAAGGGGACATGAATTGTTCTTGAAACAAATAATCAAAGAAATCAAAATATGCTTAGCAAGCTAGTATGATGCATGTTGTTCTTTGAGAAAAGAAGATCTCTCAATCCCCGGGACGGATGAGAAAGGAGGATTAGATCGAGGGGAAGCATGAATGTGTGATCATGATCATTCCTTATAATCTTCTTAGATTAGGAGTCACAAAGGCCCCAAATCTTTGCATGGATGCAATCTATGTATCTAGAATGTGCTAAGGTTGTAGTGTGCCTTGTGTTCATGGATTCCTAGAATGACGTAGAAGTCTAGAATGTGTATGAATGAATGAATGGAATCAACATGGGATATGTACATATGTAGTATGAACTACTTCCTAAGACATGAGCTAATTTGGAGCGCATATAAGCATCAAATCAAAGTATGGAAGTAAAAGTATGCTTGCTGTGAATAGTGAACAGAACAATAACATGATCTTGTGAAAATGGAAAAGAGGGGTTAGAAATATTTTCAATTCATGATTTTTTATGCAGATATTCCTTATTGTGTCTAGAGCACAACCCAAAAAACCAATCTTTAATAACTATCACAGATTGAGAGAAATCATATGAAAAATGGAGGTTACTCAGAAACAGAGTTCATACTGTCGACTGAAATGTTAGAAAATCTTAGAAAATGAAAACAAATGATCTAGAGGCCCATTTTATACAGAACGTTCCCTAAGACATTGAAGTTCAAGGGAAAAATAAGTTAGGACCACTCGTTTTGGAAAAGTTTTCTGTAAAACAAGTTTAAAGTCAACCTAGCTGCTGTGACAGCAGAGGCAGAATGTTTGGAAGGAAGGTTTGGGCAAGAATGGACTCTTTTCAAGTGCTTCCATGTCAAGACAAAAATCATGGATGTTCTATAATGAGTTAGAAAGACTTTCCAAGTGGTCTTGCATTCATACATTGAGTATTGAACTCAAAATAATTCCTTAAAGTTAAATGACTCATTGTTTTGAGGGTTTTGAGAAAAATAAGTTTATTTCTTGAAATCAAAATGAGGGGTTTAAAAGGGGGAAGGGGGGGGGGGGGGGTTTGAAATGGGTGATTTTGAAAGTATACTTCTAGAACTTGGATGAATATTCTAACCACTTGGAATATCAATTCCTAACTCATTTCAAGAACTTCCCAAGTATTTGCAAAACATAGTTTTATTTGAAAACCAAACTCAAGAATCTATGAGAGCATGATACATGAGAGGATAGATGATACATGATATGATATAGCATGCTAAAAGTGGTAAAGAATATGTTCATGGAATATGGGTTCATCTAGATACAAGAGAGTGTTGCATCAAAGTGTGAAAGTCAAAAAAATGACATGCTGTGAATAGTGGACAGACTGTATGCATTATTTTGTAACATCATAATGGGAGGTCAATCATGCCTAGGAAAATGTGGGAAAAATTAGAGATCATCCTTATTGTGTCTAGAAAATAACCCAAAAAGCCAAACCTCAATAGCTATCACAGATTAAAAGAAATAAATCAGAATGTACACATGACTCAGAAACAAAAGCTGTACTGTTGACTGATATTGTATGATTTTTCATAAATCAAAGAAATCGTTTATGATGACCCATTATATACCAAACGTTTCCTAAGACACCCAAGTTTCAATAAAAAAAAATAGAAAAGATATATGTACAGTGACGAAAAAATCCAAAATAAGTGCAAGAAGTCAGATAGACATTCTGTGAGAACAGAGGCAGATTATGAATATGAACTTCTTAAATCCAAAAATAATACTTTCACATCTCTATAATTGATGGGAAAAATTGGAGACAAACTATGATGTCTTAGAAAGATTTTCCAAGTGGTTTCATCAACATAACTCAAGTATTTAATTCAAAACAAATCTTTGAATCTGAAAAGCTCACTGTTTTGGATCATTCTTGAAGAAAATAGATTTGGGTTTTGAAATAGAGTTTGAGTTCTTGATTGGGGGTTTTGAAATAGATGTTCAAAGCATGAACTTAAACTCTTGAGATGACCATGTGACCACTTAGAACCTCATCCAACCTTGAATCATCAAAGAACTCCCAATATTGTTGGAGAGATTCATTTTTATTTTGAACATAACTTCAAAGATACCTTGGAGGTATTGAAGTTATAATCATCATCTATCAAACATGTTTTTGAGGTCAAGAGCTACTATCCATAAGGATTCACTCACCTCAAACTTCATGTCATCATCTAGATGATGATGAACTAGTAAGTAAATAAAGAAAATCAAAAAGAAATGAGGTAAGAAGAGATGATCATTGTATATAAGCAAGCAAATGAACAAATCAATAGATGATAATCAATGTGATATTGGACTTGTAGCTTGGTGTTTCACTCATAGATATGGACACTTGGACATGGAAGTACCTTCCTAACTCAAAAATGCTTAGAGAAATGGTGATTGGGTATATTGATGATGAAGTATATAGAAGAATGGTGGAGGAAAACAAGATTAGAACTCACTTTGATAGGAAAAAATGGAAGAAGAAGACTACTTATTCTCTTTATCTCTCTATATTTCTCTAGAGTTTCTTCCTAAGCTCTCTCTAAACTTCCATGTCTCTCCCCTAAATGGAAGTAAATGGCTTCTTTTATAGGCAAATGAGGGGTGGTAAATGGAGTTTTAAAAAGTTTAAAATGGTCTCCCATTGGTCCAAAATAAGCTGGGAACCAAAACTACGTCGTTTTGATTTCTAATATATCAAATTGGACCCCCAAAAGAAATTACAAAAACATACTATTCTGGGGGAGAGTGCCGCGGCGGCACAGGGCCTGTGCTACGGCGGCAGTGGGCCAGTGCCGCGGCGGCACTGCTCCTCCTTCGTCCAGATAATGCTATTTAGGCCCCCAGAGGTTCCGGTATTCGCGAAAAGGCCCTATTTCGTCCAAAATTCACAGAAAATGCATACGAACTCCAAATTGAGGTTGTGATATACCGTTGAAAAGGTAATGGAGTCTACTTTACATAACAAATAGTTTGAGGATAGGTCACTTTGAAAAGTTTTGCGGTATTCGCGATAAAAGCCAATTTGATCACCTTTTTCGCCTTTGGAAATTCATAATAAATTCGTTTTAAATCCAAAAATTACGTGCGTTATACCATTGGAAAGTTATTGACCTCTAGTATCCATGAAAAATGTTTGAAAAATGATACGGTGCTCCGGTTTCAAAGTCAACTTTTGGTCAAACTAGTAAAATCAGGGACCTCCAAGAAGTTCTGGGGACTTCTGGGAGCTCCCAGGAGCTGACGTTTTCATCCAATTTTCTTTTAAAACTCATTTTAACACTTTCCACATGATCTAGAATGATTCCGGCAAATTTATACGATTTCGATCAAACTTGGACAAACCTTGGTCAAACCGGTCAACGGGGACTTTTCGGGAACTTCCGGGTCTTCCGGGGGTCTCTGGGAGCTGACGATTTCATCCGATTTTACTTAAAAACTCATTTTATCATTTTTCTTATGACGTAGCATGTTTCCAGAACTTTTGGTCCAAATCTAGGAGCTTTTGGGCTTTCAGGGGCATTTTGGTCATTCTGAGCATTTTGAGAAATAGAACCAACTTCCAGGAGTCCTTTTGAGTCTTTTCGATCATTGTGAACCACCAAGCTATGGGTCTCCTAAATCTGATAGCCGACAAAATGGGGTGTCTACAGGTGTATTGAATGTGAAGTAAAGAGGAGTAATGAAGTCAAAACAAGGTTAGGAACTCACTTTCTTATTAAAAAATCAAAGGAGGAAGCTCTCTTTCTTTCTATTGTAACCTTATCTCTACAACTTTCTCTCTACAACTTCTATAAACTTGTATTTGCCACCCCTAAAATTAGAAGTCAAGGGGGGTTTATATAGATCAATTTGGGGGGATTTTAAGATTTAAAGAGTGCTCCCATTAGTCCCAAACATCCGTGAACAAGAAACGACATCGTTTTGGTTTTCAATTAATCAATTTGGACCACCAAATAATATTTACAAAAATGGACTTTTCTGGGGAAGAGTGCCATGAAGGCACTGGGCTTGTGCCACGATAGAAGTGGGCCAGTGCCATGGCGGCATTACTTCTCAGACGTCTAGATAATGCCGTTTAGTCCCCCAGAGATTTCGGTATTCGCAAAAAGACCCTATTTCGTCTGAAATTCACAGAAAATGCATACGAACACTCCAAACCGAGGTTGTGATATACCGTTGGAAAGGTAATGGAGTCTACTTTTGATAAAAAAAAATAATAATAATAATAATTTGGAGATAGGTCATTTTGAAAAGTTTTGCGATATTCGCAATAAAAGCCGATTTGATCATCTTTTTTACCTTCGAAAATTCATAATCAATTCGTTTTAAATCCAAAAATTACGTGCGATATGTTGGGTTTATGCTCTCAAACCATTACTTTATGTATGAGACATTGACATTTTAATATATGGATATCAGCTGTACATTTCATTATTTTATGTTTATTTCATGAGATGATTGTTAATCCTTAAGTATCATTGTAAGTAATTCGTGTGTATATGAGATACATACAAGTGAGATACGAATTACTATCTTTTGATACTTAGAATTTGTCACAATCGATGATGAGACTAGATATCTTATCAAGTTTACACTATAGCAAAAATAACTACCATTGGATGGAGTGATGAATCTCAATCACTGGAGTTTAACTCTTAGTTAATATGCTAGTACTTATAGTGCATTGACGGACCTGAGCTCTCCTATTGACGCTAAACACTATCAATAGTTGATAGGAACTCATAACCTGTATAAGGTATGTGTTCTTAATCTTGAGACGATTATGAACACATATTGTGGATATGGCTACTTTGACTTACCAATCAGTGAGGTCTATAAAAGATCAACACCTGGGTATCTTGGGTACGTCATGTTGATAGGGTTGTGAACATATATTATCGAGATAGAATCTACTCTCTATTAAAGAGTAAGCATTTCCTTGAGAATGTCACCAAGTTGATTACTGAGAACTGCAGTCTTGTTAATTAGTAGTTATTAACATGTTTGGTAATCATGAGAGGTGAATGGGACTCAAGGAGTACAAGAAGTAATCATGATTCAGGTTGACAGTAACAGTTATTCGATTACCTGAATATGATTACGAATGCTGAAGGTAGAAGGACATTAGTATACCATACAGGTCTAGTTATCACTTTAGATATGTTCTTTTGTGTTGGAGTTCAGTTATCGTTTTGTAGTGGAGTAAACATTAACTGATCAGTTGGTTAGTTTGCTGAGCATAGAGTTTGGTTCTGGGAATTAACAATTGGTCTAAGCCAACAATAAAGAGCCTAGGAGGTCACACTCTTAGCTCTACTAGGATGCTTGGAAAGAGGCTGATGTCAAGAAAGGTTAGATCGATCGAAGTTATCTTGATCGATTGAAGTCTTGGCGGGTTCGATCGCTCGAATAAGGTTCGATCAATTGAGGCCACTTCCATCGATTGAACGTTAGGTCAGTTCTGGGAATCTATAAATAGGGCAGCTGCGTCCAGAAAAAAGGTTTCGTCATTTTAATATGCCAAAAGCTACAGAAACTATTTTTAGAACTCCCAAACATTCTTCATCCTCCTTATTAGAGATCCTACCATCTCTAGTCTTTCTGGGAAGCATCCACAAGAGTCATAAGGGTGAAGACAACCTAGTGGAGGCTGTTGCATCATCAAGGAGAAAAATAATCAGAATGGGGTTCATGACCTGAGGTATAATTCTTCTTTCCCTTTAGTATACGCATCTATGGAATTGACGAGTAGTAGATCCTGGGCTACCAATAAGTTTTTTAAAACTTAATTCCTTCCGCTGCACGTTTAAAATAAGTTTTAAACCTATTTTTCCTTCACGATATACCATTAGAAAACCATTAACCTCTAGTATCCATGAAAACTATTTGAAAAATGATACGGTGCTTCGGTTTTCGAGTCAACTTTTGGTCAAACCAGGGACCTCCAGGAAGTTCTGGGAACCTTTGGGAGCCCCTAGGAGGTGACGTTTTTGATTGATTTTCTTTTAAAACTCATTTTAATACTTTTCTCATGATCAAGAATGATTTCGGAACTTTTTGGAGAATTTGGATGATTTCGGTCAAACCCTAGTCAAACCTGGTCAAACTGGGTTAAACCGATCAACGGGGACTTTCTGGGAACTTTCGGGGGTTTCTCAGAGCTAGCAATTTTACCTGATTTTGCTGTAAAACTCATTTTATTACTTTTCGTACTACGTAGCGTGTTTCTAGAACATTTGGTCCAGACCTGGGCATGTTTGGGCTTTCAGGGGCATTTTGGTCATTTATACCACTTTCTGAGCATTTTGAGAGATAGAACCTACTTCCATGAGTCCTTTTGAGTCCTTTCGATCATCATGAACCACCAAGCTATGGGTCTCCTAAATCTGATAGCCGACAAAATGGGGTGTCTACAGGTAGTACTCCAAATGCGTTATATAACATATCTTGCATTGCATCGCCTACAATGGGTTCATTAGTAGTTATTGAAGATGGGTAATATTCCCCATGAAAAATCCAACGAGTGTAATTTTCTAAGAACCCATCTACGATTATATGGTCTATGATATCATCTTTTTTAACATATTTTATGTTGCGACAATTCTTGCATGGACACAATATTTTGGTGTCATTCGGCTTATTATCACATGCGAACTTCATAAACTCTTCTGCCCCTCTCTCATATCTTGGGTCTACTCTGTTCTGAATGTTAATCCAACTTTTATACATAACTGTCTTTACTCAACCTAGCCGCAATGAGTGTTGTACCTAATAGCTTAACATATACCACATAATCAAATAAAATAAAGGCATTTACAAAAGATGATGATTTCCATAAACTTGGTAGGAAAGACCGTTCCCAAACATATTTTTGCTAACTAGAAACCTCAAGTATCAAGGAGAAAACATCAATTACCTACAAAACAAATTCTTCAAAAAGGTACATAGGCTAAGTTGTAATGGTAACGCAAAATAAGGGGAAAAAACACAATCTCAAACAAGAGACGAATACTAAATGTAGCTTTTTTTCAAGACCTACGTCCAGCTATAATCCTCTACAAAGCAAGCTTAGGCGGTAACCTAAAGCTCCCAAAAATTAAAGAGTGCATTTTTGCTCACACACTGCTCACCCAAGCCATTCATTGGCTAGGTGAGTGGGATCCATCACTTTAATGGGATAAACTAATGGAACAAAGTGGTGGATCCCACTCACCTAACCAATGAATGGCTTGGGTGAGCAATGTGTGAGTAAAAATGGGGTGAGCAAAAATGCATTCAAAATTAATGACCCCAATGTTTTTTTACAGTGTAGTTATATTACCTTCCATTAAAAAAAATCAATATTGCCTTATTAAAATGACCCTATTTATAATTCATAAACAAATGCTGAGCAATTTTGGGGTGAGCAAAACTACACTCACATATATACGTATATATATTCACCCATATCTACAATACAGAAAGCAAAGTAAAATTCTTCTACCACAAACTATTCATATGAATTTGACTCTACAATGCAAAATCCTTCAGTGATCTGAACATTAAACAATTGTCTTCTTAGTTGAATAATTATTATTTATTGGTAACAATAACTCACGATTGTTTCACCCTCTTTTTTTTTCTATTAAACTTTTTATAGAGGCCTCATTTTTTAGGCCCCTTTGAAAGTTTGCTTGAGGCCTCGGACAGTTTTTGTCATCTCAAGGCCGGCCCTGAGATCATACTACACACATAGGAATGGGGAGTTTGGAAGTAGTTTGGGAAGAGGAGGTGTAAGAGATATATGTGTAGGCCAAAAAAGACTTCGCACAAACCAAATCAAGAAAAAAAAAAAACAAGAGCAACAACAAACTAAGCACAACCATACAATCACAATGACCCATTAATCTATACAATCACCTATACGCAGAATATAAAACTTCTCACAAGAAGCCTATGCTAGCATCAACACCCAACTTACAAGCATTTTTAAGATAAAAAAAAAACATAATAGAACCCCTCAAATATGACACTAGAGGTGTTTGATTCAAATAAAACCACTATAGCGTACATTGTACCATAAAGGAATCCTCAAATGTTTTTAAAAAAACAATTGATGTCATTGCTAGTAAAATGGCCCTCGAATAACAAACAGAAGAATGGAGCCTAAAAATTTCCTAAAACTTGCAACATTCGAAATTCCAATTCCGTTAAAGAAGTTAGAGAGATGTTTCACATTAAAAAATAAAGAAGGTAGAGAGATGTCGAGAAACACAAAATGGGAAGAGAGAGAGAGAGAGAGAGAGAGAGAGAGAGAGAGAGAGAGAGAGAGAGTATTCAAGGGATTTGTTGAATGCATGAATGAGGTTGACTGTGGTGATAAGAAAGACTGTCACTAACATGGTGAATCCCAATGAGGTAGTACCTTCAAGCACTTCTTTACAACTTTTCATGTTGTAACCATCTGTTTGCTATGATTTTGAGTGTAAAGAAAAATTATGAATCAAAGCTTGATTCTTCATATTATATAAGAGAGAGAGATTGAGAGATATTCTAGTAACCCACTACAAACTAGATTAATTTTTGAGATTATTGTTTTCTTTTTCCTTGACGCTAAATTGTAAACTCTCTCACTCACATGCAGACACACACAAACGTGGTAATTGCTACCAACTGTAAATAATATGTAACAATTATGAAATACTCCCTAGCATATGCAACTAAACAAATCAAGCAGTGCAGGCTGGTGTATATATGCTTATTTTTCTATTTATCTGGAAACAGAGCATATATTTTAAATCTTCTATATGTAGTTGTATTGCTCTTGCATTCTTTTACTAATTTTTGTTTCCTATTTTTTTCCCTTTTGAACATACATAATTCTTACAGTTTTACCATATATTACGATACGTGGGCATCGAAATGGATATCCCATGATACATACACGACACATTTACACAACCAAATCTAAAAAGAGTTCACGTCGACAGTGCATGAAAATTCTCCGTGAAGTGTCACAGACATGACACATGCAGTACTTAACTTCCTATAAGTGTCCGTGCTAGGTGATGTACAATGTGGTTCACTGATTGTGAGCATTGATGTGGTTTGAGGATCGTCAATAGTTTATTTATAAAAATATACTATTTTGTGTGTTCCCAAAGGTGCTTTCTTTATATTTAACAAAGGATGAATGTAATCTGTTTTGTAAATTCTTAATTTTTTTTTGTTGGTGTTGTAAATTATTTATAGCTTAACTATCAAATGTTATCAAATGCTCTTGTAATGTTAATTTTTCAACATTGGCAAATCATCAAACACCTCATATGCAAACTAATTAACTACAATCATGAGTTCAACGAAAAGATCATCAATGATTTAGAACACATGATGACCCACAGAATTACATCATGCTCCTTGTAACATGACTAAAAACATATGGGACCAACAGAGATAATAGGGCTCTAACTCAAGTTACCTGACAATAGGTGCAGACACCTAATTTTGACCACACTGATAGGATTTAGGATGGATAACGTCTTGGAGGATTCGATGATGAAAAGTACTCTGTGGAAGGTACTAGATTCCACACAATCGAAAGATCGAACTTCGAAAAGTGACTTCAAGCTTAAAAAAACCCTTTTCCATGCATAAATCCCGGTTTTGTCAAAATCGTCTTTTAGAATTCATATTCACTCAGGGTTACATGAACACAAAGTGTTCTAAATGCAGTAGTCTAGGTATCCAGAGATTTAATTTCAAAGAAAAGTTTGAAACCAACGCGCATTGAAAGGCAATTTTGAAAAAGAAGTCGTTCGATTTCAAAAAACGACGAAAGTTCCAGAGGACTTTCGGACTTCAATTTTCATTATAAAATACCCTGGAATATTTTGATACTGAAATTCAATTTGACAGCTTTCCAACGGTATGTAAATGGATGATTTCGGACACCAAAAAGCATTTTTACAAAAATCTAGAAAAGCAGTTAACGTAATATTTTAAACAGAGCTTAAGGGCAACCAAGGGATCACAAAAATCAGGTGGCAGGTCCCACTTAGGGGGTGGTGGGTCCCACCTAAGCTACAACACAACATGTGCCCCCTCCATCAAGCTTTTTGAGTTCCAGACCCTTCTAGAAGCCTCCCAATGCGGGGAAATTGCCTGGAAACTGCGTTTAGGCACCGAAATGGCCATTTTAGCCCTTTTCTACTCTCTGAAATTACTATTTTAACCCTAAAACTTAAGAGTTAAGTTTTCAAAACTCTATATATAGATCTCATGCATCTCATATGAGATCATCTTGAGTAATCTTGGAGTATACAAGAGTACTAGTTCATATACTTACAAGATATAAGAATATACTTAGAATTAAAGAGAGATTTCTAGACAGATGAAGTGAATTATGATTAAGAGATTTCTAAACTAATCTCTAGATAATCGGATTAGAGAAATTAGACATTAATTGCCTCCATTAACTTCCATGGATGAATGCTTGAAGAACTTGAAGAACATTTGAAGAAGAAGATCTTCAAATCAACTTTGATTATACAATTGAGAATCCTCCAAGAGGTAGACATCAATATTCATCTCTAATTCCTATTTTTATATAGATCTATAAGACTTGGATCTAGTTTAGTTTTATTTTCTTTGCTACAACACTCATTTTCTTCCTCTCTTGTTCTTCATACACTCACATAGCTATATCGAAGTCTCATTTGATTTTGTTGATATTCATGCTTAGAGATTGATTTTCACTATAGTTTTCAATTTTATTCTTCAATTTAGATCCATGCACACATGATTGTATATATGAATTTATTTTGAATTCTATGATGGTTTAGAAGTATGGTCTATGAGCAGGATGATTCCTATGTTCATACCTATCTCTTGATTATTTCTATTACTTAGAATTCCAATTGAAATTCATCTCTAATCGAATATTTGTAAGTCCCTTTGATCCATGATCCAAATTTCTTCATAAAACTTGAGGGATAAATTGATTGGAAATCATGATGGTCAAGTAGATTTATGAATATGATCTCTCAAATAAACTTCAATCTACACCTAATATGTTTTCCTCACACTTTAAAATAAACTAGTTAAAATTCAGCAAAACAGATTGGTTTTGTACATGAGATTTGGTCCACCGAAATCCATAGTTTGATGGATTTCAAATTTTCTAGTTAAACTTTGATGAATTAGTTTTTATTCGATCCATTTTTAGAACCTCTAGGATCCATATGCTATTTTTAGAAATTGTTGAGAAATCAGTGGACAGATTTGAACATAGTCTCTTTGTGATTAAATATCAGAAAATGTATAATAGTTATCAATGTTATGCTTTTTGGGAATGAATTCTAACTCAAGTATCTATATGCCGGTGTCAAATTGTGAGTATGCAATCAAGTTAAGATCATTTTCTAAGCATTTGAAGTTGATACAACTATTCTGGAATTTTCTAGATTTAACTACAATTATGATTATGTATACAAAATGGTCGTACCTTGATCACTCAACAACAATTGATGAATAAAAGTTTGTTTAGAAATCATCTAGGATAAATGGATGAGAGATTAAAAGATTAGAATAACTTAATTAACATGATTCATGAAGTTCTATTATACTTCTATTGTGTTTCACATTCATTTGTCAATGATACCAAATTTCCAGAATAACAGAGTCTGTTTGAAACAACTTTTCAAAAACCTTAAGATTATGACATCTCCATGGGATTATTTTTTTCATAAACTAGTTCCCTAAATATCCATTTGAAAAAAAGATGAAATAGCTTTCTTTTGACACTAAATAGAGCTTCGCACGACTTTTATAGAATAAATTGTGATTTTTACAAGAACAGCAGACAGTCCTAGTCCACTGTCCCAAAAACTCTTAATTCTCTAACTTCAATAATGTTAAAGAGGTTCTAATTTTTGTAGAAGTTCCCTAAGACATGTATCTAACCTCATGTAAAAGGGTTTTAACCTTGCTCATGTTTAAGACAACTTTTGATAGGATTCATTAGAGGTTGCTAAATTTGGAAATTTGATTGATGACATGTTTTCCTTGTCATTCATGCATATCTTTTGCTTCTTTGTATTTTTGCAATGCTTGGGTATTTCTTGGTGTCTTAGTGCAAAGAATTGAATGCCGTGGGCTCGGACTTTGAAATGTGGACTTGGCTCGTCTACATGTGGCTTAGTGCCCATGTCTATTCTCTATCCCTTCTCTTAGAATTTTTCTAGGTTTACAACATTATTTCAACGACACAAATTCCTTTAGGATAGTCTCCGTTTACATGATTATATGTTAGAGACATCTTATCTAGGATTGTTGCATGATCGCATTTCACTTTTCCTTTCTCTTTTATTTTTGCGACTCCGCTTGAGTCAACCTAATGTAAGTCTCCTCGTTCCCTTTTTGCATATCATGACATGTTTCCTTTACTTGCATTGGTCCCGGGTGGGACTAGCTACTGTAAGTATGCCTCTCCCTTGTATTACATGTGCATCTGACTGTTACGTGATTTAATCTCTTGAAATGATTCACTAGATGTTCCTTTTTGCCATGTCTATATTATCTATTAAGTTTGAGGAAACAACACCAACTATGAATTAAGAACAAGGATATTTGAATTAGGCCTATCATTCGGTAGGGCAAGGAGGGGTGCTTTAGTCCTGCTTGGGCTCCTTCCCCTCTCGTACCAAGATCCCCGAACGTAGTTTCTGGTAATGAAGGGCGAGTAACCTTATTCAATTTTGGGCGAGTCAAACTTCGGTTTCCTAATTCCCGATAAAATTAGGTGGCGACTCTTTATCTCAAGGATCGCATGAGGAAGTCCCAGTTCTCCCTAAAGTGTGCTCCTTGGGATCTGTCCTAGGATATTATCGAGGGAGAGCACCAGGACCTACCCCTTATCCGTAATTCATGCACGGTCCACAATTTGGCGACTCTACTGGGGATTTGAACGTGAAACCGATGGTTTCTTGTTCTTCGAGGGTTTGACTTGTGCCAAAGAATATCCTTGTTATTAATTCGATAATCGTGATGTTTGTGCCAGCATTTACACTTGCATTGTTCTTTCACCGCGACTGCTTGAGTCCATTGCCTTGTGGGTGGAGGGCCCTCCTTCCTCCATTTTTCAAAAGACTTTGGAAGCATGTAGTCACCGTTAGCCTTGTACCGCATGCGGTATATAGAGCCCTTGGCTTACTAATGGACCCTTTATGAGACTAAAACCCGGCCTTTGCATATAGTTTCTATAGAACCCTTCAATTAGGATCTTGATTATCATCTTTGATTAGGACAATGTGATGAATTATTTGCATTTGCCCGTAAGGGATTATGTGGATAATGAGGACGTGTATGCGAAGGCATCATCAAACCTTGTATGGTAGATTCCTCTAGAGTAGTATGGTCTTTATCCAAACATCCAATCATTATTCGAGGACAATCTTTGAAAATCTTCTTTAAAAAACCCAAGTCTTTTGAAAATTTCGGGAATATCCCTTTCGAAAATTCGCTTTGAAATTCACTTTTACAAAATCCTTAAAAAAATTCTCCAAAATTTTAGAGAATTTTAAATTTCAACTTTGATGATTCAATTTTAAAACCTCCTCTCATCTTTTAGAGGATTTAAAACTCCTACTTTAGTTTTTGAATTCCAAAAGAAATCATGATTCAACACTTTGATGATTCAATTTCAGATTTTAGAATTTCAAAATTTCTTACCTCGATATTTAAAGAATCATTATTTCACACCACAAGCATTGATGGCTCAAAAATGTTTTCGAAAAATTACAAATCTCCCCCTCTTTCAAGATTTTCATGAAAAATTCAATTTTGTAAACATGAGCCATCAAGAATTTCAAAGCTAAAAATTCTTGGATAATGATTAGATTAGTAAGATAATTAGCATACTCAAGGAATCTTATGTCTTTATGTGCTGATATGCTAGGTCTAAGCTAGATTAAGGTGCATCATATTTAGATTAGATTGCATTTCATCTGCATTGCATACACTACACGAGCATTGCATTATACGGCTCACAAGTGCGACGCCTCTAATATACTTATGAGAAGAAAATATTTGTTTTCCTCAGAATTTTGAAAAACAGATCTTCAATTTTAAGAAAATGTTTTTGAAAAGGAAAAGATTTTCCATCTTTGATTTTCAACCCACTTTTGTAAATATCATTCTTTGAAAATTCTTTTGCAATAAAGATACTTGATTATTTTGAAAATACCTAATAAATCAGAGAGAGACGAGAAGATAGGACCAAAAAGTGGTACTCCCTCCTGGGTCTGAGCTTCGAGCAGTCAATTGATCAAATCAGAGTTTGGGGTAAGATCAGCTGATTCAGTCAGGGTTAGAAAGCTGACACAAGAAGCCGATATGATGCTAGGATGAGTGCTATGGAATCTACTGTCAACTAAATCAGTGAACTGCTTGTGAAAATGATGGATGTGGCAAAGCAATTGGTTGATACAACACCTCCGACTCTACCTCTTGTACCTTGTGATGATAATGAATGGTTTGAAAGATTGGCTAACCTGGGAATACAGACTCTGGATAAGGAAATTTTTGAAAACTCACCGAGAGTGGTATATTAGAGAATGTGACACGCGAGAGCAGAAGAATTGATGACCACAAGCTTAATAAGGAGGGATTATTTAATATGCCCAATGCAAGGCCTTCGAAAAAGTTCAAAGGACCACTTCATTTGAACAAATATCCATTACCTGATACCGATGTATGGGTACCACAATTGCCAAAGAGACCAATTCAACAGCAATGGGGAAAGAATACAAGATTTGCAAGGGAAAACCAAAATCAAGGGCAAAAGAAAGAGTAGAGAGAATTTTCTGAGCTAGGAATATCCATGAGTAGCGCACTTGAAAAAATATTAGAGGAAGGGTACTTGAAGAAGCTGGAACCCAAGCCAGAACCTGATCCACTTCCACGAGGCTTCAAGACTGAGTACTACTATGATTTCCATCAGAGCCGTGGGCATGGCACAGATAGATGTTGGAGACTCAGGCATGAAATTCAGGACTTGATCGAAAAAGGTATCATCATTCCTCCACCACAAAAGGCCCGAGGAATTAGCCAAAGAATTCAAGCCTTTGTTAAAGAATGAAGAATTTGGGAGAGCCTACAAGGGCAATGTTGTGATGATGTTTGGAATAGCTGATTGTTGAAGACAAATGGATGCTTAAGCTAAATAAGCAAGTCACAGTGACACTCCACTTTAGATCAAGTCGAGTCTAGTCGAGTCTATTTTATGTGTTGAGTCTTGTCTGTCTATCGTCAAGTTGTTTTGAGTCTACATCGAGTACTGTAATCCTTCTCTTTCTACTAGTGAAATAAAATCTTGATTTGCTTGATTAAATGCGCCTAGTCATGAATGAATGAATCACTAAACTGAAAATATCACTTCTCTGATTGTTGTGAAAATACAATGTTGACAATTTTGTGCATTAAAAAGAATCCTGAAAGGATCAAAGTTGATTTTGTACGCTGACACCGAAGAAAGCTAAGAATTGATTAGTCTTACTTTAAGAATCTTGAGATTCTTTGCTTAAATCTTGAAAAGATATACTTGATAATAACTCGGAACTAGCTTAAATCCTTTATCTTCCCATTTTAAAATCTTGAGCCCAAAAAAATAAGCCATTCAAACCTGTCTAATCTGCAAGCCATGTACACTTTGTCCTTGATGGTAGCCAAACATTTCAAATGAACTACTTCTCTAAAAAAAAAAAAAAGGAAGCTCGCTAGGATGAAAACCTGAAAGGGCGCCTAGGCAAAATTTAGAGCTCAAAAGAAAAAGAAGAAAAAATAAAAAGAAGAAGCTCCCTAGGATGAAAACACAAAAGAGCAACTAGGCAAAAGTTACAGCATGAAAAGAAAGGAAAATTTTGCGTGTGGTTTTCAAGAACTTGATCCTAGCCAGTCAAAAGTTTAGAGAAAAAAAAAGAAAATAAAGTAATAAAGAGGAAGAAGAATGAAGAAGATCGAGAAATCGGGAACATGAACTGTCACATAGCTTTATATTAGAATCTCTTTAAATAAGCCCAAAAGATTTGAAGGGCTAATCTTGTTTTGAAAATATGTATGATGTATGATGAGAGATGTGAAATTGACTGGCTAGTGAAAAGGTGAAAAGAATCAACCGTCAAAAACAAAAAAAAAAAAGAGAAAAGAAAAAGAAAAGAAAAAGGAGAGGTAGTTTAGTTTCTTTCAACGCTACCACAAGAGACCTGCTTCAGAAAATATGTCTAATTACATGGCTTGAAAAGTCCCCTAATTCTTGAATCCTTTTTCTTTCAAAACCTCCAGCCTTCGAGGAACTACGCTTGACCTGATTCCCACTTGGGGATACGTAGGCAACCTACTCACCTGAAACACTCGGCCACATCTTGAATACCTTCCTTCAAACCTCGGCCAAACTACTTTGGACCTGATTCCCACTTAGGGATAAGTAGGCGAGCGTTCCTGGCTCTTGGTTCCTGAACCTTGCAAACTAGGGGAAAACTCTCAAGTTCGCCCAGAGCCTCAAGATATCACTATCACAATAGTGGCAAACTGCGTTTGTCTAAACTTTCACTTATCCCCGTCAACAAGGGGCAAACATCATTCGACTGTACCCCCTTTCACATTATAAGCGAACCCTGAGATGTCAAGAATATCTTTGAAAACATTTGAAATGAATCATCTCTTATTCTATAAGCTAAGGCACTAATTCAAAGAAAATTTCAGAGAAAGCAAAGGATTGACTGAGATCCATATGGAGTATTTTAAATGCATTACTTTATCAGTAGAGTATTATCACACTAAGATGAGAAGTGTACTTGAAAAGCAAAGAGATACGTCAAACATAACTAACACGCATTAATATTCAGGAAAATTGAGTTGTCTCCTTCGCAATTCTATTTCAGTGTCGAGAGTGTTATCTTCCTGTGTCAATCTCTATCGTGGTCAATTTTGTCATCCTCTAGTCTGTCGTGATCTCGAGTGTGTGGGTCCAAAGTGATCTATAATCAATTGTAAAACTTGAAGAACGTCTAAAGGTGGATACGAGCAGAAGTTCCAAACACCATTGTTACATTAATTAATCCTAGTCAAGATGAAGCATCGAGTGGTTAATGGAAAAATACTAATCAGAAGACCGGCCTTGGATTTTGAGTTAAGCTGTTGTTGAAACAGATCAGAGTGCCTTGCATGAATATCTGCTAGAATTGGTTAAAGATTTGTGAAGTTCGTCAAAGTCATTAGGTCTTTTGAATACCTATCAATCGTGGATCAGAATTGTGATATTAGAAACTTTATTTTGACCCTAGATTGGTCCAATCTTGATGTATAAGCCTTAAGAGTGCTTGAAACATGTTGAAATTGGTCTAAAGGACACTTTGGAAATTGAATCTTAGTTGAAAACCATTTAGGATTGAAGAAAAGTCTCCAGATACGAAGAATCGAGGGAACCGTAGCTTGAAAATAGTTGAGAAACGATGATTTGCAGTGAACTCCCGTTGTTTTGGGTTGATTATGTGCCATCCTGGAATGTGGACACTTGGGTTTACAGTCTTTCAAGAATTACATCCAGAAAGGATTTACAGAGGATGAATCAAAATCTTTAAACCGTGATCAAGAAGTTTAGGGTCATAATAAGCCCGATGCATTTGCAAGAATGTTTGAGCTGGTCAAAGCACCTATATGAGTCTTAGATTAAATCAACAGAGCCTCCAGAATAGAAGCCTTTTAATCACATCTCAAAATCCTAGAATCTCCCCAGCAGAGAACTTTTAGATATCATCAGAATTACCTCCAGAGGAAGGGTACTTCACAAAGTCATCGTAAAGAGATGCCCTTTACATCAGAAAGTAGTCGTAAGGAGATGCCCTTTTTTTCACAAAGTCATCATAAGGTGATGCCCTTTACATCATAAAGTCATCGTATGCAGATGCCCTCTACATCAGAAAGACGTCGTAAGGAGATGCCCTCTACTTAGTAAAGTCATCGTATAGAGGTACCCTCTACTTCAGAAAGTTGTCGTATGGAGATGCCCTTTACTTTTGAATGCCATTGTATGGAGATACCCTCTACCTTTGGAAAGTCATCGTAAGGAGATGCCCACTACTTCTGAAAATCATCGTATGGAGATGCCCTCTACTTCTGAAAGTCGTCGTAAGGAAAAGCCATTTACTTCACAAAGTCATTGTAAGGTGATGCCCTCTACTTCAGAAAGTCATTATAAGGAGACGCCCTTTACTTCACAAAGTCATGGTAAGGAGATGTCCTCTGCTTCAAAAAGTCATTCATTTGGAGATACCCTCAACATTTGAAAACCATCATATGGATACACTTATATTTGAAAGTCGTCGTTTGAAGACGCCCTACACTTCTGAATGTCATTATAATGATACACCCTCTACTCTTAAAAGTCGTCATTAGGAGATGCCCTCAACATTTGAAGTCATCAAAGGGAGATGACCTCTACATTTGAGAATCGTACCAAAGTTTATCAAAGGAAATCCTTCAGCCTTAGCCTTTGCTTGTCGTCAAAGACGAACCCTCAACTTCTGCTTATCGTCGAAGATAATCACACAATCTCTATCAAAAGAATATAGACACACTCTACTTCGTATAAAGATCGTGAAAGCATCATAAAAAAAAATTTACCATCTGTGAGAGAGAGTCGTTGCATTCTTTTCATTAGATTTTTGCATCTAGAGAACCCTTGAGGATGATTCCTCCAACACTTGCACATTCACGTTTCATACTGCATCAGCATCCTAAGATAGGAGCATTTCATCCGTGTTGATGTTTGTGTGTTCTTTGTCTCTTCGCGCGCTTGAACTACGACCTGGTCTGATTCCTGGAAAGAATACGGAGGCAGCTCCAGCAGAGCACGACCAGTATCAGCTTCGATTTGGTAACCTCTACCCAACATTGCATTGCATTCTTGTATTCGGGATTTCTTGATTTTTTCCATATTCTGAATTTTTTGATTTTTGTGGATTTTTGTTTTTCCTAAAACCTCTCAGTATGGTTATTGGGTGCCTTCTAGCTTTGGCCCTCACTTGTAGTTCACGTTGTTCATAACAAGCTCTGCCAAAGAGGGGCAAACTGTAGACACCCAATTTTAACCACACTAATAGGATTTAGGGTGGACAACGTCTTAGAGGATTTGATGATGAAAAGTACCCTGTAGAAGGTATTGGATTCCACACAATCGAAAGATCAAACATCAGAAAGTGACTTCAAGCTCAGAAAAACCCTTTTCCATGCATAAACCCGATTTTGTCAAAATCGTCTTTTAGAATTCATATTCACTCAGGGTTATATGAACACGAAGTGTTCTAAACGTAGCATTCTAGGTATCCAGAGATTCAATTTCAAAGAAAAGTTCAAAATCGACGCGCATTGAAAGGCAATTTTGAAAAAGAAATAGTTTGATTTCAAAAAGACGACGAAAGTTTCGGAGAACTTCTGGACTTCATTTGGACTTCAATTTTCATTAAACCTCCTGGAATATTTTAATACTGAAATTCAACTTGACAGCTTTCCAACGGTACGTAAATGGATGATTTCGGACACAACAAAGCATTTTAACAAAAATCTAGAAAAAGCAGTGAACGTATTAATTTAAACAGAGCTTAAGGGCAACCAAGGGATCACAAAAGGTAGGTGGCGGGTCCAACTTAGGGGTGGCAGGTCCAACCTAAGCCTCCATCCAGCATGTGCCCCCTCCATCGAGCTTTTTGAGTTCCAAACCCTTTTAGAAGCCTCCCACTGCGAGAAAATTGCCTAGAAACTGCGTTTAGGCGCCGAAATGGCCATTTTAGCCGTTTTCAACTCTCTGAAATCATTTTTTAAACCCTGGAACATAAGAGTTAAGTTTTCAAAACTCTATATATAGATCTCATGCATCTCATATGAGATCATCTTGAGTAATCTTGGAATACAATATAGTACTAGTTCATATACTTACAAGATATAAGAATATGCTTAGAATATAAGAGAGATTTCTAGAGAGATGAAGTGAATTATGATTAAGAGATTTCTAAACTAATCTCTAGATAATTAGATTAGAGGAATTAGACATCAATTGCCTACATTAACTTCCATGGATGAATGCTTAAAGAGCTTGAAGAACACTAGAAAAAGATCTTTAAATCAACTTTGATTATACAATTGAGAATCCTCCAAGAGGTAGACATCAATATTCATCTCTAATTCTTATTTTTATATAGGTCTATAAGACTTGGGTCTAGTTTAGTTTTATTTTCTTTGCTAGAACACTCATCTTCTTCCTCACTTGTTCTTCACACACTCACATAGCTAGATCCAAGTCTATTTTGATTTTGTTTATATTCATGCTTTGAGATTGATTTTCACTATCGTTTTCAATTTTATTCTTCAATTTAGATCCAAGCATACATGATTGTATATATGAATTTATTTTGAATTCTACGATGGTTTAGAAGTATGGTCTATGAGAAGGATGATTTCAATGTTCATCCTATCTCTTGATTATTTCTATTACTTAGAATTCCTATTGAAATTCATCTCCAATCGAATATTTGTAAGTCCCTTTGATCCATGATCCAAATTTCTTCATAGAACTTGAGGGCTAAATTGATTTGAAATCATGATAGTCAAGTAGATTTATGAATTTGACCTCTCAAATAAACTTCAATCTACACCTAAGATGTTTTTCTCACACTTTTAAATAAACTATTTAAAATTCAGCAAAACATATTGGTTTTGTACATGAGATTTGGTCCACCAAAGACCCATAGTTTGATGGATTTCAAAATTTCTGGGTAAACTTTGATGAATTAGCTTTCGTTCGATCCATTTTTAGAACCTCTAGGATCCATATGCTATTTTTAGAAATTTTTGAGAAATCAGTGGACAGATTTGAACATAGTCTCTTTGTGATTGAATTTCAGAAAATCTATAATAGTTATCGATGTTCTGCAATTTGGGGATGATTCCTAACTCATGTATCTATACGTCGATGTAAAATCGTGAGCATACGATCGAATTAAGATCATTTTCTAAGCATTTGAAGTTGATAGATCGAACCTGGAATTTTCTAGATCTAACTACAATTATGATTATGTATACAGGATGGTCATATCTTGATCACTCAACAACAATTGCTGAATAAAACTTGGTTTAGAAATCATCTAGGATAAATAGATGAGAGATCAAAAGCTTAGAATAACTTGATTAGCATGATTCATGAACTTCTATTATACTTCTATTGTGTTTTACATTCATTTGTCAAAGGATAGTAAATTTCTAGAATAGATTCTGTTTAAAATAATTTTTCAAAACCTTTATGATCATGACATGTCCATGAGATTATTTTTTTCATAAACTAAAATGAAATAGGTTTCTTTTGACACAAAATAGAGCTTCACATGATTTTTATAGAATTAATTATAGTTTTTACAAGAATAATAGACAGTCCTGGTCCACTGTTCCCAAAACTCTTATTTGTCTAACTTCAAAAATGGTAAAGAGGTTCTACTTCTTGGAGAAGTTCCTTAAGACATGTATCTAACCTTCTGTAGAAGGGTTTTAACCCAGCTCATGTTTAAGACCACTTTTGATAGGATTCATTAGAGGTTGCTAAATCTAGAAATTTGATTGATGACATGTTTTCCTTGTCTTTCATGCATATCATTTGCTTTTTTGTATTTTTGCGATGCTTGGATATTTCTTGGTGTCTTAGTGTAGAGAATCGAATGCCATGGGATCGGACTTTGATTTGTGGACTTGCCTCGTCTACATGTGGCTTAGTGCCCATGTATCGTGTACTATTCTCTATCCCTTCTCTTAGAATTTTTTTAGGTTTACAACTTTATTTCATCGACACAAATACCTTTAGGATAGTGTTCGTTTACATGATTATATGTTAAAGACATCTTATCTAGAATTGTTGAATGATTGCCTTGCATGTTTCCTTTCTCTTTGCTTTTTGCGACTCCGCTTGAGTCAACCCAATGTGAGTCTCCTCGTTCCCTTTTTGCATATCATGACATGTTTCCTTTACTTGCATTGGTCCCGGGCGGGACTAGCCACTGTAAGTATACCTCTCCCTTGTATTGCATGTGCATCTGACTGCTAGTTGATTTAATCTCTTGAAATGATTTTCACTAGATGTTCCTTTTTGCATTTATATATTATCTACTATGCTTGAGAAAACAACACCAATTATTAATTATGAACAAGGATATTTGAATCAAGGCCTACCATTTAGTAGGGTGAGGAGGGGGTGCTTTAGTCCTACTTGGGCTCCTTCCTCTCTACTTGACACGAAGAAAATCTTGTGCGCTCTTGTGCAATACCCAAGTGTAGGTAGACGTGCAAGTAATATCTGGTAAGACCAGGTCGATCCCACAGGGAAGGTGTTGATCTATTGAATTAGACTATCCTCTAAAAGAAAGCAAAATAAAATGAATAAGTTTAAATGATGGTGCAGAACACAAAGTTCCACAAACTAAGATTACTAATGAAAATAATTTAAATTGACTAAACAATCTAACTAACTAATTAAAACAGTACTTTAAATTAGGGTGTTTAACTTTTAAAAGAAAGTGTTGGGATTACACGAATCCGCAGTAACCTAGCCATCTACCATGCATTTGCCTTGAAGCACAATGGAGTATATTACCTACAGTTTTCCGTATTCTTCTAAAAATAAAGAATCCATGGCCCTTTCATGACCGGGACCATATCATCACAGTTAAATTGAAATACGCAAAAGCGGTTTAATTCAATAGTTAAGACTCGCATCCTCAATGGTATTAGCATTGAAGATGGTTTGCAAAATGTATTGAAAGAAAATGCCTTAGGGCCTTAGTTTTAAAACTGTTTTGACAAACTGAGCATTTATTTGGGACAGAATGATAACACATCTTAAGACAAAAGGTCCTGGAATACTGCAGGGAACATCCTCAAGAATCAGGGAGTTCGATCGATCGACGCGCCTTCGATCGATCGAAGACCTTCATCCCTCAAGCGATCGAACTTACTTCGATCGCTCGACTGTCTCTGGTTCGATCGATCGAACTAACTTCGATCGATCGAACACAGCGATTATTCTGCTGCATGGCAGAGGCTGGAGATCACTGTTTCATCGTGATCTCCCAACCTGGGACTACTCAGACATCGTCTGGAGTGTCGAGGATTGATTTTTAACGTAAGAAAATATTAATACCTTGTTTGCTTGTGAGTTATTCATGAAAACTATAAAATCTATGGTATTACCAATATTTAGCATGCAATATCACGAGATGATTGATTAAACTACTCCTACTACGTGCAGAATATGAATAAGCAATAAATAAATAACCTGGAATGACAGATACTTATATAAACTTCGAGAAATCCAATCCAAAATACGAACTTTCAATGAAAAACCTACAAAAACAAAACAAACTCTCTATCTCTCCTTCTAAACTGTTAAAATGTAAAAGTGGGTGTCCTTATGGACGTGTACAAAACGCATATATATAGAAAAACCTAAAGCACTAGGGTTAAAACCCGCATTCTGCTGCGCACGCAAATGTTTCTGGAAATACCCCGTTCGATCGATCGAACTGATCTCGATCGATCGAACCCTTGATCTTCAAGCGCTTCAACATTCTTCAAGCGATCTAACGTTCGATCGATCGAACACTCTTAGATCGATCGAACTCCACTTTTCAGCTTTGACTTCTTTTGTTTGCATTCCAGCATTCCATTTATTCTGATGTTCATCTGTTTAGTCCGCACAGCAGTGATCTGCATAAACAACAGCTAACACAATACAACTTATCATAGATTAACCATACTGTATAAAAATTAGCCTTGTAATGCAAATTGCGGATAACACGGGAAGTTGTGATAAAAACTAATACAATTCTTCCTTTTAGCGCGGTTGTATTTTACAAAAACCCCCGCTTTGCACAACCCCCAACTAGCTTATTGCTAGTCCCTAGCGATAAAGCGAAAATAAAATAAAATAAAAACTCCTAAACTAATACTACCACGACTAAGAAACAAAGAAAAACTAAAAACAACCTAAACTAAGATAGAGAGAAAAATCCTAACTCACTTTCGCAGGAATCGCGGTTGCATTTAGCGAACGCAACAAGCCGTTAAACCCCTAGGTTCCCCCTAGTGGACGAGTGTTGTCTCGTGAGGGTTTGCAGTGAATATACCCACAAAATTCCAATTTTAAGCTCAAGAAAATTTAGAATAACTTGTAGAATTTCCCTTTCCATTAAACTGTTAATTCAACTCTACAATGATATAATATCCTCTATCAACCCATGAAAGAGATCCACATGCTCCCCTATATTACCAAGTAAAATATACAAATGTATTACCATCATGCACCCGTGTGTGTGTGGAATTAACAACCATGCGTCCAACCCTTATTAAGAGTTATCTAGACTATTGTACTTTGGAAACTTGCAGTTTTAGCTCAATTCTCACATTGGTCACACTCAAAACGAACGTCTCTCAGAAACTTGCTTTACAATGATCGCACATAGTATGAAAGCTTTGATAAAAATGATATTCTAAGTGCTAATGCTTTCATACTTGACTCTATGAAAAACGGACATTTAAGAGTGTATAGTCTCATGAATGGAATACTACTTACTAGAGGAGCGAAATACCGTGGATAACTCAACTCACACTTCCATGTTCAAATCAATTGTTGAGAATCTTCAAGACTTTGAATTATGGCTTTTATTTAGTAGGTGGGGGTGTTGTAGAGAAGAGTGTGCTTTTTAGTATGTGATGGAATTTCCACTTCTCTTTTTATTCTTTATTCTTTTCTCCACCCAATCTCCCATTCATTCCCCTTTTTTTTTTTTTTTTTTTTTTTACAACTCCTTCATTCATCACCATTTTTTTTTTTTTTTTTTTTTTTAACCTGGAATATCCCACAACAACTTCCTTCCATTTCACATACTTTGATGACTCATTCTCAATAAATTTATCAAACAGTTCAATGAGGTCAAGGCATAGATCAAGGATTTGGATTCTTGTGATTTTTATTGGAAATATTTATCTGAGGTGGGATCAGGGGTGAAACGATTTAATGAATGTAAGTAGGCTATGTTAGGTAAAGGAATGGGTAAACGATGGCTTGAATCATTTTCTCAACTTTCAATTTTTAGCACTTAAGTGTTCATTGAGTATAATTGGTAAATCCTGAACGTGCTCGCGAACTGTCGGGAGAGGCACAGAAGAAGAAGACTCTCCCTGGGCACGAGTCTGCGACCGCTGTCGCAGCTCAAACTGCTGAACCGCAGCAACTGGATCATCCTCATCATCCGAATCAAGCTCCTCCACCTCGGTGGGTGTCCCTGAAACTCCAGCCTCCGTATCTGTACCGCCACGCCTCTTCTTCCTCCCCCTCACCCTCGCTGTCCCTTTCCCCTTTCGCTTCCTCTTCTGGGCGTCGGAGCGGCGAGCAGCCGCCTCGCTAAATCTGCGGGGAGAAGGGCGGATATCATCTCCAGCGAGCTCGAGGAATCCGGCATCAGCCATGACCCTCTGAATCGCCCAAGCACCCTTCAGGTGCTTTCGGGACGAGATATAACGGGTGGGGTGGACCATAAAGTCGATGTATAGGCGTGGTATACAAACAGGCTGTCCCGTCCCCACGGCATACAAGACTCGCGCATACCAAGCCGCGATCTTCTCTCGATAGGACGTCACGAGGAGGTAATTGCTGAGGACCAAATGAAGCATGTGGTAATCGTCAGTCAGAAAGTGGTCCTCGATCAAAGCATCGCCATCCCAAGACGGAACAGCGCCTCCTGTGAGCTCTCGGATAATAGCGGACGGTGGGGTCACTGGGGCATCAGGCCGGTGGGGGCAAACATAATCAGGTACCTCTGGTACCCCAACGCGGCAGAAACGGTGGCGGGACTGATGATGAACGGCCGGCTCCGAAAGAAAGCATGATAGGTGAATGGTGTAAACGGGTCGCTGATCATCGTCGCACACGCACCTCTGATCCAAGATAGGTTGACCCTCTTGGCCAACGACAGGAGATCGAACCAGTGAGGCATCGCGCGGATCCGTGTGAGGAACCATGGACTCTCAATCCAGATGCGCTCAATAGGGCGCTCAATCATAACCATCCGTGTCTGGAAGTACCTCTCGTACCAAACCCTATCCTCGTTATTCCGAAATCCGTGATCGGGTACCGGATCTGGTATCGTACGGTCGAGGGGTTTAGACTTATGGTAGCCCGTTACTGGATTCATCTGGCAGTCCTGAAAAGAAGACCACACAAGATACAGATAAGAAAAAAAGAGAAAAAGAAACAAAACAAACACTGCTGGCGTTCGATCGATTGAACTGAGTTCGATCGATCGAACTGGAGTAGACTTCGATCGCTTGAAAATTGTTCGATCGATCGAACATCACCCCTTCGATCGCTCGAAACCAGTTCGAGCGATCGAACACAGCGGTGTTCAGCAATCGCAGAAACGAAAAGAAAACCTAAGTTACGCTAATTAAAAGACAATCCTAAGACCAAGGGGACACCCCCTTGGGATTTCCTAACACGAACATAGAGGACAAGAAAAATACAAAAGAGTGGGGCCTACCTCGGTGTAGAACCTGCAGTGGGGATGGACAGATGATGAGATGACGATGAGGATGATCAAAGGATTGATCAGGGCTCCCTTTTGGATGCCAGAAACGAAAATTTGCCGAGTCGCCTCTCCTCTGTCTTCGAGCGATTGAGAGTGAAGGTGAGGGAAATGAAGAGATGTCCTGAAGACGCCTCGTTTAAATGGTTCGTTCGATCGATCGAACTGTGTTCGATCGATCGAACACAAATCCCTCAATCGATTGAACATAAACTACAAGCGCTTAAACAATCAGGTTTCGATCGATCGAACTGGGTTCGATCGATCGAACACAAAAATTCCAGAATTCAATGGGATATGAACCACATCACCCCCAACTATCAAAAACAAATCTGGACATGCAGATAGACTGAAAGAACAGTTGAAGAACAAGCATGTAAGACAGAATTTCATCCCCAGAATAGTAAATTGCAATTTATATCAAAATAAAACTTTATAATTGTATTCAAAATGCAACATCATCATCCCCAACTGTGGTTAAAACCTTATTTAACTAAAGAAAACCAAAAAAAAAAAAATAAAACTAAAACTAAAACCAAAAACATTTTGTCAAGGATTACACTCCAGTTGCTAGACAAGAATTGAAATTGAACAGAAACAGCTGAAATGTAGCACTAGTCTTCGAGTATAAAGATTTCCTCTTCCACGATCTCTTCATAATCCGCCGAATCTTCAGAAGTGAAGTCCAAACTTGATGATTCCCTTTTCCAGAACAACCGAAAAGCAGCCAGGACATCATCAAACAAGTCTGGAGTCTCCAAGGAATTGAAAGCCCAAGCAAGAGGTGATCCTGATGGAGACAAGGATAACGGAGTGTGAATGCGCAACGGACTGTCCTCTCGCGGCGGAGTGAGTGGGGGTCTTATGTAGGGCCCAAGACCATGAAATAGTTGATGTGGAAGGAATACCGGGATGCCATTTAGGAACATAGTGACAATCCTGGACAAAAGGCAACAAACTGAAATTAAAACAACAGAACACAAGAAACACAAATTACCACAAAAAGAAAAACAAAGAAAAGAAACAAGAACACAAAGAACTGTGATAAGTCCCAACCTCACTATTGGCATAGGTTCCCAAAATGCACTGGCTGGTAAGGGGCATTGGAGCCTGAATAGCAAGTAGCTCAGGTGCACATATCTGTATGGGACCAACTCAGGAACAAGGAAGTCATCCACAAAAACAAAGACGGCATTGTGGCGTTTTGGGACGACATCCTGAAGGACATGATCCTCCCATGGCTCCCACATATCGTCATTTTCCCACTGTGCCATGAGTGCATCATCCACCATGCGTCCCATATACAGGTCTTCTTCCTCATCCACCTCTTCGTAATCCTGAAATCCTATATTTTCATATGGATTGATGTCCAGGAGGGCTGGTGGATATGGAATGTACCCTTGAGCAGCATCAATGAGCGAATGAGCAACAGGATCTTGATGAATCAAGGGGCAAGGTGTGAGTTCACCCTCAGTCCAGGTGCCACAACAACATTCTGAATCAGCCCAAGAACCGATTGAATGGACATCATCACCTCGTATATTCACCTGCAACAGAGTGGTTTAAGGAATAATGGATTAGAACTAAATCACAAATACGAAAGAAAGAACAACTAAACACAAAAGAAAGAAAGAAACTAAAATGCAGGGAAAGAAAAGAAATACAACAACAAGTTGGAATTCCACTTGAGATTTTTAAGTGGTGGAATAGCTGGGCTCATCCAGCTGGATGTGCTCCACTTCAGTGCGAAAATTCTCCAAGAACGGCTTCAATCTTTGGCCATTGACCTTGAAACACTCATCGTTCTTTGGATTGACAATCTCAACCGCCCCATGTGGAAAAACAGTCTTTACGATGAACGGGCCTGTCCACCGGGAACGGAGTTTTCCTGGGAAAAGATGGAGGCGAGAATCATACAGCAACACTTTCTGCCCCGGCTCAAATGATTTACAAAAAATCGTACGATCGTGACGAGCCTTCAACTTTTCCTTATGCAACTTTGCAGAGTCATACGCATCTCGTCGTATTTCCTCTAGCTCTGCAAGTTGGAGCTTGCGTAGCTGACCTCCCTCTTGAATATCAAAGTTCAATGAGCGTGTCGCCCAATAAGCTTTATGTTCAATTTCAACAGGAAGGTGGCAAGCTTTCCCGTAAACTAGTCTATACGGGGACATACCAAGATTCGTCTTATAGGCAGTACGGTATGCCCATAACGCGTCAGTCAATTTGTATGCCCAGTCTTTTCGATTGGAACTAACCGTCTTCTCGAGAATATGCTTGATTTCTCGGTTAGCCAATTCTGCTTGCCCATTTGACTGTGGATGATAGGCAAGAGCGATTTTATGATGGACCCCGTATTTCTTGAGAAGTGACTCCAAGGGCCTATTGCAGAAATGCTTGCCTTGGTCACTTAGTAAAGCTTTCGGAGTACCAAAACGAGACAGAATATGCTCTCTGAGAAATGACATGACCATTCTGTGGTCATTTCGTCTCGTTGGTATCGCTTCTACCCATTTCGATACATACTCCACAGCAAGGAGTATGTACTCACAGTTATTCGACTTGGGAAATGGGCCCATAAAATCTATGCCCCAACAATCAAATATCTCAATTGTGATGATAGGGGTTAAAGGCATAGAATTCCTTTTAGAAATGGTTCCAAGCTTTTGACAGCGTTGGCATGTCTTATAAAAGGAATAAGCATCTTTGAAGACTGTGGGCCAATAAAAACCGCTTTGCAACACTTTTTGTGCGGTCTTCTGTGACGCAAAATGGCCACCGCATGCCTCAGAATGGCATGACGCTAATATTACGGTTATATCCTCGTTGGGTACGCAACGCCTGATGACCTGATCAGCACAGTATTTGAATAGGTATGGGTCATCAAGAAAAAATGGCGTGCGAACGAGAGGAACCGTTTCCTATCTTGATTCGACCAATGAGTCGGTGTCTCACCCGTGACCAGGTAGTTTACCACATCAGCATACCAAGGCAGACTACTTACTGCCAGTAGCTGTTCATCTGGGAACTCATCTTTAATGGATTGGGATTCAGTGTTATCGGTAAAAGTCAACCGGGATAAATGATCCGCAACCACATTCTCTACTCCTTTCTTGTCCTTGATTGTTAAATCAAACTCTTGGAGTAAGAGTATCCAGCGGATAAGCCGTTGTTTAGCGTCTTTCTTTGACAAAAGATACTTGAGGGCCGAATGATCTGTAAAACAGACGATTGGCGACCCTATCAGGTAAGACCTAAACTTGTCCAGAGCGAATACTACGGCCAGCAGCTCCTTTTCAGTAGTAGTGTAATTCATTTGAGCTTCATTTAAAGTTCGGCTGGCGTAGTATATCACATGTGGCTTATTGTCCTTCCTCTGGCCTAGGACTACGCCAATGGCGTAATCACTAGCATCGCACATTAATTCAAAAGGCAAAGTCCAGTCGGGTGCCTGTATTATAGGTGCGGAGGTGAGGAGATCTTTTAGATCCTCAAAGGACTTTTGGCAACTCTCTGACCACTCGAAAGGTGCATCTTTGACAAGAAGTTGACACAGGGGTCGAGAGATTGCACTGAAATTCTGGATAAATCGACGATAAAAACCTGCATGCCCCAAAAATGAACGAATGTCTCGCACTGTACGGGGGACAGGTAGGTTTGAGATTATGTCGATCTTAGCCTTATCCACTTGGATTCCTTCATCGGATATTATGTGGCCTAGAGCTATACCCTTGGTCACCATAAAGTGACACTTCTCCCAATTCAAGACTAGGTGTTTGTCCTCACACCTCATTAGAACCTGTTCGAGATTGCTGAGGCAATCCTCGAAGCTATGGCCGAATACTGAAAAGTCATCCATGAAAACTTCAAGGATGTTTTCGACCATATCACTAAAGATGCTTAGCATGCACCGCTGAAAGGTAGCCGGTGCATTACATAAGCCAAATGGCATTCGTCGGTAGGCGAAAGTACCGAATGGACACGTGAACGTGGTTTTCTCCTGATCTTCAGGAGCAATCTCAATTTGATTATACCCACTGTATCCATCCAAGAAGCAGTAGTACTTATGACCCGCCACTCGTTCTAGCATTTGATCCATGAATGGCAAAGGAAAATGATCCTTTCGGGTCACAGTATTTAGCTTCCTGTAGTCGATACACATTCTCCATCCAGTGGGGACACGTGTCGGTACTAATTCACCTTCTTTGTTCGGAATGACTGTTATGCCCGCTTTCTTTGGAACTACTTGGGTAGGACTAACCCAAGGACTGTCAGATATCGGATATATCATCCCAACATCAAGCAGTTTAAGCACTTCCTTTTTAACCACTTCTTGCATGTTGGGATTCAGACGCCTTTGCATTTGCCTTGAGGGTTTGGCGTCTTCCTCCAGATATATCTTATGCGTGCATATGGATGGGCTTATGCCTTTGAGGTCAGCAATTGTCCATCCCATAGCATCTTTGTGTTTTTTCAGCATTTCCACTAGCTTAGTTTCCTGTTCATGAGTTAAAGCCGATGAAATAATTACAGGATAAGTTTTTCCAGTTCCTAGGAATGCATATTTCAGCTCTTTTGGGAGCTCCTTCAATTCTAACTCCGGGAACTGGAAACTAGAGGGCATTACCAACTTGGTTTTAGGAGGCAGTTGTTCATATGGCATTACGCACATGCAATCGGCTCTATCCTCCTCTATCGTATCCATCATAAGACACGTCTGGTTTAGGTCAGCATCCAATGGAGTTGACTCTTCAGGCTGATAGTTATCGCCAAATTGTGTCATCACAACTTCCAAAGGATCTTTGTAGTCGACCAAGTCAACTTCATCTTCAATGACCGTGTCTATATAATGGACTTCCTCCTCATCATCGTATTCTTCAGGTCGGGGATTAGAAAAGATCTTGACATTCAATGTCATGTTCCCGAATACGATTGTCATGATACCACTTCTAATCTTGATTGTGGCATCGATGGTGTTGAGGAACGGTCGTCCAAAGATAACCGGGATATGTGCACCAGGATTAGACACAGGTTCTGTGTCCAATATCACAAAATCCACCGAAAATACAAACGAGTCTATTTGGACCAGGACGTCCTCTAATACCCCTCTAGGGTACTTCACAGATCTGTCTGCCAACTGCAAAGCAACTCGAGTGGGTTTGAGTTCACCCAACTCTAGCTGTTTATAGACTGAATATGGCAGCAGATTCACGCTTGCTCCTAAATCGAGGAGTGCGTTGTCTATCTTTTGATTCCCAATTCTACATGAGACAGTAGGTGTACCGGGATCTTTGAGTTTTGGAGGCAACTCATTTTGAATGATCGCGCTAGCCTGGCACGCGACATAAGCATGTTTCTTTACGCTTTGCCTCCTCTTGACCGTGCATAGATCTTTGAGATACTTAGCATAGGCCGGCACCTGCTTGATAGCATCTAGGAGTGGAAGGTTAATCTTAACTTGCTTAAACAATTCCAAAAACTCCTGATTCTTCGTCTCATTCTTGGGTTTCTTCAACCGTTGAGGGTAAGGTGCTGGAAAGGGGCATTTTGGTGGTTCCTCCTTAACAGATTCCTTTCCCGGCCTTCGCTCAACTTCTTCTTCTACTCGAGGAGCTTCAAGGTTTTCCTTTATTGGTTCGTCATTAGTAGACGGCTCCTCCTCTCGAGTAGATGGTAGCTCAACTTCTTCATCCAACACTTCCCCCTCTTTGTACACTTCGGGAGTGGACAGAGGTATGCTTTTCTCTATGATTTTTCCACTTCTCAGTGTGGTCACAGCTTTAGCATGTTCTTGATTGTTAGGACCATTGTTATGTCCCTTTGGGTTCTGAAGTGGTTGGGCAGGGAATGTTCCTCCTGAGCTCTCTTGCCGTGCATCTATCCTCTCTAACGTGGCAGACATTTTACTCATCATTTGGATGAGTTGCTGCGTTAGATTGGCATTAGCAAGTGGCTCCTCTTCTTGTACCTTCTTGTGCGGGGGCACATAGGCATTGGTTTGTGGTGCATTGGAGGGTTGAGCTTGATTGTAATTATTAGTTCTGTTTTGATTGTAATGCTGGGGCGGCCTATTGTTTTGCCCTTGATATTGATTATTGTTGTAGGGCTGCTGTTGATATTGATTTTGGGCCCCAGCATTATTTCTCCAATCAAAACCGGGGTGATTCCATCTATTATTACTTTGAAAAGTATTGTTGGAATTCCCCGCCCCTCGAAAACCTTGCATGGCATTCATCTCTACAGGGGCTTGCTCTTGAAAATATGGCACATTAGGACAATACTGAGTTGTATGTCCCAACATGTTGCATGTGCCACATGGTTCTTCAGGCATGACTTGCCTAGAACTCTCTCCTTTCATGCTTAACTCTTCCACCTTCTTTGCTAGCTCTGCATACTTAGTCATGAGGCGATCTTCATTGGTTAGCTGATATAGGCTTTTCTCTTCTACACAGGATATCTGTGATCGTGAGATATTGTCAGAATTTGACCATTCATGAGCGTATTCAGCTAACCATTCGAAATGGGCTTCGGCCTCTTCAGTGTTTTTTCGCAGAAATGGTCCAGAGCTCATTGTTTCCACCAACTTCTTTGTTTCACCATTCAATCCCTGATAAAAGAAGCTGATCGTTCGCCATTTCTCAAACCCATGGTGTGGGCATGAGAGAAGCAAATCTTTGAAACGCTCCCACGCTTGTGTGAAGGTTTTATTGCTCTTTTGTTTATAGGAATTAATTTGACGCTGAAGATCTGTGGTCATGCGAGTAGGGTAGAATTTCTTCAGAAACGCGGTGCTCATCGCATGCCAGGTGAAAATTGAATTAGGCTTTAGGGAGTGAAGCCACGCCTTCGCTTTATCTTTCAAAGTGAAGGGGAATAGCATTAAATGCGTCACCTCCCTAGGACAATTTTGCGAGAATGTTTTGCAAACATCCTCGAAATCGGTGACATGTAAATACGCCTTCTCGCTTTCCATCCCATGAAAAGTGGGAAGCAATTGAATCATCCCATTGCGAAACTGAAATTCGCCATTATGTGGTGGGATTTGAATGCAAGAGGGCGTAGGTGCATGTTCTGGTTGCATAAGATCGCAAAGAGGACGGAGTGCCTCATCAATTGGCACCACAACATTGTCACCATTTTCACTCTGATGATCATCCATTGATGCAGTTGGAGTGACTATCGGGTTGATGGAACTATCAGAATCAGAGCGGTAGAATAGGTTTCCAAAAAGTCCTTCAATAGAATTCTCGGACATGAACTAGGAGAGTCCCTAGGGTGAGAACTTGCCTAAAGAACTGAAAAGAAAAGAAAAGAAAAAAAAATAGAAAGAGATGAAGAGAGACTGAGGTAATCTAAAGAATTGATCGTCGCTCTTCCCCGGCAACGGCGCCAAAAACTTGACACGAAGAAAATCTTGTGCGCTCTTGTGCAATACCCAAGTGTAGGTAGACGTGCAAGTAATATCTGGTAAGACCAGGTCAATCCCACAGGGAAGGTGTTGATCTATTGAATTAGACTATCCTCTAAAAGAAAGCAAAATAAAATGAATAAGTTTAAATGATGGTGCAGAACACAAAGTTCCACAAACTAAGATTACTAATGAAAATAATTTAAATTGACTAAACAATCTAACTAACTAATTAAAACAGTACTTTAAATTAGGGTGTTTAACTTTTAAAAGAAAGTGTTGGGATTACACGAATCCGCAGTAACCTAGCCATCTACCATGCATTTGCCTTGAAGCACAATGGAGTATATTACCTACAGTTTTCCGTATTCTTCTAAAAATAAAGAATCCATGGCCCTTTCATGACCGGGACCATATCATCACAGTTAAATTGAAATATGCAAAAGCGGTTTAATTCAATAGTTAAGACTCGCATCCTCAATGGTATTAGCATTGAAGATGGTTTGCAAAATGTATTGAAAGAAAATGCCTTAGGGCCTTAGTTTTAAAACTGTTTTGACAAACTGAGCATTTATTTGGGACAGAATGATAACACATCTTAAGACAAAAGGTCCTGGAATACTGCAGGGAACATCCTCAAGAATCAGGGAGTTCGATCGATCGACGCGCCTTCGATCGATCGAAGACCTTCATCCCTCAAGCGATCGAACTTACTTCGATCGCTCGACTGTCTCTGGTTCGATCGATCGAACTAACTTCGATCGATCGAACACAGCGATTATTCTGCTGCATGGCAGAGGCTGGAGATCACTGTTTCATCGTGATCTCCCAACCTGGGACTACTCAGACATCGTCTGGAGTGTCGAGGATTGATTTTTAACGTAAGAAAATATTAATACCTTGTTTGCTTGTGAGTTATTCATGAAAACTATAAAATCTATGGTATTACCAATATTTAGCATGCAATATCACGAGATGATTGATTAAACTACTCCTACTACGTGCAGAATATGAATAAGCAATAAATAAATAACCTGGAATGACAGATACTTATATAAACTTCGAGAAATCCAATCCAAAATACGAACTTTCAATGAAAAACCTACAAAAACAAAACAAACTCTCTATCTCTCCTTCTAAACTGTTAAAATGTAAAAGTGGGCGTCCTTATGGACGTGTACAAAACGCATATATATAGAAAAACCTAAAGCACTAGGGTTAAAACCCGCATTCTGCTGCGCACGTGTAGACACCCAATTTTGACCACACTGATAGGATTTAGGGTGGACAACGTCTTGGAGGATTCGATGATGAAAAGTACCCCGTGGAAGGTACTGGATTCCACACAATCAGAAGATCGGACTTCGGAAAGTGACTTCAAGCTCAGAAAAGCCCTTTTCCATGGATAAATCCCGGTTTTGTCAAAATCATCTCTCAGAATTCATATTCTCTCAGGGTTATATGAACATTAAGTGTTCTAAACGCAGTATTCTAGGTATCCAGAGATTCAATTTTAAAGAAAAGTTCGAAATCGACGCACATTTGAAAGCAATTTTGGAAAAGACGTCATTTGATTTCAAAAAGACGACGAAAGTTCCGGAGGACTTCCGGACTTCAATTGGACTTCAATTCTCATTATAAAACCTCTGGAAATATTTTTATACTGAAATTCAACCTGACAGCTTTCCAACGGTACGTAAACGGACGATTTCGGACACCAAAAAGCATTTTTACAGAAATCTGGAAAAGCAGTGCGCATGAAATTTGAAACAGAGCTTGTGGGTGACCAGAGGGACCCAAATAGTAAATGGCGGTTTTGGGTATAGGGGTGGCGGGTCCCACCATAACCGCCACTTCCATTTGTGTCCTCCACGGAGCTTTTTGAGTTCCAGACCCTTCTAGAAGCTTCCCACTGCGAGGAAATTGCCTGGAAATTGCGTTTAGGCTCCGAAATGGCCATTTTAACCCTCTTTTAAGCTCTAAAAATCCTGTTTTAACCCTGAAACTTAAGAGCTAAGTCTTCAAAACTCTATATAAGATCTCATACATCTCATATGAGATCACATCTTAACACACTAGACACTTGGAAGAGATACACTTGAATATACTTGGAGATACAAACACACATAGAAGCACATACAAGAGAGATAAGTATACTTTGAATATACTTTCAATTTAGGTGAATTCTAGAGAGAGAAAATTATGAATTGAATTTAGATTAACTTAGGCTAATTAGACCACAATTTGAACATCAATTGCCTCCCTCAACTTCCATGGATGAGTGCTTGAAGAACACTTGAATAACACTTGAAGAAGAAGATCTTCAAATCAATTTTGGTCTTGTAATTGAGAATCCTCCAAGAGGTAAACACTATAGTTCATCTCTAATTCCTACTTTGTATATATAGATCTATAAGATTTGGATCTAACTTAGTTCTATTTCTACTTATTAGAACACTCATCTTCTTCCTCTCATGTTCTTCACACACTCACATAGTTAGATCCAAATCTCTTTGATTTTTATTGATAATTTACAATTAGAGATTGTTTTTCACTTTGATTTTCAATTTTGGTTTCATTCTTCAATTTTAGTTTAGATTCATGCATACATGATTATATATATATACATATATCTATTTTGAATTCCATGATGGTTTGGAAATATGATCTATGAGAAGGATGATTTCTATGTTCATACCTATCTCTTGATTATTCCTATTACCTAGAATTCCTATTGAATTTCATCTCCAACATGATATTTATAAGTCCCTTTGATCCTTGATCTAAAAGTTCTTCATAGAACTTGAGGGCTAAATTGATTGGGAATCATGATAATTAAGTTGATCTATGAGTTTGATCTCTCTAATAAGCTTCAACTATCACTAAAATGTTTTCCTCACACTTTAAAATGAACTAGATAAAAATTCAGCAAAGCAGATTGGTTTTGTCCATTAGATTTGGTCCATCAAAACCCATAGTTTGATGGATTTCAAATTTTCTGGGTAAACTTTGATGAATTAGCTTTCATCCGGTCCGTTTTGAGAGCTTTTAGGATTCATATACTATTTTTAGAAATTGTTGAGAAATCGGTTGACAGATTTGAACATCGTCTCTTTGTGCTTGAATTTCAGAAAATCTATAATAGTTATCGGCGTTCCGCTTTTTGGGGATGATTCCTAACTCATATATCTATATGCCGATGTAAAATCGTGAGCATACGATCGAGTTAGGATCGTTTTCTAAGCGTTTAAAGTTGATACAACTATTCTGGAATTTTCTAAGTTTAATTACAAATATGATTATGTATACAAAATGGTCATACCTTGATCACTCAACAACAATTGATGAATAAAACTTGGTTTAGAAATCACCTAGGATAAATGGATGAGAGATCAAAAGCTTAAATCAACTTGGTTAACATGATTCATGAACTTCTATTATATTTCTTTTATGATTTGCATTCATTTGTCAAATGATACCAAATTTCCAGAATAACAGAGTCTGTTTAAAACACTTTTTCAGACATCTTATGATTACAGAATGTCCATGGGTTTATTTTTGTCATATACTACAATGAAATAGCTTTCTTTTGACACCAAATAGAGCTTCATATGATTTTTGTAGATTTAATTATGATTTTTACAAGAACAGTGGACAGTCCTGATCCACTGTTCCCAAAACATTTATTTCTCAAACAATAAAATTGATATTGAGGTCCCACTTTTTGGAGAAGTTCCCTAAGACATGTATCTAACTTTCTGTAAAAGGGTTTTTACCCAGCTCATGTTTAAGACCACTTTTGATAGGATTCATTAGAGGTTGCTGAATCTGGAAATTTGATTGATGACATGTTTTCTTTGTTTATCATGCATATCATTTGTTTGCTTGTATTTTTTGCAATGCTTTGGGTATTCTTTGGTGTCTTAGTGCAGAGAATTAAGTGCCTTGGACCCGGACGTCGATTTGTGGTTTGCCTCGTCTACATGTGGCTTAGTGCCCATGTATCGTGTACTATCTCTATCCTTTCTCTTAGAATTTTTCTAGGTTTACAACTTTGATTTCAACGACACATTTCCTTTAGGATAAGTCTCCGTTTATATGATTATTTGTTAGAGACATCTTATCTAGGATTGTTGCATGATTGCATTGCACGTTTCCATTCTTTTTGCTTTCGCGACTCCGCTTGAGTCAACCAATGTAAGTCTTCTCGTTCCCTTTGCATATCATGACATGTTTACTTTATTTGCATCGGTCCCGGGCGGGACTAGCCACTGTGAGTATACTTCTCCCTTGTATTGCATGAGCATCCGCTTTCTACTTGATTTAGTCTATTGAAATGATTTTCATTAGATGTTTCTTTTTGCCATGTATATACCTATCTAGTATGTTTGAGGAAACAACATCTATTATGAATTAATAACAAGGATATTTGAATCAAGGCCTACCATTCGGTAGGGCGAGGAGGGGGTGCTTTAGTCCTGCTTGGGCTCCTTCCCCTCTCGTACCAAGACCCCCGAACCTTGTTTCTGGTAATGAAGGGCGAGTAACCTTATTCAATTTTGGGCGAGTCAAACTTGGGTTTCCTAATTCCCGATAAAAATTAGGTGGCGACTCTTTGTCTCTAGGATCGCGTGAGGAAGTCCTAGTTTTCCCTGAAGTGTGCTCCTTGGGATCCGTCCCGGGACACTATCGAGGGAGAGCGTCAGGATCCGCCCCTCTACGCGCACGGTCCACAATCTGGCGACTCTGCTGGGGATTTGAACATGAAACCAATGGTTTCTTGTTCTTCGAGGGTTTGACTTGAGCCAAAGAATATCCTTGTTATTAATTCAATAATCATGTTGTTTCTGCCTGCATTTGCACTTGCATTGTTCTTTCACCGCGACTGCTTGAGATCATTGCCTTGAAGATAGAGGGCCCTCTTTCCTCTATTTGTCAAGAGTTTTGGTAGCATGTAGTCACCGTTAGCCTTGTACCGCGTGCGGTATATAGAGCCCATGTGTGAACGGCACGCCCTCGGGGAGGCGGTCAACCACACCGTTGAGCTTGCTAATGGACCCTTTATGAGACTAAAACCCGGCCTTTGCATATAGTTTCTATAGAACCCTTCAATTAGGATCTTGATTATCATCTTTGATTAGGACAATGTGATGAATTATTTGCGCTTGCCCGTAAGGGATTATGTGGATGATGAGGACGTGTATGCGAAGGCATCATCAAACCTTGTATGGTGGATTCCTCTAGGGTAGTATGGTCTTTATCCGAACATCCAATCACTATTTGAGGACAATTTTGAAAATTTTTGAAATTATAAGCACTTCTTTGAAAAACCCCAAGTCTTTTGAAAATTCCAAGAATATCCCTTTTGAAAATTTGCTTTGAGATTCACTTTCACAAAATCTTTCCAAAATTCTCCTTAGATTTTAGAGAATTTCAAAATTCCTATTTCCAGAAATCATGATCACACTTTGATGATTCAATTTCAAAATCTTCCTCTCAGATCTTAGAATTTCAAAATTCCCACCTCAATTTTTAAGAATCATGATTTCTCACCACAAGCATTGATGGTTCAAAAATTCTTTTGAAAATTACAAATCTCCCCATCTCTTTCAAAGATTTTCATGAAAAATTTCAATTTTCAAACCTGAACCATCAAGAATTTCAAAACTCAAAATCCTTGGATAATGATTGGATTAGTAGGGTGATTAGCATACTCAAGGAATCCTATGTGCTTATGTGCTGATATGCTAGGTCTAAGCTAGATTAAGGTGCATTGCATTTAGATTAGATTGCATTTCATCTGCATTACATGCACTACACGAGCATTGCATATACGACTCACGAGTGCGACGCCTCTAATATACTTTTAAAAAAGAAAAGTTTTGTTTTCCTCAGAATTTTGAAAGCTTGAAAAGATTTCTTTGATTTTAAGAAAAATGTTTTTGAAAAAGGAAATGATTTTCCATTTATGATTTCCATCTTTGTAAATCCACCTTCTTATATCATTCTTTGAAAAATTCTTTTGCAATAAAGATACCTGATTATTTGAAAATCCCTAAATAAACCAGATAAGAAAAGATAGGACCGAAAAGTTGTACTCCTTTCTGGGTCAGAGCTCCGAACAGCCGTTTGGTCAGATCAGGGTTAGAAGAAGGAACAGCCGAGTCGACTAGGGTTGAAGATATGACATACGAAGCGGATATGGAAGCCAGATTGGCCGCAATGCAAGCTGCCTTGGATCAGAGCAGGGAGCAGAATCGAGAACAACTTGCCACTATGATGAGAATGATTGAGCAGCTAACTAATCCACCACCACCACCTCCAGAGCATCATGAAGAAGAAGATTTTGGGGAGACAGTTCAACCAAAGGTTCAGCTAGATCAGGAAATTCAGGACAAGTTGGCCAAGATCGACAAACTAGAGAGTGTGATCAGAAAGAGCAAAGGGGTGGATGAGTATTTGTTCGATGTTGAAGGGTTGTGTGACGCTCCAAAAGCCAAACTCCCAGAGAAGTTTAAGATGCCGCATATTGAATTTTTCAATGGAACCGGAAATCCAAAGAGCTATCTGAGGCTTTATGTAGGAACTTTGCAGCCCATGGGCATTGGATCTGACCTCTTCGCTCTATTGTTTCCAAGAGTTTTGAGTGGAGCAGCACTTTCATGGTACTTGACGTTGGAACCAGCCATAACCAGAGATTGGGAGGCATTGGCCAAAGCTTTCGTGGCTCAATATTCATATAACCAGTTGTTTGATGTAACTGCAAGAGATCTAGAAACCACCCGACAAGAGTACAGGGAATCCTTCGCAGGTTTCCTTACTCGTTGGAGAGCTAAAGCTGCTCAAATGACTAGCAGGCCAGCGGAAAAAGATCAGGTCCGAATGATCATCAAGAATCTACAGCCCGAATACTTGGAAAGGCTAGAATTTCAGTCCATTGTGAGTTTCGAACAGCTGTTTGATGTGGGAACTTTGATAGAAGATGCCATTAGAGATGGAAAGATCAAGAAAGAAAGCACGAGCAATCGATACAGAAAGACAGAAAGGCCAGTCTATCATCAGTCTGCTGACGTCAACACACTATCTCCTCAGCCTTTTCAGAAAGAGCGTCGAAGTATGGCTAATGCAAGAGGAAGTCAAAATCAGAAACAGTCGAGAGAGAAAAGAGAATTTTCCGACTTGGGGATGCCACTAAGCACCGCACTTGAAAGAATGATAGAAAAAGGGTACTTGCAGAAATTGGAACCTAAACCAGAGCCAAATCCACTTCCACCGGGTTTCAAAATAGAGTTCTTTTGTGACTTTCATCAAGGCCGTGGACATAGCACAGATAGATGCTGGAGACTTCGCCATGAAATTGAAGACTTGATTGAAAAAGGGGTCATCTCCCCTCCTCCCTCTCAGCCAAATGTTCAGAAGAATCCTCTCCCTAATCATAAGGGGAACATGCCAAATGTTAACTTTGTAGAAGAAGGATCTCAGATTTATAACCCAAAGATCTACATCACATCCTCGAATCAACCAGCTATGGATGTTCAACTTCCGGAAGACGCTGCAATTTGCATCTTGAGGAATATGGAAGAGGAAGAATGGGTTGAAGAAGCACTGGCTTTTGAAGAAGAAATAGCCAACGGAAATCTTACAATTGAATGGTGGGATCCCAATGCCATCACCGACGACTCGATCTGGTATGAGGAAGAAAAGCCCATAGAAGCAGTCACCGAGAAACAAAGCACTGAGCCGATAGAAGAATTGCTAAAGCCTGTCGAGAACCTTGAAATCAAAGATGACGATCTTATTGCAATGATGGAAGAAGAAGAAGATTGGTGGTATGATGATGAGGATGAGTCCGTTAATAATACCATAATCCCCGATGATTCTGTTTGGAAAATCACTGTTGGCACCGAAAAGTTAGCCAAAGAACTTGAGTCTATCTGGATCACCAATGAAGCAAACCACTTGACCCGTTCCGGACGTCATTTCAAGCCTCATGAGTTAGAAAATCGTGGAAAAGAAACATGGAATGAGAAAGAAGTCGTCAAAGCAAAAGAGGCTGGTAAAGGAGCCGTGAGCGAAGAAGAAGATGAAATCCTAAAGCAATTGAAGAAAACACAAGCTTGGATCTCAGTATGGGGATTACTTATGACCTCTCACAAACACAGGCAGGCCATGCTCGATACTCTCAATCGTTTGGATGTTTCTGTCAATACTACTCCCGAAGATCTAGTAAACATGATCTCTTCAAAGCCTTGTAAGCCTGTAATCACATTCACAGATGAAGATTTACCGCCGGAAGGGGCACACCACAACAGAGCTCTCTACATCACTGTACATTGCCTGGGGAATAGAGTACCGGTCTGCTTGGTAGATAATGGGTCAGCCTTGAATGTATGTCCTCTCCAAACAGCTCTCAGAATGGGGTTGTCTATTTCAGAACTCTTGCCATCAACACAAACTGTGAGGGCCTATGATAACACCAAAAGGGCCATTGTGGGAATGATTAAGTTGAAAATTGAAGTCGGGCCATTAAACAAAGAAGCTGATTTCCAAATGATTGATATTCCGGCTAGCTTTAATCTGCTATTGGGACGTCCGTGGTTACATGTGAATGATGCAGTCGCCTCCACTCTCCACCAGAAAGTCAAGTTCATCTGGAAAGAGGATGTGGTAACAATCTTTGGGGATAGCTGGATCAAAGAAGAAGGGACAAGCCATGGTCCTGTGCTAGAAGTCCAAACACCGGAAGAAGAAAATGAATTGGGAGGATTCAACTTTGTGGGAATGATAAATGAAGGAGCTAAGAAAAAGAAATCCGTTTGGGATCGACTCAGCTATGAGAAGAAACTTCCTGATGCATCTGTCTGGGGCGAAGAAATCACTCCGATCAAGAAAAAGAAGCCGTTCATCACCGGACGCGAATATAGAAAGATGTTCGAGAAGGGAAACCCGGTTGCCAAAGATCTACAAGAAGAAGTGGGACAGAATTGGATCCCTGAAGTCATGCCATTGTACTTTGACCAGTATGCCAATCCTAAAGTGGCTCATATGGTGCGGAAGATGAACTATTTTCCTGGAATGGGACTAGGTCGTCGTCAACAAGGAATAACTGAACCACCGAACTTCCACGAACAGAAAGATAAATCTGGGCTTGGGTATCAATTGACTGAAGAAGATAAGAAGAAGATGACAAAAGGAAAAGGGCCGATGGTTGTTTCTGGGCCAAGAATCCTGAATGGATACTTCGTGAAAGAAGGCGATGACTTTCCCTTCTGTGGGTTCCCTGAACCATGGTATGATCCGGCTACCAAGAACATTAAGCCTGGATTTGAGATTTTCTTCAAACATGAGTTCTCCGACTATGAGGATCCGTTCTTGTATACTCCGCCTATCAAGAAAGAAAGGAAGGACTGGGCTGAGCTGATGACAAGTGATGATTTGAACATGCTAATGGATGAAGAGCTGAACATGCTGATGGATGCCGAAGAAGCACTGGGAAATGTGAAAGAAATCAAGCCAATAGAGGGAGCTCTGAACAATTGGGTGATAGAATCGGAAGTCAACAAATCCCCTCCCCCATTTCCCCGGAAGTCTGTAAAGGCCAATATGAGCCATGATGTTGAGTCTGCTTTTGCTTTTGATGTACCCAAAAATGTTAATGAAATGAACGAGGATTTTGCTTACTCTTCTGTGTCTGATGATCTTGATTTTGAAATTTCTGAGGATTTGCAAAGATTAATTGAAAATGAAAATGAATCTGCATGCAAGATTATTGAAGAAACTTTGCTAATAAACTTGGATAATGAAGATAATCCACAAAATGTTCATATTGGCACCACGCTCACTTCACAAGAAAGCAATGAACTAATCAACTTATTAAAAGAATTTAAAGATGTTTTCGCTTGGTCCTACCAAGATATGCCAGGCATCGATCCAGAGATTGTCCAACACCACATCCCTCTCTTTCCAAATTCAAAACCTGTTAAGCAAAAGTTGAGACGCATGAGACCCGAATGGACTTTGAAGATCAAAGAAGAAGTTGAGAAACAATTGAAAGCTGGATTCCTGATGGTAACCCAATATCCGGAATGGATAGCCAATATAGTTCCTGTGCCAAAGAAGGATGGAAGGATCCGTGTATGTGTTGACTTCAGAGATCTAAACAAGGCTAGTCCTAAGGATGATTTTCCGCTTCCACACATAGATGTTCTGGTAGATAGCACCGCGGGGCATGAGTTGTTATCATTCATGGATGGTTTCTCAGGGTACAATCAGATTTTAATGGCACCCGAAGACAGAGAAAAGACTACATTCACAACTCACTGGGGGACGTATTGCTACCGAGTAATGCCATTTGGGTTAAAGAATGCCGGAGCGACCTATCAGAGAGCTGCTACTACTTTGTTACATGACATGATCCATAAAGAGGTAGAAGTTTATGTGGATGATATGATTGTTAAGTCCAAAGAAAGAAGTGGGCATTTAACAGCACTCGCCAAGTTCTTTGAAAGATTAAGGAAATACAGAATGAGATTGAATCCACAGAAGTGTACTTTTGGAGTTACCACCGGAAAGCTGCTGGGATTTCTCATCACACAGAGAGGAATTGAGGTTGACCCCACAAAGATCAAGGCTATTATGGATATGCCGCCTCCGACAAATGAAAAGGAAGTAAGAGGATTTCTGGGAAGAATCCAATTCATCAGCCGCTTCATATCTAAGCTCACTGCTACTTGCGATCCGCTTTTCAGCTTGTTGAGAAAAGGGAAGAAATTCGAATGGGACAATCAATGTCAAGAAGCTTTTGACAAGATCAAGGCTTATTTATCAAACCCACCGGTTCTTTCACCCCCGAAGTCAGGGAAGCCTTTGCTGTTGTACTTATCCGTGTCAGAGAATGCTATGGGATGCATGTTAGCCCAAGAAGGAGATGAAGGGCGTACAGAGAAAGCCATTTACTACTTAAGTAAAAGGATGACTGGATACGAATTGAAGTATTCTCCGTTAGAAAAGACATGTTGGGCTTTGGTTTGGGCCACTCGTCGTCTGAGGCATTATATGTTGGCCTTCCCTGTTGTTTTAATCTCCCGAATGGATCCTTTGAAGTACCTATTTGAAAAACCAGCATTGACCGGAAGAATCTCCCGATGGACATTGATGCTATCTGAGTTTGACTTGATACATGCTACGAGTAAATCTGTTAAAGGAAGGGCTGTCGCAGAACATTTAGCAGAACATCCGATAAATCTGGAAAACGAAGGAGAGTTCATGTTCCCTGACGAAGGATTGATGGAATTAAAAGAAGATGTGTGAAAAATGTACTTTGATGGAGCTGCAAACCAAAAAGGATATGGAGTAGGAATCATCCTTGTATCCCCTGAAGGAGCACATACCCCGTTCTCTATTAAGCTGAAGTACACTTCCACCAACAACACTGCTGAGTATGAAGCTTGTATCTTGGGGCTAGAAGCCGCATTGACTTTGGAGGTAAGGAAACTTGATGTATTCGGGGATTCCAATTTGATCATATCCCAAGTTCGAGGAGATTGGAAAGTCAAGGAAGAGAAGTTAAAACCCTATCATGAGTATCTTGATTCTTTACGAACTCGTTTCTTGCATATCACGTTCTTCTACCTGCCTCGAGAAGAAAATCAGCTAGCAGACTCTTTGGCTACTTTAGCGTCAATGATTGAGATTCCTGTGGGGATAAAGCTAACTCCTTTGATGATTGAACAAAGGGAAAAGCCGTCTTATGAGATGATTGGGGAAATAGAAGAAGCAGAAGAACTTCCGTGGTACACCGACGTGTGGAACTTCATTGAAAATGGGGAATATCCGGAAAGCGCCTCCGAGAAAGACAAGAGAGCCATAAGAAGATTCTCGGCTCAGTTCATGATTTGTGGTGGAAGTCTATTGAAGAGATCTTACAATGGATTCAACTTGACATGTCTATATGGAAACAGTGCGAGAAAGATGATGGAGCAAATTCACGAAGGGGTGTGTGGTCCTCATATGAGTGGACACATGTTAGCTAAGAAGATCATCCGACAAGGATATTATTGGACTACTATGGACAAGGACTGCTATGAATATGTCAGAAAATGTCACAAATGTCAGATCCATGCCAATATGAAGCATGTGCCGCCGTCACTGCTATACAACATGACTACCCCTTGGCCATTCTCAGTTTGGGGAATAGATGTTATTGGAGAAGTAACCCCGAAGGCGTCTAATGGGCATCAATACATCCTGGTAGCAATTGATTATTTCACAAAATGGGTGGAAGCAGAGTCTTATGCGACATTGAAGGCTAAAGATGTGGCCAGATTTATCAGAAGAAATATAATCTGCCGATACGGGGTCCCTCATGAGTTGATATCCGATCATGGCAGTCACTTCCAGAAAGAGGTTTTGGATCTACTAGAAGAATACAAGATCATGCACCACATGTCAGCGCCGTATAGGCCACAAACAAATGGGGCAGTTGAAGCAGCTAATAAGAATTTGAAGACGATCCTAAGAAAGATGACTGATGCATACCGAGATTGGCATGAGAAGTTACCGTATGCACTGTGGGGATACAGAACATCTATCCGAACATCTACAGGAGCCACTCCTTATTCATTGGCTTACGGAATGGAAGCAGTACTCCCAGTTGAAATAGAACTACCATCTTTGAGAGTTGTGGCAGAATCCGAGATTCCAGAATTTGATTGGCTAAGAGATAGATATGAGGAGCTAATGTTACTTGATGAGAAAAGGTTGGCCGCAATTGATCATGTGCATGTGTATCAGAGAAGAATAGCTCGAGCATTCAACAAGAAGGTCCGTCCAAGAAAACTTGAGGAAGGCGACCTTGTGCTTAAAGCCTTAAAAGCACCCGTTTTCGATCCTAGAGGGAAATTCAAGCCAAATTGGGTTGGCCCATACGTCATCAAGAAGCTTCTCTCTGGAGGAGCGGCATACCTGATGGATCTAGATGGAGTTGAGTTCAATCATCCAATCAACATTGACCGTCTCAAGAGATACTATGCTTAAAAGCCTTTTCTTTCAAAACCTGTTCTTTCAAAACTTCCAGCATTCGAGGAACTACACTTGACCTGATTCCCACTTGGGGATATGTAGGCAACCTGCTCGGTTCGGTCACTGCTCCTGAAACCCTCAACCATACTTTCTTTCAAGACCTGGCCGAACTACTTTGGATCTGATTCCCACTTGGGGATAAGTAGGCGAGCTTTCCTGGCTCTCGATCCCTGAACCTTGCAAACTAGGGGCAAACTTTCAAAGTTTGCCCAGAACCTCAAGATATCACTACCACACTAGGGGCAAACTGCGTTTGCCCAAACTTCCATTTATCTCTGTCAACTAGGGGCAAACTGTCGTTTGCCCATACCTCGCTACCTGTCCTCTCTGGATCACTTGGCTATCAGAATTAAAGCACCTAAGTGAAAAATCTGGTAATTCTTGATATTAAGTTGAAAAGTTTTTTAGCAATCTAAAGATGTGAATCTAATGTCAAGACTGAAACATTATGTGGAAAATTTTCAAAAGCTTCAAGATTACATGCAAAGCCAACACAATATCCTGCTACAAGATAAAATCTCATTTTCAAAACATGCAAATCCTTAGAAAATTCAAATATCCAAGTCAAAAGACATTGTCGAGAAAGAGGAATCGTCAGAAATTTCCTTTCCCTGTAAAATCGAGTCCTGTGTGTCAGTGTGCAAAGTGTCAATCAAATCAGTCTCGTGACAAGGGATGCAAAGCGAAACAGAAGGATAGCATAAAGCAGCATCAAGCAAAGTCAAGAGTACAAGCCCATCAAGTCTCAGACAGAATACATCAACATCAGTCTCAGCACAGAAAGCAAGAAAAACAGAAAGATAGTCATGGGTGCATATGATCATCATCAGCGACGACGAGTAGCCCGTGGGTACCGAGCAGGCATATCTGAGGCCGTAGAGCTATCATCATCTTCAATTTGGCGCCTTCGCCTAGACCCACCAGCCCCACCAGAAGGGCCTGCATTCATCCGCTCCAACTGTGATTGAAGCTGCCTAACTTGAGCCACCTGTGGAAGAAAAGAATCAGTATAGGGGTTTGAAAAAGCAATGAGATAAGAAGAAAAGGTCAAGAAATTTACCAGGGCCGCATCACGGTCTATGTAAGTCTGGCACATGCCATCCCACTGCAAAGAGAAGAAAGATATGGTCAGAAAGATCAGAAGAATCAGAGGTAATGAGTTCAGAAATTACTTACATGTCCCTCACGAGCAAGGCTCCAAGCCCTCAGATTCTGTGCATAAGCTCGCTCTTCATTGAAAACGGCTCGGGGAACGGACTCATGTTGTTCTGAAACAAGCTGAGGCTCTACAAGATCACGGGGGATCTCTACAGAAGATATAACTCCGCGCAGCATGGTCGAGGCTCGCCAATCACAAGGAGGAATGAGAGGTAGAGGTCGACCAGGGCCATCCACAAAAGAACTCCCCTGCAAATGATGATGAGAAATAAGATAAAGCAAGCATTCGATCAGAAATGAAGAGGTCGTGAAATACCTGCGGGTCATCCGAGAGCGGGAAATTAGGCATCAGATGAGTAACCCTGAAGACGTCATAGTTCTCCTCAAACAGAGTAAAAGAGGCTGAAGGAATTCCGTTCAAAGCATTAATAAGATCTTCATCTTCCAAATTCTGCGCCGACCTCATACAAGAAGGCGGATCCTGTGGCACTAAGAGACGATCCTCCAAATCAGTCTGAGGAGCTACTCTCTCTCCAAGATACCACTCAAGAACAGAGGGACCCTCAAGAAGAATCCTCTCTCCAGTCATCTGTCTAGCTAAGCCAATCTCAGTCACATCTCCATTTGTCACCCAAGGATGCCAGTTAACTTGGGTGAATCTGAGACGGGTAAGAAAATCCCGGCAAGAAATAACATTATGAGCATCATTCTTGGTACCTACGGCTTGGCGACGCCACTTCAGAGCCCGTGGGAAAATATGAATCTCTTCCTCCCGGAATGATGGAGCCGTCATGGAGAAATACTCAAAGGCCCACACCTACAAGAGAAAATAAAGCAGTGGTCAAAACAGCAGAACATCAAATGATAAAAACTGGAAATGAAAATATTTTCAGTACCTCCCAAGCTCTCCAGAATCCGCCGAATCCAGGGGATTTGCCTCGAGAATGCTCCCCCATATGACTATACAGAATGGCTAAACCAGCAGAGCCCCAATCAAAATCTGCAATCTCCTCAAGATTTCGAAGACTATCAAGCATATTCAATGTAATCCGCTCAGCTCGAGTAGAAAGAAGAGAGCAACCAAGCAAATACAAGATGAAAGCACGGGTAAGCTGCATATCGGTAAATTGAGCCGCTCTTTCAGAAGGCCTGAAGTTGTTGATGAACCATGTGATGCCTACGCTCGATCCGTGAAGATCTCTCTGGGATGGGATGATGCCTAGGAGACGCTCAATGATAGTAGGATGTCTATGGATGTTCTTTGCAAAGGCAAGACGATGCCCGCCAAATGAGATGCCGGTTATCATTGCAAAATCAAGAGGGGTCATGGTTATCTCCCCAAAAGGCATGTGAAAAGTATTTGTGGAATCCCACCACCTTTCAGCAAGAGCTTGAATCATGGCCAAATCATTAGTCGATCTCTCCAATAAGGTTACAAACGACCCAAAGCCCGCTTGCTTGATATTGGCTACTACTTGGGGACGCGACTCCGACAATTCATTAAACCATTCAAGGCATTTTCCATGGCTACCATGACCTCTAAGATGACCAACCACATTCTAAAAAGAAAAAGGATGATTTCTAAGGAATCGCAAGAATAAAGAGACACGTATGAAGATGTGAAACAAAGGAGTAATTAAAGAATGGGTTACCTCTTGACGAAAGGCCCTCCTAGAGATATGATTTTGCTCTATATTCGCGTTTTGACCCCCGGAACTCTTGATTTGATCCCGGATTGGTCCATTTTTGATATATAAGCCTTGAGAGTGCTTAAAACTTGTTGGAATTGGTCTAGAGGACCTCTGGAGATTTGAATCTTGGTAAAAATCCATTCAAGAATTGAAAAAAGTCCCCCAGATGAGAAGAATCAAAGGCACCGCAGCCTGAAAGTGGCCGAGAAACGGCAAACTCCCGTCGTTTTGGGATTGATTATGAGTTGTCTTAGAAAATGGACACTTGAGTCTACTGTCGCTTGAGAATTACATCCAGAAAGGACTTTCAGAAGATGGGTCAGAATGCGAGATGTTCAGAAAGGGTTAGAGTAAGCCTGACGTGTTGCAAGAATGATTGCGTTGGTCGAAGCACCAATATGAGTCTCAGAAAGAATCAGCAGGGCCTCCAGAATATGTGCTCGCGTCCCAGAAACCTCAGATATCTCCTCAAGCAGAGAATTTCCAGATATTGTCAAGGTATAACAGAATTCGTGCATCTCTCAGAATCATAGGATCTCCCCAGTAGAGAACTTTCAGAATTAAGTTTCTCGCATGCATCATGTATCCACGGGTTGCCTCCAGATAAAGGGTATCTCTCAGAATTTGAGCATCAAAATCGCCTCCAGAATACAAGGTTTATGCCAAGCATCATGTATCCAGGGTTGCCTCCAGAATGTAGGGTTTCTCTCAGAATCGTGGGTTGCCTCCAGATAAAGGGTATCTCTCAGAATTTGAGCATCAAAATCGCCTCCAGAATACAAGGATTATGCCAAGCATCGTGTATCCAGGATTGCCTCCAGAATGTAGGGTTTCTCTCAGAATCGTGGGTTGCCTCCAGAATGTAGGGTTTCTCTCAGAATCAGAATCGTGTATCCAGGGTTGCCTCCAGAATGTAGGGTTTCTCTCAGAATCATGTATTTCTCAGCATCGCATATCAGGGTTGCCTCCAGAATGTAGGGTTTCTCTCAAAATCAGAATCGTGTATCCGTGGGTTGCTCTCAGAAGAAGGGTCATCTCTCAGAATTTGTGTATCTCTCAGAATCCGTGCATCAGAACAGAAGATTTGTCCTCAGAAGAAGGGCCTATTTTAGAAGAACAGAGGATTTGTCTCCGGCAGAGAGACCTGTTTCAGAAGATTTGTTTCTAGACCTGCCACAGAAGATTTGTCCTCGGAAAAAGGGCCTGTTTCAGAAGAACAGAAGATTTGTCTCCGGCAGAGAGACCTGTTTCAGAAGACTTGTTTCCAGACCTGTTACAGAAGATTTGTCTAGAAGAAGGACCTGTTTCAGAAGAGCAGAAGATTTGTCTCCGGCAGAGAGACCTGTTTCAGAAGATTTGTCCCCAGCAAAAGGACTCTACATCAGCAATCGTCCCCAGCAAAAGGACTCTACATCAGCAATCGTCCCCAGCAGAAGGACTCTACATCAGCAATCGTCCCCAGCAAAAGGACTCTACATCAGCAATCGTCCACAGAAGAAGGACCTGTTTCAGCAATCGTCCCCAGCAGAAGGACTCTACATCAGCAATCGTCCCCAGCAGAAGGACTCTACACCAGCAATCGTCCCCAGCAAAAGGACTCTACATCAGCAAATCGTCCCCAGCAGAAGGACTCTACATCAGCAATCGTCCACAGAAGAAGGACCTATTTCAGCAATCGTCCCCAGCAGAAGGACTCTACATCAACAATCGTCCCCAGCAGAAGGACTCTACATCAGTAATCGTCCCCAGCAGAAGGACTCTACACCAGCAATCGTCCAGTTGTTTGACATGACTCAGAATTCATCCAAGATACTTCGCTATTTCAAGAGTCGTCCAGGATACAGATGACGCCTACGAGCCTTAAGATCAGAAGAATAACTTTGACAAAAAACCTCGAGAATCATCCAAGATACCTTTAGCATATTCGACTGTGAGAGAGAGTCGTTGCATCCTTTGCATTAGATTTTGCATCTAGGGAACCCTTGAGGATGATTCCTCCAGCACTTTCACATTTCATGTTTTCATATTGCACCAGCATCCTAGGATAGGAGCATTTCATCCGCATTGTTGTTGTTTGTTTGTTTTCCGTCTTCTCGCGCGCTTGAACTACGCCCTGGTCTGATTCCTGGAAAGGATACGTAGGCAGCTCCAGCGGAGCACGACCAACATCAGCTTCAACTTAGCCGCCTCTACCCAGCATTGCATTGCATTCTTGCATTCGTAATTTCTTGATTTTCTCTGATTTTGAATTTCTTGATTTTGCGAATTTTTTGTTTTTCCTAAAACCTCTCAGTATGGTTATTTGGGTGCCTTCAAGGCTTTGGCACTCACTTGCAGTTCACGTTGTTCACAACAAGCTCTGCCAAAGAGGGGCAAACTGTAGACACCCAATTTTGACCACACTGATAGGATTTAGGGTGGACAACGTCTTGGAGGATTCGATGATGAAAAGTACCCCGTGGAAGGTACTGGATTCCACACAATCAGAAGATCGGACTTCGGAAAGTGACTTCAAGCTCAGAAAAGCCCTTTTCTATGGATAAATCCCGGTTTTGTCAAAATCATCTCTCAGAATTCATATTCTCTCAGGGTTATATGAACATTAAGTGTTCTAAACGCAGTATTCTAGGTATCCAGAGATTCAATTTTAAAGAAAAGTTCGAAATCGACGCACATTTGAAAGCAATTTTGGAAAAGACGTCATTTGATTTCAAAAAGACGACGAAAGTTCCGGAGGACTTCCGGACTTCAATTGGACTTCAATTCTCATTATAAAACCTCTGGAAATATTTTTATACTGAAATTCAACCTGACAGCTTTCCAACGGTACGTAAACGGACGATTTCGGACACCAAAAAGCATTTTTACAGAAATCTGGAAAAGCAGTGCGCATGAAATTTGAAACAGAGCTTGTGGGTGACCAGAGGGACCCAAATAGTAAATGGCGGTTTTGGGTATAGGGGTGGCGGGTCCCACCATAACCGCCACTTCCATTTGTGTCCTCCACGGAGCTTTTTGAGTTCCAGACCCTTCTAGAAGCTTCCCACTGCGAGGAAATTGCCTGGAAATTGCGTTTAGGCTCCGAAATGGCCATTTTAACCCTCTTTTAAGCTCTAAAAATCCTGTTTTAACCCTGAAACTTAAGAGCTAAGTCTTCAAAACTCTATATAAGATCTCATACATCTCATATGAGATCACATCTTAACACACTAGACACTTGGAAGAGATACACTTGAATATACTTGGAGATACAAACACACATAGAAGCACATACAAGAGAGATAAGTATACTTTGAATATACTTTCAATTTAGGTGAATTCTAGAGAGAGAAAATTATGAATTGAATTTAGATTAACTTAGGCTAATTAGACCACAATTTGAACATCAATTGCCTCCCTCAACTTCCATGGATGAGTGCTTGAAGAACACTTGAATAACACTTGAAGAAGAAGATCTTCAAATCAATTTTGGTCTTGTAATTGAGAATCCTCCAAGAGGTAAACACTATAGTTCATCTCTAATTCCTACTTTGTATATATAGATCTATAAGATTTGGATCTAACTTAGTTCTATTTCTACTTATTAGAACACTCATCTTCTTCCTCTCATGTTCTTCACACACTCACATAGTTAGATCCAAATCTCTTTGATTTTTATTGATAATTTACAATTAGAGATTGTTTTTCACTTTGATTTTCAATTTTGGTTTCATTCTTCAATTTTAGTTTAGATTCATGCATACATGATTATATATATATACATATATCTATTTTGAATTCCATGATGGTTTGGAAATATGATCTATGAGAAGGATGATTTCTATGTTCATACCTATCTCTTGATTATTCCTATTACCTAGAATTCCTATTGAATTTCATCTCCAACATGATATTTATAAGTCCCTTTGATCCTTGATCTAAAAGTTCTTCATAGAACTTGAGGGCTAAATTGATTGGGAATCATGATAATTAAGTTGATCTATGAGTTTGATCTCTCTAATAAGCTTCAACTATCACTAAAATGTTTTCCTCACACTTTAAAATGAACTAGATAAAAATTCAGCAAAGCAGATTGGTTTTGTCCATTAGATTTGGTCCATCAAAACCCATAGTTTGATGGATTTCAAATTTTCTGGGTAAACTTTGATGAATTAGCTTTCATCCGGTCCGTTTTGAGAGCTTTTAGGATTCATATACTATTTTTAGAAATTGTTGAGAAATCGGTTGACAGATTTGAACATCGTCTCTTTGTGCTTGAATTTCAGAAAATCTATAATAGTTATCGACGTTCCGCTTTTTGGGGATGATTCCTAACTCATATATCTATATGCCGATGTAAAATCGTGAGCATACGATCGAGTTAGGATCGTTTTCTAAGCGTTTAAAGTTGATACAACTATTCTGGAATTTTCTAAGTTTAATTACAAATATGATTATGTATACAAAATGGTCATACCTTGATCACTCAACAACAATTGATGAATAAAACTTGGTTTAGAAATCACCTAGGATAAATGGATGAGAGATCAAAAGCTTAAATCAACTTGGTTAACATGATTCATGAACTTCTATTATATTTCTTTTATGATTTGCATTCATTTGTCAAATGATACCAAATTTCCAGAATAACAGAGTCTGTTTAAAACACTTTTTCAGACATCTTATGATTACAGAATGTCCATGGGTTTATTTTTGTCATATACTACAATGAAATAGCTTTCTTTTGACACCAAATAGAGCTTCATATGATTTTTGTAGATTTAATTATGATTTTTACAAGAACAGTGGACAGTCCTGATCCACTGTTCCCAAAACATTTATTTCTCAAACAATAAAATTGATATTGAGGTCCCACTTTTTGGAGAAGTTCCCTAAGACATGTATCTAACTTTCTGTAAAAGGGTTTTTACCCAGCTCATGTTTAAGACCACTTTTGATAGGATTCATTAGAGGTTGCTGAATCTGGAAATTTGATTGATGACATGTTTTCTTTGTTTATCATGCATATCATTTGTTTGCTTGTATTTTTTGCAATGCTTTGGGTATTCTTTGGTGTCTTAGTGCAGAGAATTAAGTGCCTTGGACCCGGACGTCGATTTGTGGTTTGCCTCGTCTACATGTGGCTTAGTGCCCATGTATCGTGTACTATCTCTATCCTTTCTCTTAGAATTTTTCTAGGTTTACAACTTTGATTTCAACGACACATTTCCTTTAGGATAAGTCTCCGTTTATATGATTATTTGTTAGAGACATCTTATCTAGGATTGTTGCATGATTGCATTGCACGTTTCCATTCTTTTTGCTTTCGCGACTCCGCTTGAGTCAACCAATGTAAGTCTTCTCGTTCCCTTTGCATATCATGACATGTTTACTTTATTTGCATCGGTCCCGGGCGGGACTAGCCACTGTGAGTATACTTCTCCCTTGTATTGCATGAGCATCCGCTTTCTACTTGATTTAGTCTCTTGAAATGATTTTCATTAGATGTTTCTTTTTGCCATGTATATACCTATCTAGTATGTTTGAGGAAACAACATCTATTATGAATTAATAACAAGGATATTTGAATCAAGGCCTACCATTCGGTAGGGCGAGGAGGGGGTGCTTTAGTCCTGCTTGGGCTCCTTCCCCTCTCGTACCAAGACCCCCGAACCTTGTTTCTGGTAATGAAGGGCGAGTAACCTTATTCAATTTTGGGCGAGTCAAACTTGGGTTTCCTAATTCCCGATAAAAATTAGGTGGCGACTCTTTGTCTCTAGGATCGCGTGAGGAAGTCCTAGTTTTCCCTGAAGTGTGCTCCTTGGGATCCGTCCCGGGACACTATCGAGGGAGAGCGTCAGGATCCGCCCCTCTACGCCGTGCCACAGCACGCAAATGTTTCTGGAAATACCCCGTTCGATCGATCGAACTGATCTCGATCGATCGAACCCTTGATCTTCAAGCGCTTCAACATTCTTCAAGCGATCTAACGTTCGATCGATCGAACACTCTTAGATCGATCGAACTCCACTTTTCAGCTTTGACTTCTTTTGTTTGCATTCCAGCATTCCATTTATTCTGATGTTCATCTGTTTAGTCCGCACAGCAGTGATCTGCATAAACAACAGCTAACACAATACAACTTATCATAGATTAACCATACTGTATAAAAATTAGCCTTGTAATGCAAATTGCGGATAACACGGGAAGTTGTGATAAAAACTAATACAATTCTTCCTTTTAGCGCGGTTGTATTTTACAAATACCCCCGCTTTGCAACCAAGACCCCCAAACTTAGTTTCTGGTAATGAAGGGCGAGTAACCTTAATCAATTTTGGGCGAGTCAAACTTAGGTTTTCTAATTCTCGATAAAAATTAGGTGACGACTCTTTGTCTCTAGGATCACGTGAGGAAGTCCTAGTTCTCCCTAAAGTGTGCTCCTTGTGATCTGTCCTAGGACACTATCGAGGGAGAACGTCAGGCCCTACCCCTTATTCGTAATTCGTGCACGGTCCACAATCTGGCGACTCTACTGGGGATTTGAACATAAAACCGATGGTTTCTTGTCCTTCGAGGGTTTGACTTGAGCCAAACAATATCCTTTTTATTAATTCGATAATAGTGATGTTTCTGCCTGCATTTGCACTTGCATTGTTCTTTCACCGCGACTGCTTGAGACCATTGCCTTGTGGGTGGAAGGCCCTCCTTCTTCCATTTTTCAAGAGACTTTGGTAGCATGTAGTCATCGTTAGCCTTGTACCACGTGGGGTATATAGCGCCCTTGGCTTGCTAATGGACCCTTTATGAGTCTAAAACCCGGCCTTTGCATAGAGTTTCTATAGAACCCTTCAATTAGGATCTTGATTATCATCTTTGATTAGGACAATGTGATGAATTATTTTCGTTTGCCCGTAAGGGATTATGTGGATGATGAGGACGTGTATGTGATGGCATCATCAAACCTTGTATGGTATATTCCTCTAGAGTAGTATGGTCTTTATCCAAACATCCAATAATTATTCGAGGACAATCTTTGAAAATCTTCTTTGAAAAACCCAAGTCTTTTGAAAATTTCGGGAATATCCCTTTCGAAAATTCGCTTTGAAATTCACTTTTACAAAATCCTTAAAAAAATTCTCCTAGATTTTAGAGAATTTCAAATTTCAACTTTGATGATTCAATTTTAAAACCTCCTCTCGGCTTTTAGAGGATTTAAAACTCCTACTATAGTTTTTGAATTCTAAAAGAAATCATGATTCCACAATTTGATGATTCAATTTCAGATTTTAGAATTTCAAAATTTCTTACCTCGATGTTTAAAGAATCATTATTTCACACCACAAGCATTGATGGCTCAAAAATGTTTTCGAAAAATTACAAATCTCCCCCTCTTTCAAGATTTTCATGAAAAATTCAATTTTGTAAACATGAGCCATCAAGAATTTCAAAGCTAAAAATTCTTGGATAATGATTAGATTAGTAAGATAATTAGCATACTCAAGGAATCTTATGTCTTTATGTGCTGGTATGCTAGGTCTAAGCTAGATTAAGGTGCATCATATTTAGATTAGATTGCATTTCATAAGCATTGCATACACTACACGAGCATTGCATTATACGGCTCACAAGTGCGACGCCTCTAATATACTTTTGAGAAGAAAAAATTTGTTTTCCTCAGAATTTTGAAAAAGATATCTTCAATTTAAAAAAAAATGTTTTTCAATAGGAAAAGATTTTCCATCTTTGATTTTCAACCCACTCTTGTAAATATCATTCTTTGAAAATTCTTTTGCAATAAAGATACTTGATTATTTTGAAAATACCTAATAAATCAGAGAGAGAAGAGAAGATAGGACCAAAAAGTGGTACTTCCTCCTGGGTCAGAGCATCGAGTAGTCGATTGATCAGATCTGAGTTTGGGGTAAGATCAACCGATTCAGTCAGGGTTAGAAAGATGACACAAGAAGCCGATATGATGCTAGGATGACAGCTATGGAATCTATTATCAACTGAATCAGTGAACTGCTTGTGAAAATGATGGGTGTGATAGAGCAATTGGTTGATACAACACCTCCGACTCCACCTCTTGCACCTTGTAATGATAATAAATGGTTTGAAAGATTGGCTAACCTGGGAATACAGACTCTGGATAAGGAAATCTTTGACAAACTCACCGAGAGTGGTATATTGGAGAATGTGACCCGCGAGAGCAGAAGAATTGATGACCACAAGCTTAATAAGGAGGGATTATGTAATATGCCCAATGCAAGGCCTTCGAAAAAGTTCAAAGGACCACTTCATTTGAACAAATATCCATTACCTGATACCGATGTATGGGTACCATAATTGCCAAAGAGACCAATTCAACAGCAATGGGGAAAGAATACCAGAATTGCATGGGGAAACCAAAATCAAGGGCAAAAGAAAGAGAAGAGAGAATATTTTGAGCGAGGAATGTCCATGAGTAGCGCACTTGAAAAAATATTAGAGAAAGGGTACTTGAAGAAGCTGGAACCCAATCCAGAACCTGATCCACTTCCACGAGGCTTCAAGACTGAGTACTACTGTGATTTCCATCAGAGCCGTGGGCATAGCACAAATAGATGTTGGAGACTCAGGCATGAAATTCAGGACTTGATCGAAAAGGGTATCATCATTCCTCCACCATAAAAGGCCCGAGGAATTAGCTAAAGAATTCAAGCCTTTGTTAAAGAATGAAGAATTTGGGAAAGCCTACACGGGTAATGTTATGATGATGTTTGGAATAGCTGCTTGTTGAAGCCAAATGGATGCTTAAGATAAATAAGCAAGTCACAGTGACACTCCACTTGAGATCAAGTCGAGTCTAGTCAAGTCTATTTTATGTGTTGAGTCTTATCTGTCTATCGTCAAGTTGTTTTGAGTCTACATCGAGTACTATAATCCTTCTCTTTCTAGTAATGAAATAATATCTTGATTGGATTGATTAAATGCACCTAGTCATGAATGAATGAACCACAAAACTGAAAACATCACTTCTCTGATTGATTTTTTGCACTGACACCGAAGAAAGCTAAGAATTGATTAGCCTTACTTTAAGAATCTTGAGATTCTCTTGCTTAAATCTTGGAATGATATACTTGAGAATAACTCGGGACTAGCTTAAATCCTTGATATTCCCATTTCAAAATCTTGAGCCCAGAAAAATTAGCCATTCAAACCTGTCTAACCTGCAAGCCATGTACACTTTGTCCTTGATGGTAGCCAAACATTTCAAATGAACTAGTTATTTAAAAAAAAAAAAAGGGAAGCTCGCTAGGATAGGCAAAAGTTAGAGCTCAAAAGAAAAATAAGAAAAAAAGAAAAAGAAGAAGCTCGCTAGGATGAAAACCCGAAAGGGCGCCTAGGCAAAAGTTAGAGCATGAAAAGAAAAGAACATTTTGGGTGTTGTTTTCAAGAACTTGATCCTAGCCAGTCAAAACTTTAGAGGAAAAAAAAGAAAATAAAGTAATGAAGAGGAAGAAGAGTGAAGAAGATAGGGAAATCGGGAACATGAACTGTCCCATAGCTTTGAATTAGAATCTCTTTGAATAAGCCCAAAAGATTTGAAGGGCTAATCTTGTTCTGAAAATATGTATGATGTATGATGAGAGATGTAAAATTGGCTGGCTAGTGAAAAGGTGAAAAGAATCAACCGTCAAAAACAAAAAAAGAAAAAAGAAAAAGAAAAGAAAAGAAAAGAAAAAGGAGAGGTAATTTAGTTTCTTTCAACGCTACCACAAGAGACCTGCTTCAGAAAATCTGTCTGATTACATGGCTTGAAAAGTCCCCCAATTCTTGAATCCTTTTTCTTTCAAAACCTCCAGCCTTCGAGGAACTACGCTTGACCTGATTCCCACTAGGGGATACGTAGGCAACCTACTCGGTTTGGTCACTGCTCCTGAAACACTTGGCCACATCTTGAATACCTTCCTTCAAACCTCGTCCAAACTACTTTCGACCTGATTCCCACTTAGGGATAAGTAGGCAAGAGTTCCTGGCTCTCGGTTCCTGAACCTTGCAAAATAGGGGCAAACTCTCAAATTTGCCCAGAGCCTCAAGATATCACTACCACAATAGGGGCAAACTGTGTTTGTCCAAACTTTCACTTATCCCCGTTAACTAGGGGCAAACATCATTTGCCTGTGCCCCCTTTCACATTATAAGCGAATCCTGTGACGTCAAGAATATCTTTGAAAATATTTGAAATGAATCATCTCTTATTCTATAAGCTAAGGCACTAATTCAAAGAAAATTTTAGAGAAAGCAAAGGATTGATTGAGATCCATATGGAGTATTTTCAATGCATTACTTTATCAGTTGAGTATTATCACACTAAGATGAGAAGTGTACTTGAAAAGCAAAGAGATATGTCAAACATAACTAACGCGCATTAAGATTAAGGAAAATTGAGTTATCTCCTTCGCACTTCTATTTTAGTGTCGAAAGTGTTATCTTCCTGTGTCAATGTCTATCGCGGTTAATTTTGTCGTCCTCTAGTCTGTCATGATCTCAAGTGTGTGGGTACAAAGTAATCTATAATCAATTATAAAACTTGAAGAACATCCAAAGGTGGACACGAGCAGAAGTTCCAAACACCATTGTTACATTAATTAATCCTAGTCAAGATGAAGCATCGAGTGGTTAATGGAAAAATGCTAATCAGAAGACCGGCCTTGGATTTTGAGTTAAGCTGTTGTTGAAACAGATCAGAGTGCCTTACAAGAATATCTGCTAGAATTGGTTGAAGATTTGTGAAGTTCATCAAAATCATTAGGTCTTTTGAGTACCTATCAATCGTGGATCAGAATTGTGATATCAGGAACTTTATTTTGACCCTGGATTGGTCCAATCATGATGTATAAGCCTTAAGAGTGCTTGAAACTTGTTGAAATTGGTCTAAACGACCCTTTGGAAATTGAATCTTGGTTGAAAACCATTCAGGATTGAAGAAAAGTCTCCAGATATGAAGAATCGAGGGAACTGCAGCTTGAAAATAGTTGAGAAACGATGATTTGCAGCGAACTCCCGTAGTTTTGGGTTGATCGTGTGCCGTCCTGGAACGTGGACACTTGGGTTTACAGTCTTTTAAGAATTACATCTAGAAAGGATTTACAGAAGATGAATCAAAATCTTTAAACCGTGATCAAGGAGTTTAGGGTCAGAGTAAGCCCGATGTATTTGCATGAATGTTTGAGCTGGTCAAAGCACCGATATGAATCTCAGATTGAATCAACAGAGCCTCCAGAATAGAAGCCTTTTACTCACACCTCAGAATCCTAGAATCTCCCTAGTAGAGAACTTTCAGATATCATCAGAATTACCTCCAGAGGAAGGGTCTACTTCACAAAGTCATCGTAAAGAGATGCCCTTTACATCAGAAAGTCGTCGTAAGGAGATGCCCTTTTTTTCACAAAGTCATCGTAAGGAAATGCCCTTTACATTAGAAAGTCATCATATACAGATGCCTATACAGTAGAATGCCGTCGTAAGGAGATGCCCTCTACTTCACAAAGTCATCGTATGGAGATGCCCTCTACTTCAGAAAGTTGTCGTATGGAGATGCCCTTTACTTTTGAATGCCATTGTATGGAGATGCCCTCTACCTTTGGAAAGTCATTGTAAGGAGATGCCCTCTACTTCTAAAAATTGTCATATGGAGATACCCTCTACTTCAGAAAGTTGTCGTAAGGAAAATCCATTTACTTCACAAAGTCATTGGAAGGAGATGCCCTCTACTTCAGAAAGTCGTTGTAAGGAGACGCCCTTTACTTCACAAAGTCATGGTAAGGAGATGTCCTCTACTTCAAAAAGTCATCGTTTGGAGATACCCTCAATATTTGAAAACCATCATATGGATACACTTTCTATATTTGAAAGTTGTCGTTTGAAGACGCCCTCTACTTTTGAATGTCATTATAATGATACACCCACTACTCTTGAAAGTCATCATTAGTAGATGCCCTCAACATTTGAAGTCATCAAAGGGAGATGACCTCTGAATTTGAGAATTGTACCAAAGATCATCAAAGCAAATCCTTCAGCCTTAGCCTCTGCTTGTCGTCAAAGAAGAACCCTCAACTTCTGCTTGTCGTCGAAGATAATCACGCAATCTCTATCAAAAGAATATAGACACCCTCTACTTCGTAAAAAGATCAAGAAAGCATCATATAAAAAAAATTTACCATCTGTGAGAGAGAGTCGTTGCATTCTTTTCATTAGATTTTTGCATCTAAAGAACCCTTGAGGATGATTCCTCCAACACTTGCCCATTCACGTTTCATACTGCATCAGCATCCTAAGACAGGAGCATTTCATCCGTTTTGATGTTTGTGTGTTCTTTGTATCTTCACACGCTTGAACTACACCCTGGTCTGATTCCTGGAAAGGATACGGAGGCAGCTTCAGCAGAGCACGACCAGTATCAGCTTCGATTTGGTAAACCTCTACCCAACATTGCATTGCATTCTTGTATACGGGATTTCTTGATTTTTTTTGTATTATGAATTTCTTGATTTTTGTGGATTTTTGTTTTTCCTAAAACCTCTTAGTACGGTTATTGGGTGCCTTCTAGCTTTGGCACTCACTTGTAGTTCACGTTGTTCACAACAAGCTCTGCTAAGAGGGGCAAACTGTAGACACCCAATTTTGACCACACTGATAGGATTTAGGGTGGACAACGTCTTAGAGGATTGATGATGAAAAGTACCTCATGGAAGGTACGGGATTCCACACAATCGAAAGATCGAACTTCGGAAAGTGACTTCAAGCTCAGAAAATCCCTTTTCCATGCATAAATCCCGATTTTGTCAAAATCCACTTTTAGAATTCATATTCACTCAGGGTTATATGAACACGAAGTGTTCTAAACGTAGCATTCTAGGTATCCAGAGATTCAATTTCAAAGAAAAGTTCGAAATTGACGCGTATCGAAAGGCAATTTTGAAAAAGAAGTTATTTGATTTCAAAAAGACGATGAAAATTCTAGAGGACTTTCGGACTTCAATTTTCATAAAACCTCCTGGGATATTTTAATACTGAAATTCAATTCAATAGCTTTCCAACGGTACGTAAACAGACGATTTCAGACACAAAATAACATTTTTACAAAAATATAGAAAAGCAGTGAACATATTATTTTAAACAGAGCTTAAGGGAAACCAGGGGATCACAAAAGGCAGGTGACAGGTCCAACATAGGAGGTGGCAGCTCCCACCTAAGCCTCCACCCAACATGTGCCCCCTCCATCGAGCTTTTTGTGTTCTTCTAGAACCTCCTACTGCGAGAAAATTGCCTAGAAACTGCATTTAGGTACTGAAATCGCCATTTTAGCCATTTTCTACTCTCTAAAATCATTTTTTTTAACCCTGAAACATAAGAGTTAAGTTTTCAAAACTCTATATATAGATCTCATGCATCTCATATGAGTTCATCTTAAGTAATCTTGGAATATACTAGAGTACTAGTTCATCTACTTACAAGATATAAGAATATACTTAGAATTCAAGAGAGATGAAGTGAATTATGATTAAGATATTTCTAAACTAATCTCTAGATAATTAGATTAGAGGAATTAGACATCAATTGCCTCCATTAACTTCCATGGATGAATGCTTGAAGAGCTTGAAGAACACTTGAAGAAGAAGATCTTCAAATCAACTTTGATTATACAATTAAGAATCCTCCAAGAGGTAGACATCAATATTCATCTCTAATTCTTATTTTTATATAGATCTATAAGACTTGGATCTAGTCTAGTTTTATTTTCTTTGCTAGAACACTCATCTTCTTCCTCTCTTGTTCTTCACACACTCACATAGCTATATCCTAGTCTCTCTTTGATTTTGTTGATATTCATGCTTACAGATTGATTTTCAGTACTATAGTTTTAAATTTTATTCTTCAATTTATATCCATACATACATGATTGTATATATGATTTTATTTTGAATTCTATGATGGTTTAGAAGTATGATCTATGAGAAGGATGATTCCTATGTTCATACCTATCTCTTGATTATTTCTTTTACTTAGAATTCCTATTGAAATTCATCTCCAATCGAATATTTGTAAGTCCCTTTGATCCATGATCCAAATTTCTTCATAGAACTTGAGGGCTAAATTGATTGGAAATCATGATAGTCAAGTAGATTTATGAATTTGATCTCTCAAATAAACTTCAATCTACACCTAAGATGTTTTCCTCACACTTTAAAATAAACTAGTTAAAATTCAGCAAAACAGATTGGTTTTGTACATGAGATTTGGTCCACCAAAAACCCATAGTTAGATGGATTTCAAATTTTTTGTGTAAAATTTAATGAATTAGCTTTCATTTGATCCATTTTGAGAACCTCTAAGATCCATATGCTATGTTTAGAAATTGTTGAAAAATTAGTGAACATATTTGAACATAGTCTCTTTGTGATTGAATTTGTAGAAAATCTATAATAGTTATTGATGTACGCTTATTGGGGATGATTCCTAACTCATGTATCTAAACGCCAATGTAAAATCGTGAGTATACGATCGAGTTAAGATAGTTTTCTAAGCATTTGAAGTTGATACAACTATTCTAGAATTTTCTAGATCTAACTACAATTATGATTATGTATACAAGATGGTCATATCTTGATCACTCAACAACAATTGATGAATAAAACTTGGTTTAGAAATCATCTAGGATAAATGGATGAGAGATCAAAAGCTTAGAATAACTTGATTAACATGATTCATGAACTTCTATTATACTTCTGTTGTGTTTTACATTCATTTGTCAAAGGATGCAAAATTTCTAGAACAACCGAGTCTGTTTAAAATAATTTTTCAGAAACCTTAAGTTCATGACATGTCCATGGGATTATTTATTTCATAAACTAAAATGAAATAGCTTTCTTTTGACACAAAATACAGCTTCACATGATATTTGTAGAATTAATTATGGTTTTTACAAGAACAGTGGACAGTCTTGGTCCACTGTTCCCAAAACTCTTATTTCTCTAACTTCAAAAATGGTAAAGAGGTTCTACTTTTTGGAGAAGTACCCTAAGACATGTATCTAACCTCATGTAGAAGGGTTTTAACCCAGCACATGTTTAAGACCACTTTTGATAGGATTCATTAGAGGTTGCTAAATCTGGAAATTCGATTGACGTCATGTTTTCCTTGTCTTTCATGCATATCATTTGGTTTTTTGTACATTTGCAATGCTTGGGTATTTCATGGTGTCTTAGTGCAGAGAATTGAATGCCATGGGCTCGGACTTTAATTTGTGGACTTGCCTCGTCTACATGTGGCTTAGTGCCCATGTATCATGTACTATTCTCTATCCCTTCTCTTAGAATTTTTCTAGGTTTACAACTTTATTTCAACGACACAAATTCCTTTAGGATAGTCTCAGTTTACATGATTATATGTTAGAGACATCTTATCTAGGATTGTTGCATGATTGCATTGCATGTTTCCTTTCTCTTTGCTTTTGCGACTCCGCTTGAGTCAACCCAATGTAAGTCTCCTCGTTCCCTTTTTACATATCATGACATGTTTCCTTTACTTGCATTGGTCCCCAGCGGGACTAGCCACTGTAAGTATACCTCTCCCTTGTATTGTATGTGCATCCGACTGCTACTTGATTCAATCTCTTGAAATGATTTTCACTAGATATTCCTTTTTGTCATGTATATATTATCTACTATGTTTGAGGAAACAACACCAATTATGAATTAAGAACAAGGATATTTGAATCAAGGCCTACCGTTTGGTAGGGTGAGGAGGGGGTGATTTAGTCCTACTTGGGCTCCTTTCCCTCTCGTACCAAGACCCCCGAACCTAGTTTCTGGTAATGAAGGGCGAGTAACCTTAATCAATTTTGTGCAAGTCAAATTTGGGTTTTCTAATTCCCGATAAAAATTAGGTGGTGACTCTTTGTCTCTAGGATCGCGTGAGGAAGTCCTAGTTCTCCCTGAAGTGTGCTCCTTGGGATCTATCCCGAGACACTATCGAGGGAGAACGCCAGGCCCCACCCCTCATCCGTAATTCACACACGGTCCACAATCTGGTAACTCTACTGGGGATTTGAACATGAAACTGATGGTTTCTTGTTCTTTGAGGGTTGACTTGAGCCAAAGAATATCCTTGTTACTAATTCGATAATCGTGATGTTTATGCCTGCTTTTGCACTTGCATTGTTCTTTCACCACGACTACTTGAGACCATTGCCTTGTGGGTGGAGGGCTCTCCTTCCTTCATTTTTCAAGAGACTTTGGTAGCTTGTAGTCACTGTTAGCCTTGTACCGCGTGCGGTATATTGAGCCCTTGGCTTGCTAATGGGCCCTTTATGAAACTAAAGCCCGGTCTTTGCATATAGTTTCTATAGAACCCTTCAATTAGGATCTTGATTATCATCTTTGATTAGGACAATGTGATGAATTATTTGCGTTTGCCCGTAAGGGATTTTGTGGATGATGAGGACGTGTATGCGAAGGCATCATTAAACCTTGTATGGTAGATTCCTCTAGAGTAGTATGGTCTTTATCCAAACATCAAATCATTATTCGAGGAAAATCTTTGAAAATCTTCTTTGAAAAACCCAAGTCTTTTGAAAATTGTGGCTAGGGGTGAAAGGCCAACCAAGATCGAATATCCCTTTCAAAAATTTGCTTTGAAATCCACTTTTCCAAAATCCTTTCAAAAATTCTCCTAGATTTTAGAGAATATCAAATTTCAACATTGATGATTCAATTTTAAAACCTCCTATCAGATTTTAGAGGATTTAAAACTCCTACTTTGGTTTTTGAATTCCAAAAGAAATCATGATTCCACACTTTGATGATTCAATTTCAGATTTTAGAATTTCAAAATTTCTTACCTCGATGATTAAAGAACATGAGCCATCAAGAATTTCAAGCATAAAAATTCTTCGATAATGATTGGATTAGTAAGATAATTAGCATACTCAAGGAATCTTATGTGTTTATGTGTTGATATGCTAGGTCTAAGCTAGATTAAGGTGCATCGCATTTAGATTCGATTGCATTTCATCTGCATTGCATACACTACACGAGCATTGCATTATACGGCTCACAAGTGCGACGCCTCTAATATACTTTTGCGAAGAAAAAATTTGCTTTCCTCAGAATTTTGAAAAAGATATCTTTAATTTTAAGAAAATACTTTTGAAAAGGAAAAGATTGTCCATCTTTGATTTTCAATCCACTTTTGTAAATATCATTCTTTGAAAATTCTTTTGCAATAAAGATACTTGATTATTTTGAAAATACCTAATAAATCAGAGAGAGAAGAGAAGATAGGACCAAAAAGTGGTACTTCCTCCTGGGTCAGAGCTTCGGGTAGTCGATTGATCAGATCTGAGTTTGGGATAAGATCAGCCGATTCAGTCAGGGTTAGAAAGATGACACAAGAAGCCGATATGATGCTAGGATGACTGCTACGGAATCTTCTGTCAACCAAATTAGTGAACTGCTTGTGAAAATGATGGGTGTGATAAAGCAATTGGTTGATACAACACCTCTGACTCCACCTCTTGCACCTTGTGATGATAATGAATGGTTTAAAAGATTGGCTAACCTGGGAATACAAACTCAGGATAAGGAAATCTTCGACAAACTCACCGAGAGTGGTATATTGGAGAATGTGACCCGCGAGAGCAGAAGAATTGATGACCACAAGCTTAATAAGGAGTGATTATTTAATATGCCCAATGCAAGGCCTTCGAAAAAGTTCAAAGAACCACTTTATTTGAACAAATATCCATTACCTGATACCGATGTATGGGTACCACAATTGCCAAAGAGACCAATTCAACAGCAATGGGTAAAGAATACCATATTTGTAAGGGAAAACCAAAATCAAGGGCAAAAGAAAGAGAAGAGAGAATTTTCTGAGCTTGGAATGTCCATGAGTAGCGCACTTGAAAAAATATTAGAGGAAGGGTACTTGAAGAAGCTGGAACCCAAGCCAGAACCTGATCCACTTTCACGAGGCTTCAAGACTGAGAACTCCTATGATTTCAATCAGAGTCGTGGGCATAGCACAGATAGATGTTGGAGACTCAGGCATGAAATTCAGGACTTGATCGAAAAGGGTATCATCATTCCTCCACCACAAACGACCCGAGGAATTAGCCAAAGAATTCAAGCCTTTGTTAAAGAATGAAGAATTTGGGAGAGCCTACAAGGGCAATGTTGTGATGATGTTTGGAATAGCTGCTTGTTGAAGCCAAATGGATGCTTAAGATAAATAAGCAAGTCACAGTGACACTCCACTTGAGATCAAGTCGAGTCTAGTCGAGTCTATTTTATGTGTTGAGTCTTGTCTATCTATCGTCAAGTTGTTTTGAGTCTACATCGAGTACTGTAATCCTTCTCTTTCTAGTAATGAAATAAAATCTTGATTTGCTTGATTAAATACGCCTAGTCATGAAGGAATGAATCACTAAACTAAAAATATCACTTCTCTGATTGTTGTGAAAAATACAATGTTGATAATTTTGTTCATTAAAAAGAATCCTGAAAGGATCAAAGTTGATTTTTTGCACTGACACCGAAGAAAGCTAAGAATTGATTAGTCTTACCTTAAGAATCTTGAGATTCTTTTGCTTAAATCTTGAAAAGATATACTTGATCATAACTCGGGACTAGCTTAAATCCTTTATCTTCCCATTTCAAAATCTTGAGCCCAGAAAAATGAGCCATTCAAACCTGTCTAACCTGCAAGCCATATACACTTTGTCCTTGATGGTAGCCAAACATTTCAAATGAACTACTTCTCTAAAAAAAATGGGAAGCTCGCTATGATGAAAACACGAAATGGCGCCTAGACAAAAGTTAGAGCTCAAAAGAAAAAGAAGAAAAAAAGAAAAAGAAGAAGCTCGCTAGGATAAAAACCCGAAAGGGCGCCTAGGCAAAAGTTAGAGCATAAAAAGAAAAGAAAATTTTGCGTGTTCTTTTCAAGAACTTGATCCTAGCCAGTCAAAACCTTAGAGAAAAAAAAAGAAAATAATGGAATGAAGAGGGAGAAGAATGAAGAAGATCGAGAAATCGGGAACATGAACTGTTCCATAGCTTTGAATTAGAATCTCTTTGAATAAGCCCAAAGGATTTGAAGGGCTAATCTTGTTCTGAAAATATGTATGATGTATGATGAGAGATGTGAAATTGGCTGGCTAGTAAAAAGGTGAAAAGAATCAACCATCAAAAACAAAAAAAAAAGAGAAAAGAAAAAGAAAAGAAAAGAAAAGAAAAGAAAAAGGAGAGGTAGTTTAGTTTCTTTCAATGCTACCACAAGAGACATACTTCAGAAAATATGTCTGATTACATGGCCTGAAAAGTCCCCCAATTCTTGAATCCTTTTTCTTTCAATTCCTCCACCCTTCGAGGAACTACGCTTGACCTGATTCCCACTTGGGGATACGTAGGCGACCTACTCGGTTTGGTCACTGCTCCTGAAACACTCGGCCACATCTTGAATACCTTCCTTCAAGCCTCGGCTAAACTACTTTGGACCTGATTCCCACTTGGGGATAAGTAGGCGAGCGTTTCTGGCTCTCGGTTCCTGAACCTTGCAAACTAGGGGCAAACTCTAAAGTTTTCCCAGAGCCTCAAGATATCACTACCATAATAGGGGCAAACTGCGTTTGTCCAAACTTTCAATTATCCCCGTCAACTAGGGGCAAACATCATTCGCCTGTACCCCCTTTCACATTATAAACGAATCCTGAGACGTCAAGTATATCTTTGAAAACATTTGAAATGAATCATCTCTTATTCTATAAGCTAAGGCACTAATTCAAAGCAAATTTCAGAGAAAGCAAAGGATTAATTGAGATCCATATGGAGTATTTTCAATGCATTACTTTATCAGTTGAGTATTATCACACTAAGATGAGTAGTGTACTTGAAAAGCAAAGAAATATGTCAAACATAACTAACGCGCATTAAGATTAAGGAAAATTAAGTTATCTCCTTTGCACTTCTATTTCAGTTTCGAGAGTGTTATCTTCCTGTGTCAATGTCTATCGTGGTCAATTTTTTCGTCCTCTTGTCTGTCGTGATCTTGAGTGTATGGGTCTAAAGTGATCTATAATCAATTGTAAAACTTGAAGAACGTCCAAAGGTGGATACGAGCAGAAGTTCCAAACACCATTGTCACATTAATTAATCCTAGTCCAGATGAAGCATCAAGTGGTTAATGGAAAAATGCTAATCAGAAGACCGGCCTTGGATTTGGAGTTAAGTTGTTGTTGAAATAAATTAGAGTGCCATGCATGAATATCTGCTAGAATTGGTTGAAGATTTGTGAAGCTCGTCAAAATCATTAGGTCTTTTGAGTACCTATCAATCATGGATCAGAATTGTGATATCAGGAACTTTATTTTGACCCTAGATTGGTCCAATCTTGATGTATAAGCCTTAAGAGTTCTTGAAACTTGTTGAAATTGGTCTGAAGGACCCTTTGGAAATTGAATCTTGGTTAAAAACCATTCAGGATTGAAGAAAAGTCTCCAGATACGAAAAATCGAGGGAACTGCAGCTTAAAAATAGCTGAGAAACGATGATTTACATCCTAGAACGTGGACACTTGGGCTTACAGTCTTTCAAGAATTACATCCAGAAAGGATTTGCAGAAGATGAATCAAATTCTTTAAACCGTGATCAAGAAGTTTAGGGTCAGAATAAGCCCGATGTATTTGCAAGAATGTTTGAGCTGGTCAAAGCACCGATATGAGTCTCAGATTGAATCAACTGAGCCTCCAGAATAGAAGACTTTTACTCACATCTCAGAATCGTAGAATCTCCCCAGCAGAGAACTTTCAGATATCATCAGAATTACCTCCAGAGGAAGGGTCTACTTCACAAAGTCATCGTAACGAGATTCCCTTTACATCAGAAAGTCGTCATAAGAAGATGCCCTTTTTTTCACATAGTCGTTGTAACGAGATGCCCTTTACATTAGAAAGTCATCGTATGCAGATGCCCTCTTCATTAGAAAGTCATCGTAAGGAGATGCCCTCTACTTCACAAAGTCATCGTATGGAGATGCCCTCTACTTCAGAAAGTTGTCGTATGGAGATGCCCTTTACTTTTGAATGCCATTGTATGGAGATGCCCTCTACCTTTGGAAAGTCATCGTAAGGAGATGCCCTCTACTTCTGAAAATCGTCATATGGAGATGCCCTCTACTTCAAAAAGTCGTCGTAAGGAAAAGCCATTTACTTCACAAAGTCATCGTAAGGAGATGCCCTCTACTTCAGAAAGTCATTGTAAGGAGACGCCCTTTACTTCACAAAGTTATGGTACAGAGATGTCCTCTACTTCAAAAAGTCATCGTTTTACCCTCAACATTTGAAAACCATCATATGGATACACTTTCTATATTTGAAAGTTGTCGTTTGAAGACGCCCTCTACTTTTGAATGTCATTATAATGATACACCCACTACTCTTGAAAGTCGTCATTAGGAGATGCCCTCAACATTTGAAGTCATCAAAGGGAGATGACCTCTGCATCTGAGAATCGTACCAAAGTTCATCAAAGGAAATCCTTCAGCCTTAGCCTTTGCTTGTTGTCAAAGATGAACCCTCAACTTTTGCTCATCGTTGAAGATAATCACGCAATCTCTATCAAAAGAATATAGACAACCACTACTTCGTATAAAGATCATGAAAGCATCATAAAATTTTTTTACCATCTATGAGAGAAAGTCGTTGCATTCTTTTCATTAGATTTTTGCATCTAGAGAACCCTTGAGGATGATTCCTCCAACACTTGCACATTCACGTTTCATACTGCATCAGCATCCTAAGATAGGAGCATTTCATCCATGTTGATGTTTGTGTGTTATCTGTCTCTTCCTGCGCTTGAACTATGCCTTGGTCTGATTCCTGGAAAAGATACAGAGGCAGCTCTAGCATAGCACGACCAGTATCAGCTTCGATTTGGTAACCTCTACCCAACATTGCATTGCATTCTTGTATTCGAGATTTCTTGATTTTTTCCATATTCTGAATTTCTTGATTTTTGTGGATTTTTATTTTTCCTAAAACCTCTCAGTATGGTTATTGGGTGCCTACTTGTCACGCCCCGAAGTTGCATAAATAAGGAAAGCGTTTAATTTCCTTTATGGACCCGTAAGTCGTGACAGTTTGAAGAATCGATTCCGTCTCAAACGTCGAACAACAATAAACAATAATCAGAGTAGAGCAATCAAAGCTTACAAATATTATTCTAACTTAATAAGTATTACAGCACGGGTCATCTAAAGGCACAGACCGCCTTGAAACAAAACAATAGCTTAATGTCTATTACAGTCATCCTTATTACAAAACGGTTCAAAACTTAGAACATGTAAACTTAAAGCATATGATAAATAAACAGTTTTCTCATTCCAAAAGCAGCCGTTCTCAGTTAGCGTAGTCATAAGGTCCTTCCTGATCATAACCTGAAAAGCATGAACACGAATGTCCAGGACGCATCAACGTCGTCAGCTTCAAGAAGCTGGTGAGTATTAAAAACATAACTTTGAATGTAAAACATATCCATTTACAAATTCTCTCTTTTCAAGTTTTGTAAAATTAACGGTTTCACCATAGAAAGAATTCAATTATAACATAATGGGGAAAGTATTTAAGATGTCGTTCATTCATGAAAACATATGATCGTGTATAAGGCAATGCACCACACTCATCTTACCGACTCTTTTCTCTCGACAGACACGACAACCCACTATCTCACTCCGGTATCTTTGAAACACTAAGATAGCCACACTTTAGCAACGGGGCGCCAGGGAGTGTCCAGTTTGCCTCACACTTTGGTCCGGGGTACCAGGGAGTGTCCATTGCCTCACACTTTGAGTACCTAATCCGCCATGCAAATACCAGAGCAACCTCACGCAGTATCTAGACTCGGGTATCAGGGAGTGTTCGTAGGCCACACTTTAGCACTACCATGGGTGTCAGTGAGTGTCCAAGTTCGGCGTCACACACTTTAACGCTTCCATGGGCGTCAGGGAGTGTCCATATTTGCCACCGTCGCATTTCAAAGATACCCTCGCCGCAATCTCAACCACAACCGCAATCTCAACCACAACCACAACCGCAATCTCAATCTCAATCTCAAACTCATACTCTTTCCACACTGACCATTACTCTTTTTCCATACTGACTAATACCCACATGCATGTACTACTGACCCCACATGAATGACATGAATTTAGACATAAAGCAAAATACTGAATTAAAGGCACAACGTACGTACGGGGATTGGTAAGTCATAAAACAACGTTTTGATCATCTAAACATAATCCAATAGAATTCTGATTTAATAATTTCGCAAACAGAACCTTAACAGTCCTTAAAAGTTGAACCAAACAGTCCCTTAACAGAAAACAGACAAAACCAGAAACTACCAGAAGTCGCGCGCGCGGGCCGCTTGCGCGACGGGTCGCTCGCGCGACCTGCCTATTTTTCATTTTTATATACAAACTTTTCCGTCAGCCTGGGGACGCATACCTCGCGCGCGCGGGCCGCTCGCGCGACGGGTCGCTCGCGCGGGCCGCTCGCGCGATCGCGCGCGCGAGTTTGCGCAGTGGCTTCGTCTTCTTCCCCAGACTCCCTCTGTTTCAGTTTTCAGGGTCTAATTTGACCCATTATCAATTCTAGAACCTCCTAGGCCTTATTATATATGATTCTCTTTGTTTTTCAACAAGGATTTAGAATCCATAACCAATTTAACATGATTCAATCTATAACTCTCACATTTTATGAAATTTTAAAAGATGACAAAACTTCATTTTCAATATACTTTGTGGTATGAACAAATTAGGCTCTATAACTTGAACTGTATACTCTATATACTATAATCTTTGATATTCAACTCTGAAAACGGATTTAGATTAAGTTTTGAAAATCTTGATTTCAAGCTATGAAATTTCAAACGTATGATCATCAAGGGATATTTCAAAATCAGACAAGCATAAAGAATTTAAAGCATGAATTACATTCTGAGTGAGTTCTAAATACTCACTGAGATTAGGGATGGAAGTAATTGTTGAGAAAGAAACCCAATATAGAAATTCCAAATGCAAGCTTGGCTATGGTGGAGAGCTTTCTCTCTCTATATAAAATTATGTATAAGTCTCTGTGATTCTCTCTAACTCTCTGAAACTCTCTATGTTTAGTGTTGAAATCAACAGATTGTGAGATATGTGTGTGAGAGTGTTGGTTAAATAGAATTTCATGGACTTGGGCTCCAAGTCTCTTGAACAAGACTCAACAATTGGAATTGTTTAGCTAATTTACATAAGCTGTGATATACCATTACACAGATATACATACGTATATGGCATATATGCACAGATGATATAAAGCTCTCCAATAGACCAAGAGCCAAGTATAGGGTTATAGGGGTCAAATTGAAATGTTTGAGAAACATAGCTTAAGGCACAAGAATAACACACGCATGGTTTGTTTGCCAAACAAGGCCCTATCCAATGATTGATTTCCATAAATAAAAATAAAGCAAATGTCCAATCCGTCACTTCCAAAATCTATGGAAGTTCAACACAGCGTGAACAGTTTTGCTCATAAACTGGTATTTTCGTGACGCGGTGTCCGTCACAAAAATACAGAAAATTCGTTTTAAGATAAGAAATGGTTTTCCGGTTTCATAAAAATACAGTTTGAATCCAAAGAAATTATTTTCACCGTCTTTGAAATATAGTTTTGAAATCCAACACAGGTATCATTAACTTTGTAAAATCACAATTTGGTCCCAATAAGAATTTCAAATATGAAACCAAGCAAGAAATAAATTCTACACATAAGAATTGTAATTAAAATAAAAGTAGATAATGAATATTAAATGACAATGCCAATAAATGAAAATGCAGGTTATTGCACTACTAGCTTTGGCACTCACTTGCAGTTCACGTTGTTCACAACGAGCTCTGCCTAAGAGGGGCAAACTGTAGACACCCAATTTTGACCACACTGATAGGATTTAGGGTGGACAACGTCTTTAGAGGATTTGATGATGAAAAGAACCCCGTGGAAGGTACTGAATTCCACACAATCAAAAGATCGAACTTCAAAAAGTGACTTCAAGCTCAGAAAAACCCTTTTCCATGCATAAATCCTGGTTTTGTCAAAATCGTCTTTTAGAATTCATATTCACTCAGGGTTATATGAACAAGAAGTGTTCTAAACGTAGCATATCAATCAAAGATTAAATAGCAAAAGACCGTTCGCATCGCTCACTACCCTCCTACTCTATAATCTATCCCTCCCTTTGGTCGTGAGAGAGGACAAAGTTCCCCTAAGAGGGATGCTCAGCCTCTCGGCCTCATCCTCCGGATTAACTCGTCTTTCAAACTTCGTTTAATCCTCCGGCTCTCGAGTTCTCGCTACGCTCTAACTCTCGACTGTGCTATTAACTTGTCTTTTAGATTCGTTTAATAGCTTGTCCCTAAAAACTTCTAAACATAGCATTCTAGGTATCCAGAGATTCAATTTCAAAAAAAAGTTCGAAATCGATGCGCATTGAAAGGCAATTTTGAAAAAGAAGTCGTTTGATTCCAAAATGACGACGAAAGTTCTGGAGGACATCCAAACTTCATTTGAACTTCAGTTTTCATTAAACCTCCTGGAATATTTTAATACTGAAATTCAACTCGACTGTTTCCAACGGTACGTAAATAGACGATTTCAGACACCAAGAAGCATTTTTACAAAAAACTAGAAAAGCAGTGAACGTAATATTTTAAACCGGGCTTAAGGGCAACCAGGGGATCATAAAAGGCAGGTGGTGGGTCCCACCTAAACCTTCACCCAATATGTGCCCCCTTTATCGAGCTTTTTGAGTTCCAGACCCTTCTAGAAGACTCCATCTGCCAGGAAATTGCCTATAAACTGCGTTGAGGCACCGCAATGGCCATTTTAGCCATTTTCTACTCTCTGAAATCATTGTTTTAACCCTGAAACTTAAGAGTTAAGTTTTCAAAACTCTATATATAGATCTCATACATCTTATATGAGATCATCTTGAGTAATCTTGGAATATACTAGAGTACAAGTTCATATATTTCCAAGATATAATGTACTTAGAATTCAAGAGAGATTTCTAGAGAGATGAAATGAATTATGTTTAAGAGATTTCTAAACTAATCTCTAGATAATTAGATTAGAGGAATTAGACATCAATTGCCTCCATTAACTTTCATGGATGAATGCTTGAAGAGCTTGAAGAACACTTGAAGAAGAAGATCTTCAAATCAACTTTGATTATACAATTGAGAATCCTCCAAGAGGTAGACATCAATATTTATCTCTAATTCTTATTTTTATATAGATCTATAAGACTTGGATCTAGTTTAGTTTTATTTTCTTTTCTAGAACACTCATCTTCTTCCTCTCTTGTTCTTCACACACTCACATAGCTAGATCCAAGTCTCTTTTGATTTTGTTGATATTCATGCTTAGAGATTGATTTTCACTATAGTTTTCAATTTTATTCTTCAATTTTGATCCATGCATACATGATTATATATATATATGTATGTATTTATTTTGAATTCTATGATGGTTTAGAAGTATGGTCTATGAGAAGGATGATTCCTATGTTCATACCTATCTTTTGATTATTCTATTACTTAGAATTCCTATTGAAATTCATCTCTAATAGGATATTTGTAAGTCCCTTTGATCCATGATCCAAAGTTCTTCATAGAACTTGAGGGCTAAATTGATTAGAAATCATGATAGTCAAGTAGATCTATGAATTTGATCTCTCAAATAAACTTCAATCAACACCTAAGATGTTTTCCTCACACTTTAAAATAAACTAGTTAAAATTCAGCACAACATATTGGTTTTGTACATGAGATTTGGTCCACTAAAAACCCATAGTTTGATGGATTCAAATTTTCTGGGTAAACTTTGATGAATTAGCTTTCATTGGATCCATTTTGAGAACCTCTAGGATCCATGTGCTATTCTTAGAAATTGTTGAGAAATCAGTGGACAGATTTGAACATAGTCTCTTTGTGATTGAATTTCCGATGTTCCGCTTTTTGGGGATGATTCCTAACTCATGTATCTATATGCCGATGTAAGATCGTGAGCATATGATCGAGTTAAGATCATTTTCTAAGCATTTGAAGTTGATGCAACTATTCTGGAATTTTCTAGATCTAACTACAATTATGATTATGTATACAAGATGGTCATATCTTGATCACTCAACAACAATTGATGAATAAAACTTATTTAGAAATCATATATGATAAATGGATGAGAGATTAAAAGTTTAGAATAACTTGATTAACATGATTCATGAACTTCTATTATACTTCTATTTTATTTTACATTCATTTGTCAAGGGATACTAAATTTCTAGAATAACAGATTCTGTTGAAAATAATTTTTCAGAAACCTTAAGATCATGATATGTCCATGCCATTATTTGTTTCATAAACTAAAATGAAATAGGTTTCTTTTGACACAAAATAGAGCTTCACATGATTTTTATAGAATTAATTATGGTTTTTACAAGAACAGTGGACAGTCCTGGTCCACTGTTCCCAAAACTCTCATTTCTCTAACTTCAAAAATGGTAAAGAGGTTTTACTTTTTGGAGAATTTCCCTAAGATATGTATCTAACCTTAGGTAGAAGGGTTTTAACCCAACTCATGTTTAAGACCACTTTTGATAGGATTCATTAGAGGTTGCTAAATCTGGAAATTCGATTGATGACATGTTTTCCTTATCTTTCATGCATATCATTTGCTTTTTTGTATTTTTACAATGCTTGGGTATTTCTTGGTGTCTTAGTGCAGAGAATTGAATGCCATGGGCTCGTACTTTGATTTGTGGACTTGCCTCGTCTACATGTGGCTAAGTGTCCATGTATCGTGTACTATTATCTATCCCTTCTCTTAGAATTTTTCTAGGTTTACAACTTTATTTCAACGACACAAATTCCTTTAGGATAGTCTCCGTTTACATGATTATATGTTAGAGACATCCTCGCTCCCTTTTTGCATATCATGACATGTTTCCTTTACTTGCATTGGTCCCCAGCGGGAATAGCCACTGTAAGTATACCTCTCCCTTGTATTGCATGTGCATCCGACTGCTACTTGATTTAATCTCTTGATATGATTTTCACTAGATGTTCCTTTTTGCCATGTATATATTATCTATTATGTTTGAGGAAACAACACCAATTATGAATTAAGAACAAGGATATTTGAATCAAGACCTACCGTTCGGTAGGGTGAGGAGGGGGTGCTTTAGTCCTACTTGGGCTCCTTCCCCTCTCGTACCAAGACCCCCAAACCTAGTTTCTGTTAATGAAGGGCGAGTAACCTTAATCAATTTTAGGCGACTCAAACTTGGATTTTCTAATTCCTGATAAAAATTAGGTGGAGACTCTTTGTCTCTAGGATCGTGTGTGGAAGTCCTAGTTCTCCCTAAAGTGTGCTCCTTGGGATCCATCCTGGGACACTATCGAGGGAGAACGCCAGGACCTACCCCTCTTCCGCAATTCACGCACGGGCTTTAATGGTAGCCTAGAGTGCACAGAGAGCCTTAGGCTCTATTTGAGGCATTGCATGTGATCCTAAGGCCTTCTAGTGACATGTAGAGGTCTAAAAAATAACAAAGGGATTGGGTTTACCTCAGGGAGCTTCGGTTTGTTTCTAACTCCTCTGATCAACTTCCTTTCTCTCTTTCTTCATCATTTTTCTGCTCCTCCTTCTCCTCTGGTTCTCTACGTGTGTGTGTGTGTGTGTGTCTGTGTTTGTGTGTGTGTGTGTGTGTGTGTGAGTATGAGGCAGAGAGAGGGAATCTCGGTGAGGGAGATGTGTATGTAGTGTTTGAATCGAGAATGTGGGTATGTGGGGTGTTGACAATATATGAGTTTGTGAGAGCGTTTCTCTCTCTCTCTCTCTCTTTATCTCTCTCTCTCTCTCTCTCTCTCTCTCTCTCTCTCTCTCTCTCCCTCTCTCTCTCTCTCTCTCTCTTTCTCTCTCTCTACAAGCTGTTTAGATAGCTTGTGGGTGGGCTGAAAAATGAGAGTGTATGAGAGTTCAAGGGTGTCTATTTATAGAGGGAGATGTGGGTAGGGGGCTTAAGTGTCCAAACACTTGTGTGTGCACAAATAGATGTACATACACGTGTTGTAGTCGTGTGTGTATGTTTAAGGGTAGATTAAGTGGGGTCCATATGACTGTCTATTGATAGCGTGTGTCCCACTCTCGGGTAAATGCACTAGAATGTGTGCCTGAGTCCTAGTTAGGTGTGATATTGAGAGGATGAACACAGGTATACGTTTATGCATGTACGGGCTATGTACGAGCCCTAAGTGTGAGTCTGTCTTATGGATTATAAATGAAATCTAAGACATCTAGTTTAGAAGTATCGTCGTTGTCGTTAAGACATTGACTATAAGATCTTGTATAGATTCCTAATGAAGGTCATCCTAATGGACCTTCTGTAATCATACCATGGTGACGTCACTATTTTCTAATATCCTATAAGGAATTTTCGGGGAAATTAGAGGTATTACACCATGGGTCTAGCGAGTGAAGGTCCATTTCTCGACCTTGGTCCTTAATATTTATTTTATATATTTTTATTGAAATTTTTTTTAATTACTTAGTAATTAAAGCAGTTTCTATTAATTAAAAATTAGTTTTTATTGTTTTAAATCTGTTTTAATTGCTTTAAAATTCTTGAAAAATATGAAAAATTAAAATTTTGCTTTTCCTACATTAAGGACACTATGTTGGACCAGAAATAATTTTGTGATAAGTAATTTTGTTCTCTCTCCCTCTCTAGATTTCTCTTCCTCTCTCTAGCCTAATCACAAAGGAGGCTTCGGATTTAGGGTATGAACTCAAGGGGGCTGGTCTAGTTGTTTTCCTTGTGACCATAGCAAAGCACAAGGATGTACACGGAGGCTAGGTATTCATGATTGGAGGATTCAATGGTGCGGGCTCATAACAACTCTGAATCGATCCGAGTTTGGGTATTCCGATCAAGGTATGCCTTGAACCTGACCCATATGCTTGTGTGCATAATCTTCCAACATTTGTATCAAAGACAGGTTGTTAGTTCGCCCAATACCATGTCCACCCATTAAAGATTTTGAAGGTTTTTCAAAAAAACTTGACAAAACGATTTTTGAAGTAGGTCTACATGAAAACTCCAACATAAGTCCAAATTTTTTATATGGTTGTGTCCCATATGGTCCCTAGAGTCCCTCCATAAAGTCTCATGGTTTGAGTATCTTAAACGAGTGAAATATAGCAAAATCTAATTTTTGGGGTTTTCAAAACCGAAATTTTTTTCACAAATTTGATCCAACTTTCTAGATAATCGACAAGTGCAATAACTCTGTTTTTTTCTATGATCCTCTTCTACTCCATGATAGCTTTCCAACCGTATATCATATGCAAAATTTTGTCAAGAAACGAAGACGTGGCACGATCGCAAACATGGCGCCTCGCGCAGCCAATTTTTGTGTTTTTAGGTTTTGTTTTGGGGAAGATGAACCAGAGATTGCCATGCCTAGTCGCGCCAGAGAGAGTGGGGCCCACTCACCAGCCGGTGTTGGTCCGGTGAACATGGGACCGGCGAGGGAAGGTCCTTCTCTCGGCCCCGGTCCTTAATATACATTTTATATATTTTTATTGAAATTGTTTTTAATTATTTTGGTAATTAAAACAGTTTCTGATAATTAAAAATAGAAAAATTTAGTGAAAAATCCCATTCTACCAACGTTTGTTGTAATGGACCCACCATTTGGTACTTCCCAATGATAGACCCTACAATTGTAAATGTTGTTAGAGATTAGTCCAAATTTTCCTATTATAGAATTATTAGATGTCTTTTCTACCCCTAACCTATATATATATATATACATATATACATATATTAATTCAGATTTAATGATTGAATCAGTTACCAAATCTGACCAAATCTTATCAAATCCCAATTGATATTGGTTACAATATATATAGAAATTTTATCCTAATATTTTAGGATATTAATTTACACAACGGTTACAAACGAATTTCACCATTTCTAATTCAGTGTATTGCATATTCAATTTAGATATCACATCATAAACGAATCTTTTCTGCGGGTATTGAATTTTACACTGCAAACAGATCATTTTTATACTGTAACTGGTTTATTAGTGTGAAATTTTACACTGCAACTGGTTTATTAGGGAAATTTTACACTGCAAAATTTCACTGCTTTCATTAAACTGGATTTTGACTTGCCATATATACACATTAATTCTGGTAGTTATGATAGCATTTTGACTTGCCAATATCTCATTTTGAATTAATATCCCATAATTATAGTACTTTCCGTTTTTGTGTTTGTGCCATAAATCACATAGCCTTTGAACCAAGAACTTGCCAATATCTCATTTTGATTCAATTAACAGTTGACTCTTTTTAATTTGGTAAGCAGTCATCATTCAAATAATAAATTATAGTACATACTAGCAGTATACAATTTCGCACCACAATTTAGGAATCAATAACATGAGTGTTAAATTTCACACTAGAATGAACATGAGCGTTCAATTTCACACTAGAATAATTAAACAAAGCCACGCCCAGATTCAAACAACTAGCCTCCAAAGCCACGCCCAGATCCAAATAACTTCCAAAACACAATTAAATGGACTCAACTAAACACCCCCTCCAAAGACTCAAAAAAGCACCCACTGAAACACCCCAAATTAAATATTGCTCCAATATAACTAACATAGAAGACAAAATACAAAAAGTCAGCAAACACCACTGAAAAGGCAAAATTGAAAAGCAAAGCAACATCACGAAGACAACGACCTCTCCTGCAAACCCGCGCGTGACAACAAGCTCTATCCCAACTGCAACACCCAAAAACAATCACCACCTCGCCGGAGAAGACCATCGCAAGCTTTTTCTCGTTGAATGGAGTCTCCGGTTCATCCACATCATGAAGACAACGACCTCTCCTGCAAACCTGAGCGTGACAACAAGTGTGATCCCAACTGCAACACTCAAAACAATCACCACCTCGCCGGAGAAGACCATCGCAAGCTTTTTTCTCGTTGAATGGAGTCTCTGGTTCATCCTAGAGAGAGAGAGGGAGAGAGAGAGAGAGAGAGAGAGAGAGAGAGAGAGAGGCGGAAATCTTATATATATATATATATATGTATATATATAAATTTGGTGTTTAAAATTTGAAAATCCTTGATTTTGGGTGTTTCCAAATTAGATAAACGAGTTTAAAAAGGAATGACTCATTGATGGATTTTAGGGGTAGTTTGGTCACTAAATAAAAATTTGGACCTATCACCAAAATGTTGTTAGAGTTGAACCTATTATAACAAAGTTAGACTAAATAGGACTTTATAATAATTAACTCTTAAAAATAAGCTTTTAATGTTTTAAATATGTTTTAATTGCTTTAAAATTCTCAAAAATTATGAAAAATTAAATTTTTATTTTTCCTACATTAAGGACACTGTGTGGGACCAGAAATAATTTTGTGATAAATTGTTTCATAGTTTTTGCTATTTTAGGGCATTAAAGATATGCTTTGTATGTACTTTTAATTGCTTAAAATATCCTAAACAGTATATGAATATTTTTGATTAATCTGTAGTGTTTAGTACACTGTAAGAGACTCTAGGATAACTTCGTATTATCATGTATTTTTGGCACTTTGGAGAATATAATTTATGTTTTTGGATATTTATTTAATTGCTTAAAATACCAAAAATGCATTATTAATTTTTGTGATTAATAATGAACATATAGGACACTATTATGAGACCATAAAAAATTTTATGGGACCCATAGATGATTAATTGGTAAATTATCCAAATCATATTAATATTTTAGAGCATATAATTATGTGTTTCTGTGCACGTATTAAATTACTTAAAATATTTTTATTGATTATCAATTTGTGGAATTAACATAATGTGTTTAGTACACTATTTGCAATATGAAAAAAAATTATTTAATAAACTTTCTCAAGTTTGGGATATATTTTAGAGCATATCTTGTGTTATGCATGCAATATTAGCTGCTTAAAATATAGCAATTAGAGTTGTTAATTTTTGAAATTAATGAATAGTGTTTTGTACACTACTTGGGGACTTGAGAAAATTTTTAGTGTATTCTCTCATATTTTTTGTATTTTAGAGCATACAATTTATGCTTATGGGCATTATTTTAATTGCTTAAAATATCCAAAATGGATTATTAATTTTTGAAATTAATCTAGGGTGTTTAGAACATCATACTTGACCACTGAAAAAATCCTTGGAGAACAAATTCTTCAAAATTTTTGTATTTTTAGGAATTCAATTGCTCATAGTTAATTTGTCTAACTAGATCAATTTATTTTGTTAAATTGATTGATAATTGTTTTTTGGGCCCCAACAAAATTCTAAAAATTTTATTTATAATAAAAAAAAATAAGTTTTTCAGGTATTTAAATTTATTCCATGAGATTTTAAAATTATTGTGTTTAATTTAAAAGCCCTATTTAATTAGTTTTAAATATTTGAGAGATTTGAAAGGGCAAATTTAATGATTAGTTTATTATTTTTGCATTAGAGGCTCGAATCATTAAACGTTTATTTAATGTTGTTTGTGATTGGATTACCTTGAGACCTCTTATCCTTCTCCTTCTCCTTAAATGGAGAGATAGATGAGTCCATTCATTCTTGTAATAAAGACCGCATGAGTGCTTGTCGCATGTGATTAATTAATTAATCTGGACTGAATGAATGGACAACTTAATTGAGAATTTATTTTGAGCTTATGGTGTCACGATGAATGTTCTAAGATTATTTTTGTATGTATGTGAAAAACAAAGCATCCCTATTTTTTATGACTATAAATGTAAAGTGAGGATGGGTGTTTCTATTTTATGTTTTGGAAGGGATGAATTTTCTTTGTTTGCACAATATATGCATTAATTACTTTAGCATGAGCTCTAGATTGTCAATCTGGGATCACGTAGGGCCCATGCGTATTCATGTGTGTATGGCGCAATTATACTGTTATTGTGGATGATGTTAGATAGATTACGTACTAGCTATGCATGTTTGTTTGGAAAAATCAGTTATAAAATATTTTCTTGAGTTACAAGAGTAAAGTGATGGCTATGAGCTTAGCGAATTTTTGATCTTCAAATTGTGATCAGGGAAGATATTTTGATAACTGGATTTTAAAACAAACATTTATAGAATAATGTGCATCATAATAATGTCAACCTCGTGTGCACATTCTTGAATGTAGAAAATGGCACCAAAAGTTACATATATGTTTGAATGAGAAAAGAACCCTTGGAGAACTTATCCCAGTCAATGATCCAACCAATTGATCCCAAATTAGAGCTAGGCCTAATATAGCAAAAGACCTTAAGGGCCAATAGAATTTAATTTGAGAAAGATCATCACACACGCCTTATTTTGATAAAGCTGCATGGACAATGATCTAATTTGGGTATATAATAACTACCCAATGACCTATGAATATGGAATTGGCTCGAATTTGTTTTAGAGAACATCTATACTAGATTGAAGAATCTGGTACTGAAGTCCAAAGTAAGGAAAAATCCCAAACACTTGATGACCGAGAATCTAAGGTTGAAATCCAGTATGATTCAACATCTATTAGTTTTCTGGGACTACTGTACTGGTGAACATTATGCTCAGGCTTTGATCTATTTTTAGTCTGACTCATGGATACACTTGAAAGAGGTCATAATATAGAACGAGAAAGTTAAGATTTGTTCTAATTGTTCTCGTCATGTTTACCTGGCAGCAAACCGGCATAAGACAAGTCGTATGCATGACTAGTATTTCCATAAATGGAAGAATGCGCAAGGCCGATGGGCCTATATGCATTAAGCATGCTAAGAGGCTGGGTGTGACTGACAATAGGATGGATATTATGTTACATAGTTTGTTTTTATTGGACATGGTTATTTACGTAACAATTTCTTAAGAGTTAAATGTTAACGCTACCCTTTCTATTTCTTAAGTTACTGAATCATCTATTGATTCTATGACTAGGCATGCTAAACTCGGACACATAGGACAGGATGACTCAATTACCTTGTAGAGGCTTATGATCCCACTCGCTAAAGTTGACATTCCTATGTGTGAGTCTTGCTTAGGTGGAAAAGCATTCCGAAAGCTTTTTGAAGTAAAGCTATAAGAGATAATCAACCTTTAGAGATAGTTTACTCACACCGTGGACCTATGTTTGTAAAGGCATGTTATAGTAACTCCATTTTTCTCACCTTGTCATCTCACCACTACAAAATACTAGATTACATCAAATATTTTATTACTGAGGTTGAGAATCAGATTCGAGAAGCCTTTGGAGTCATCTCGTATGCCAGTATTTCTCTGATTAGTTCACAAGAACTGTGTGAGGACAAAGGGGAACATATACAACTTTCTGTTCTGAGAAATTCTGCAATAAAATGCTATTACAGAAGGGAGGAATAGAATGCTTCTGGATAAGTCTGGATCATTGACGGTGCAAGCTAGCCTTCCAATTTGGAAGGATGTACTTTTAGTTGCTGCCCCCTAATACGCAAAATTTGTGCCTTTACAGCCTGTTATTTTCAAGCTTTATAGCTTGTTTGGAAATGTTTTCACAGTATTAACGTTGCTAAAAGAATTTTGACCTCTATGAGTACTTGGAGGAAATTGTAGACAACGTACTAGAAGGTGAGAAGATATTGAGATTCCATATCCAGTAGTTACTGAAATTGTTACTAGTCTACAGTCGAGTGGGAGTACATCGCTAGACGATAGTGGAAGTGTGCCAAACAGTGGGAGTGCATCACTGGTACTCAAGATTCTTAGATAGTACAGTGCAGTTGACGAGGATGACTTCTCTGTTGGCATTTTAAAATCTACAGAATGCATTTTTTCTATGCGGATTAGTAGATAATGTCACGACAACTTCTTATGTAGAAGCGCACTTTGTTCATCTACTAAAGCTGAGTGAATAGTTGATGTGAAGGATGATATGACCTCTATGGACAAAGAGTAGGGTCTGGGAGTCAATTGATATTCTGTCCAAGTGTAAGACTATTGAAAAACAAGCGGATTTTCAAAGTTAGACTCAAGGCAGATGGTTCAATTGACAAAGATAAAGGCGTACCTCATGGTGAGAGGTCAAACCCAAGAGTGGGTGTATACCTTGAAGACAGAATCTCCTTAGTGGTGAGATTTTGCTTTCATTCACCTTATCTTAGCCATTATCTCACATTTAGTTTTAGAACCCCTTTCAAATGGATGTTGAAAAAACTTTTCTTGATCAAGAGCCAAACGAAGAGATCTACATAGATCAACCTAATGGATTTTCTTTCACAACCAATGGGAATAATCCAAAGTGTGGCATCTCAATCGATCTATTTACGATCTCTAGCAATCATTTAGGCAATGGCACTTGAGGTTTCATGATTTGATCGATCTCTTTTGTTGAGATGATTAAGAAAGACTAGTGTGTGTCCATTGAGTAATCCATAAAAGGTGTTCTAATTCTTACATTGTATGACAACAATATACTTTTTATTTAGACAAAAAGGCATAGGTCAAACCAAATATGTGTTGGAAGTTAGGGTTGTGGGAACCGTTCATACACCTATTTTGTTTGTCTGTAGAGACTTTACATAATAGAAGATTCTTGAATGCTCTCGCATACAGTTCTCAAAATCTATAGACACCCTAGCTAGAAAGGAAGTACCCTTGTCCCTAATTCAATGTCTAGAGAATAATGAAGAAATAAATGTCCAAAGTTCTATAAGCAACCGCAATAGGAAACTTTATTAATACTACGATGTATTCTAGTTTAGACATTTACTATACGGTTAGTTTAGTTCATCGATACAAGAATAACCTTGCCCCAGTTCACTGGAGAGCAGTGAAGAGCTTTCTGCGATATGTTTTGACGATTGTGGATCTCACTTTATGGATGGTAGATTTTTTAAGTCACAAGGATGATGTGACGCTCATTGGTTTAGCAATTGAGATGAGCACATGTCATGTCTGTCAATGCATTCACATTGGTTGCTGATGCGTTCGCTTGTTGTAGTGAGAAGTAGACATGCATTGCCTCATCAATAAAGGTAGCTGAGTATGTGGCTTGTTCTGCTGTTGCTCAGAAGGCAGTGTGGTTAAAGAGGTTCTTACATAGCGTAAGCTTCTTGTCTTAGGACGAAGAACTTATGTTGTTCAATTGTGACAGCACATTGACTCTAGGTTATGCAAACGACCATAAGTACCACGGGAAGTCCAAGCACATAGACATCCACCTCCACTACATTCAAGATATGGTTGCACAAGGGGAGGTTGTTTTAAAGCACATCTCTACTTGCAATATGATGGCTGATCCTCTAACGAAACCAATATCTAGAGATTCGTTCTCATCCCACATTAGTTGTATGGGATTCTGTACGTTCTGATGTACTTTAACAACATTATTCTTGATATTATTATTACCAGATACTCATTCTTATAATAAAATTGATGGTTTCCAAATTCATTAGTTGTTAATTGGATGAATGCACATTTTTCCTTAAAGTAACACCAGGCTTGAATCGACTTGCTAACACGGGTGATACACCTTGGCACCAAGATAGCTGACTATGAACATGTGTGTTCATAAGCACTTGGACGGCGAGCACGTTGAGACATTTGTGTTCATGGCGCTAAGAGAGCGAGCTAGAACACCTATATCTGTGCGGTATAAGAATAGTAAGCAAGATATAGGCACCATTACTTATATGTCTCCTTAGATAAGTTCTATGATGAGACTGGTATCTTTATACTAAGTCAAACATAGAGATAACCCATGCCTCTATATGGCCTATTTGTATCCAAATGTGAGATTTCGGACAGGCGCTAGGAGGTGCGACTTTGCTGGAAAGCTCGGGTTAGACGTTTTTGTAATTTCTAACTATCACCACATAATGAAACACCCATTCTTATGGAAGAATGCCATAGCATACATATTATACTGTATGTGCTTATTAGTGATCATATTGTAGAGCAATGGATTATTCCCTATTTCATTATTGTGTGAGCCAAGTAGTCTCCCTGTAACGGGGATTCTACATCATTTTGCCTTATAACCTGCAACTGTTTCATGAAGAAGACATTTGATGATGCTACTTTAGCATACCTCCCAGGGGCGAAGTGGTAAATTCTATTCTACGGGGTATGTCTAGGAAAGCGATCAAGACGGTTGAATTGACATTAGTAGGCAGAGAAGACTAATTTGATAGCACACCATGTTCTATGTCTCATTAGATGGCCAGCGACAATCGTATATGTACTGATTGTCATGGGCACATTTCATATTTGGGGTATAGCACTACTTTTCGAGGGATTAAGAGTGCTAGATCAGGTGTGATTGAATAGGTCTGGGTAAATACACGAGAAGCTTCTACGTGATGCGTTGTGCTAGTTTAGTGATTGACATAGCATCTTAACTCCTACTGCTGTACATTCTTTTCATGAGGTCGCACAATCTATTTCACGTATGAAGAGACGATGAAAGTTGAAATCTGAGAGCTTTTGTTTTACACTAGGCCTTATATGGATGAGTGGGAAATGTAGGAAATATTGTGAGTCGGGTCACACACATATTGGACCCGAGGTCCAAACGGGCTCTACTCCAAATCCCATGACTTGGAAACCTAGTAGGGTTGCACTACATGTATTTATATACGTTATGTATACACACAAGAGCAGCCCTAAGGTCTCACTCTTCCTCTCTCATGACCATCTCTCTCTCTCTCTCTCTCTCTCTCTCTCTCTCTAGACTTCTCATCCTCTCTCTAGCCTAATCACAAAGGAGGCTTAGCATTTAGTGCATGAACTCAAGGGGGCTTCTCTAGTAGTTGTCCTCATGACCATAGCAAAGCACAAGGACGTACACGGAGGCTAGGTATTTGTGATTGGAGGATTTAATGGTGCAGACTCATAACAATGCCGAATTGATCCGAGTTTAGGTATTCCGCTCAAGGTTTGCCTTGAACCCGACTCCTATGTTTCTGTACATGATTTTCTAACAGGATACTTGCAACTACTCTATTGATAATTTAATATGTAACATCTCAACTGATTCCTGATTTTAACAAGTTTGGCCTGTTTGGATGAACAAATTAGAAAAGAGTTGGGTACTTTTTCTCATGTAGTTTTAATGTTGTTTTGAAGTGTGATTGGTTCTTGTCTATAAGTATGTTTATATGGCACATATATTGTGAGTATATATACCAATAACCACTTAGCACATGATGAAAAGTACGTAAGTATTGTCCGTTTTGTCTTCCAAACTCTAGTTGTGAGCATTGAAGGGATTCTAGAAATTAGCGCATCTCCACCGATGCTAGCCATTTTGCCTTAAGCTATTTTAGCTAAAAAGATCTCACTTTTACTATTTTAATTAGTCAAATCTAAATAGTAAACTAGCGCAATGTTATTATGGGTGACCTTATTGCATGGTTCAATAGAACTTGTGTATGTAATGCAAGTGAACGTGTAAAAAAAGTTGTCATGAAGTTTTGATGTTCATTACCATAGACCCTATTTACGTTTCTACGATGGCCCAAGAACACACTCATTCTTCAACTGTCGAGAGAGTTTTGAATTTCGGGTTACCATTGAGCTCTATGTATACAAGTGATATTTTGCGAAATAGAAGTAAAGGGCAACATGCACCTCTAAAATATGGAAAGAGTTTGTTTCTTCGTCAAATTGGATGAATGGATCATCAACTAAAATGATTATATAATAGATAGACTATTAAAGGAGTTACCATGTGGGGCATAGCTCAGTGACAAATAGTTTGGTATTAAGCTTCCTTTAAAGTATTGGTTCTAAATTCAAAGCTTCCCTCTCCCTATGTCGTAAAAAAAAGACTATTAAAAGGAGTTCCAATAAGCAGATTAAGACAGCCTTACTTATTTTCTCTACCAGAGAGAGAGCAAATTGAATGACCACTGCGAATGTGTGCACTACTTATTTTAATAATTTTTTATGACTAAAGACTTGCTAATTAATATTGCATAAGATCTAATTTTGATAACTAGGAGAGAAATTGGCTAGCTAAATGTAGCTAGTCACTTGGAGGATTTAACTAAATAGCTAAAATGTTCAAGAGCAAAAAAAAAATAAAAAATAAAAAATAAAAAAATAGCCAAAATGATTAGCGGAATAGTAGCATGGTAGAAATCTAGGTGGGCTTTAACTAGATATTTTGGCTAGCCTCTGGGAGATGTTCTTAACAACTTCTTCAACACCGAGATATAATTCTGTAAAATGCAAATTTTCTTCAAAAAAAGTACAAATTTATCCCGCTCACATGTATGACACTTCATGTGATATAGAGTTACTCCCTCCCACTGTCCCTAATTAAAAGACCCTTTTTGGAACTTCCAGAAAACTTTATGTTTCTAGTTTTTTATTTTTAGTTTTTTAAAATTGAAAATCAGTTTTTGCTTTTTTTTTTATTATTTTTTAATGAAAATCGAAAATTTGTTTGGTAACATTGTTGCGCATTTTTCATTTTTATTTTTTATTTTTAAATTGAACCCAATGAGTTATAATTTTATAAGTCTGAAAAACACTTCCTTTTTTTTTTTGCTAAACAGTTTGAAAACCACTTTGATTTCAAAACCAAAGTTGTTTTGAAGTTACTATGTGTTGAGACCGACAAGCAACGTTGCTACAACGGTCATTTTTTTAGAGCACTTCTGCTCACCTAACTCTCTCATTGGTCAGTGCAATAGGACCTAGAATTTTACACCATTGATTAGATCTCATTTAATCCAGGGTTCTATTGCATTGGCCAATGAGAATGTTGGGTGAGCATCGGGTGAGCAATTTTTGGGTGAGCAAAAATGCATTTTTTTTTCACCAGCAACAGCAAATAACCATAAATACATGGCATAAAAGTGATAAAAAGAAGTTTGTATATAAAAATAAGCAAAAGTAAAAATTAAAAAAAAAATTAAATAATCACCATTTGATGCACCTTTGGAGTGCATAAACTTTATTCATGCAGCAAATATGTTTTTGTGCATCTAATGAGTCATTTGATGTGGGAGTTTTGACATCTCCTTTGGAGATGCTCTTAGTGGTAAATGTACAGTGAATGAGATACATGTGTGTGTATATATATACTAGTCTTTCCCCATGTGCTTTGCACGTGATTGTTGCACCAGAGATAGATATTAATAAATTGATGCTGAGCTTTATTTATAATCATTGGGGTTTGGCTTGTTTGATTAAATTACTACTTTCATCTAAAACCAAATAACAAAAAAATAATAATAACAAAAACATAAACTGTAGAAGAATATCACATCAAATGTATAATATAAATTATTTAGATTATAAAATATCTTTCAAGTGTTGAATTAAGTAAAGTATTCAAACATTTCCTAAGTATTTTCTAATTTATGTTTAAGTTTTTGTTAAAAAAAGTTCTCACAATTTTGACTATGTTTTGTTTTTGGTAATTATGTGGTCATATGGGTACAAGACAATAGTTTGGAACGGAAATTCCAAAACCAGTTGGAAAAACTTCGATTATGGAACTGTAAATTAATTCCAAATTGCAAATCTCCAAAATTTGAAAAAATAAATAAAATAAATACCAGATTTGGATCCAAGTGGTGTTGGAAATTTTAAACATTTTAATTTTCAAAATATTCCGAGCTACTTCCGATCAAAAATTCTGGCATAAAATAAATATATGCCCATAAATTTTGTTTTAAAAACGTATGCCATGAAATGTTTCATGTTGTTTTCAACTAAAATTCAATAAATTTTTTATTTTAAAAGAATAAAATTCTATAAAAAAATATTTAGATTTCCTAAACTTTTCAAAAAAATCCAAAATTTTGAAATCTGGATGGGATTTTGAAATTCTGAAGTTTCATAATCAAAATGAGTTTCTCTATTCCTAAAATTATGAATTTTTGTACTACATCAATTATGATATGATCCATCCGAAAATCAATCATATGTGTTCATATCTCTTTTATAGATTACGTTGAAGGAAAACTAGTGTTTATTCCCTTCTTAGGTTTTAGAAGAAGAAAAATTATATAATTAATACTCTTTGATGAGCATAATTTTAGTTGGGATAACATGAAGAGGAGTTTTGTTAATAACTTGCTTTATAAAATGAGAGAAAATTGTTTTACAGGTTTTTTACTTTAAAAAAATAACTAAAGTTGATCTTATTGACTTCCATGTATTGTTTGGTCACAAAAAAATAAAAAATGCAAAATTTTCTTGACGTAAAAGATTTGAAGTAGTGCGAATTAAATTTATCAAAAAACTCAAAGGACTTTTAACATTTTCGAAAACTTAACTGAAGATAATGATAAAATAAAAAGTGAAATTATAATATATTTTCATAAAACAGAAATGAAAAAACAAATGAACAAGAAATATTTAATTCATAAGATGTAAGGTAAATATCTACAAAATGGCATGACTATTTGATGTTATCGTGATAACACAGAAGAGATTAATGTAGGTAGATGGAATGGAATGTCATTGAGAAAAGTATAGAGAGAATCTACAGGCAAAGAACATCAGTGCATTTTATGTAATGATTCACTAACCCAATAACTTGACGGGCTCGCCACATCGTCCCTTAAAATACTTAAGCCCAAGTTGTTAATAGTAGCCCACTTAGTGAACAAGTATCAATCTAAGTGACAATAAACATATACCATAATTTCGCACATTTTTTATGCAGCAATGTGATCAAATTCAAAAAAACAAATAAATAATAAGCACATACCTGAATTTTTCTTGAAAAAAAATCCCTTTTTAAACAAAGTTCTAAAATTTCATAATCATGTTGACTAATGGATTGAATCAATATCATGAAAAGTCCATACCATCAACCCTTGTCCAAATTAGTGGAAAAATTTAAAGCATGCTCGACAAAGAGTCTTCCTAGATCAACTCCAGGTAATTACAGCACACAAGAAAATAAGTAAAGTTTGAGTTCTACACCATGTTTTTCTCCAATTAGTTGTAAAGACAAAGTAGTTAAGGAAAGAAGGTCATTATTTAATACTACCTTTTATATCAGATTCGCTCCCCGTAAAACAGAATTTGTGGTAACTTCTAGAATAGAAAATTGATGGAAAATTTCTATAAGTAACTCTCATAAGTTTAAAATTTTAAAAGGTTTGACCATTTTCTAAAAAGGATAAAAAGAATCTTGTCAGTGCTCACACGGTATAATTGCACGTACCATAGAAAATCCCATGTGAACATCGCCCGCCACTTCACGAGCGCGTTCTTGGTTTTCAGCCACTCACACCGTGTGAGTGGCTGTACCATATCATATCCATTTCGAAAAAGTTTTTTTAAACTTTAAACCCCCATAACTTTTGATCTACAACTCTGTTTCTTACAAATTTTATACCGTTGGAACCGTGTCGACGAGAGCTACAAAACTAGTACCATTGTTGATACCTTTTGAGCAAAAGAAAAAAATTCTTATTTTTACATGTTATGCTCCAGACGAACCTAATAATATTTTCACATAATATTTGTGTATGGGTTATTGAATTTTCACGTAATATTCACGTATGCCAAGTTCATATGATGTGAAAAAAAAACCGAATGTTCACTTTGTTCTTAAAGAGAGTTTTAGTGAATTTTTACAAGAATTTTGCATTTGTTTGGATTGAAAAACTATGTTTTATAATTGATTTGTGAAATTTGATTTTTTTTATAAAGGAAATATGCATTGTTTAATATGAAAGAGAAAAAAAAAGTAAAATTTCACTTTGGCATATATGAATATTAAGTGAAATTTCACTGAACTTGTACATGAATATTAAGTGAAATTTTATTTAAATTGACACTTGAGGGACTTTTTAACAAAGTAAGTATCAAATTAGACCTTAAACTCTAGAGAGTTACTTCTAGCGACCTTTGGGATAGTTAGTGAATTTTCACTTAACCTACTAAGTGAAATCTCACTAAACGAGTATACGAATGTTAAGTTTAACTTCAAGTTTTTCAGGAAGAAAGCATGTACGGGTTCATTGAATTTTCACTTAATATTTATGTATGCCAAATTTATATGTTTTGAGAAAAAAAATTAAAAAAAGACGAATAGCAATAAAGCCATTGCTACCTCATTAAGGCTTAGTTTGGCCCCATTTTGGTGCTTCTCCTTTTTTAAAGCACAATTTCATGTTAATTCATTTGGTAACTAGTTTATGAGCATTGCAAAAATAGAACTTAGAGCTTTTTTGGGGAGAGTTTTTAAAAGCTCTAGAATTGAGTGAAATTTCACTTAATATTTTATGTATATTAAGTGAAATTTCACTTATTATTTATGTATGTAAAAACATGAAAATCTTTTTTCTCAAAAATATCAACAATAAAGTTAAAAAAATACGAATTTTAACAAGAATTCCTGCATTTGTTTCGGTTGAAAATTTGAGTTTTATAATTGATTATGAAATTTGCTTATTATAAAAAAATATGTATTGTTTAAAAAAAAAAAACAAATCACCATGCCAACATGAATATTTAGTGAAATTTCACTTAACTCATGAACATTAAGGCTTAGTTTGGCCCCATTTTGGTGCTTCTTCTTTTTTAAAGCGCAATTTCATGTTAATTCATTTGGTAACTAGTTTATGAGCTTTGCAAAAATTGAATTTAGGGCTTTTTTGGGAGAGCTTTTAAAAGCTCTAGAATTGAGTGAAATTTCACTTAATAATATTTTATGTATATCAAGTGAAATTTCACTTATTATTCATGTATATAAAAACATGAAATTTTTTTTTCTCAAAACATATCAACAATGGTACTAGTTTTGTAGGTCTCGTCGACACGATTCCAACGGTATAAAATTTGCGAAAAATGGAGTTATAGGTCAAAAGTTATGGATGTTTAAAGTTTAAAAACATTTTTCGAAATTAGAAATACTACAGTACGCTGCTCGCACGGTGCGAGCAGCCTTTGGGAGAAGATGGGCGAGTGGGTGCGCATGGTGGCGCGTGGGCTGGCGCGTGGGGGCTGAATTCATGCACGAAATTTTCTATGGTGCGCGCATTTATACCGTACGAGCACTGATTTAGATTCATTTTGTCATTTTTAACAAATGGTCAAACAAATTGGAGTTTGAAACTTATGAGAGTTACTTTAAAGATTTTCTAATAATTCCCCCATTCTAGAATAATGTTTTCGAATTTCCCTCTCGTTTTCCCTTTTATGTGGTATCCTTCTGCATCATTTTTTTTTACTTCTTAAAAAATTACGAAGAGGAATAAAAAAAAATACTGTCAAGCAGAAAGTGTCACTAAAAGTTTTAGTGACAAAAAATAATTATTACTAAAACTTTTAGCGACACTTTCTACTTTGGCATTAGCATTAGCCAAATGGTAATTAAAACTCTAAAAAAATCACCTAAGTGAATGTGCATTTGTATGTATTAGTTTTGTAACACGTAAAAATTAACATTTTTGTTTATTTGACAATAAACATATTCCTTATTTTTAAGTTGAAAACTTCGTATATGCTTTTTTTTTTCGTAAAGTGTCTGTAGCGTTTGTTTGGATTTGTCACACCCCGGAACAACAAAAATAGGGAAAATTAAATTTCTTTTTGGGTCAATAGGGAATGACAGGTGAATGTCACTAAATTGTACACACCACATAGTAATAGTCTTACAAAACAAGCAATAATAATAATGTACATATACAGAATATGTTACAACCATTCTAGTTATTACAAAACATCAGAGTCGTCCCCATGACTAGGAAAAGATCTTGAAGCAACATATGACCAAATACCAATTCTAAATAAGTTCAACATAAATAAAACTAACAACTATCTAGTTCTTCAGCTGGCGTAAATGTAGTCATCAGTGTAGTAGTCTTGTCTATCCTCGCCTCCTTCCCCCGGCACGTACTAAGCATAGCCTTCCTCCATATAGTAATCATCCTGGTAGTGATCGTCACCTGCAAGGTTAGTAACATGGTAGTCTGGATGGAGAATGTCCATGAAATAACAATCGTCAGCTTACTGAGAGCTGAGTGAATATAAACTAACAGGGTACCAGTTATATAACATAATCACAAGTTATGAAATGAATAAGATATAGTGTTGCAATAGCATCTTCATCTTTATTCAAATGTCTTTACTCCACCCTTATCGTCTTATTATCCTAATACTGATAATCAACATACCTTGACTGAAAGAATAGACTCAATCGTTCAAAACTTATAGATACACCATTATTCTGTCCATTGCTCGTTAAGGATGTATACCATCCACCGCATGTCATGGATACTACATCAGTCCATCCCCTACTCGTTAAGGACATATCCCCGTCCACCACATGTTAGGGCTATAATGTTTTAAACATCAGTATATCAAACTTATTACCACGACTCATCGATTTCTACTAGTGATCGCCATCCACCGCTCGTTAAGGGTATAACACATGCACCACATGTTAAGGATATACCATGGATCATCTTCCTAGTTAGAAATAGTTGGTCCTGTCCACTACTCGTTAAGGACATCACATGACCAAGTATTTGCCCACATCCAATTCCCAGAACTTATCAAACCTACCTATGTTCAGTACGAATATAGATACACGATAAATCCCATTGTAGCATGACTACTTGGATTGAAGTAAAATAGATATCGAACTTAATGATGAACAACATAATAACTACCGTTATGACATTATTCCACTATTCACCTCGTACTTATCTTTGGTATCACATTGTCCCTGATTATCCCCATAGTCATATAATGAAAGTCTGAATCAAAAATTGAATGATCGAACCCCTTATATAATAACAAAAAGAAGCAATCTATGTTCTATGATTGCCAATCGATTGAGACAAGGGTCCAATCGATTGGGATAAAACTATAATAATCGATTGAGGAAAAAGACAATTGATTGGATCTAAAGCAAAGCCAATCGATTCCTAACTTTGGCAATAGATTGGGTTTTAACTAATGACAATCGATTGGGAATCTATCTAATCGATTGGGTCCTAACTGATAACAATCGATTGGGAAAAAGCAAATCAATTGGGACTCCGTCTTCTTCAACAGAATTATAAAACAACATATATAAACGTCTTAAGGGTGTGTTTGTTATGTTTAAACTTCTATAAAACTCATAAACATTCATATAAAAGAAACCAAGTGAGTTAGAACTCACCTAGTTGAGTGTGGGGTGTGTTTGACTATAGAAACCTCAAGGTTTCTCGCTCCTCTCTCTTCTCTTTTTGCTCACTGTCTCTCTGTCTCAGTCTTTTCTCTTTCTCTTCCTCTTCTTCTTCTTCTTCTCTCTTCTCCTTCTCCTTGCTGCCCAGTAGTGTTTGTGTGAATATATGTATATGTGGGTGTGTATAGATATATGTGTATATATGAGTGTATATATATTTATAGAAACTCTTTCTCTCAAAGCCAATTTCTGGCAAATAGACCCAAGGCATAAAAATGAGGGGGTATACATAGAAAATGAGAGTACCACATGTTAAACTATGAATCAAAGTTGAAAAATTATCTCTGCAGGTGGCAATCGATTGGATTAGAGGTAATCGAATAGTATAAGATACTTCAAGGCAATTGATTGAGATTAAGGGCAATCGATTGGGATAGTGCCATATAATGAATTCAGGTCGGCAGCATGGCAATCGATTGGTAACCAAAAAGTGGCAATCGATTGGGATAACATGTCTCTCGATTGGGACACCAAATTAACCAAAAGAAAAGCAAAGATGATACAAGTATATAGGAGTTAGTATAAAGTATTATTTATTAATATACACCAAAATATAGGGTATTACATCATCCACCACTAATTAAAAGATTTCGTCTTCGAAATCGAAAGCAAGCAGATTTAAAACAAAAATGGAAACTTCTCACGCATCTCTGTCTCTAGCTCCCATGAAGCTTTTCCTCCATCATGATGCTTCCATTGAATCTTTACTAACGGAATGTCCTTATTTCTGAGCTTCTTGATTATGTGGTTTAGGATCTGCACTAGTCCTTCGTTAAATGCAATGTTTTTGTTACTTCAATGTCTTCGAAGTTGATCTTATGCTCTGGGTTGTGAACACACTTCCTCAGCATACTAATGTGAAAGACATTGTGCACTCTAGATAGCTTCGGTGGCAATGTGAGATGATATGCAACTTTTCCAACACGCTCTAGGATCTTGAATGGTTCAATGAATCACGGCGATGACTTGCCTCTCTTCTGCCCAAAATAAAAATCCCTCGAACAGGTAAGACCTTAAGTAGCACGTGATCCCCAACTGCAAACTCTGAGTCTTTGCGTTCTTTGTCAGCATAGCTCTTGTGTTGGATCTAAGGTGTATTCATCTTTTCAGGTACGATATGAATCTTCTTGCTTGTTTCTCATACCATTTCTGGCCCAAGAAGTTGAGTATCTCCAACCTCATCCCAACATAGCAGAGATCGGCAAGGTCTTTCGTACAAAAAAAGCTTCAAATGGCGCCATCCCTATACTCGTATGATAACTATTGTTGTAGGAGAACTTGATCAGTGGCAGGTGCGTCTCCCAAGAACTCTCAAAATTGATAACACAAGCACATTGCATGTCTTCCATCACTTGATTGGTTTGTTCAATCTGGCCATAGGTCTATAGATCAAAGTTGAACTCAAGTTCAGTGTTGTTCCCATCGCTATTTGAAGACTCTTCTAGAACTCTGCAATAAAGCGCGAATCTTGATCTGACACTATTAAAACAGGTACACCGTGTAGTTGTACAACGTGTTGAACATATATCTAGCTCAACACATTCGATTGGATACATCATACTATAGGCGATAAAATGTGCAGTCTTTATAAGTCAATCCACTATCACCCAAATAGCGTCGTGGTTTTGCTGAGACTTTGGCAAACCTACCACAAAATCTATGGTTTTATGTTCCCATTTCCATTGAGGAATCGAAAATGGCTATAGAAGTCTAGGTGATTTTTGGTGTTCTACCTTTACTTGCTTATAAGTAAGACACTGAGCTATAGAGTCAGCTACCTCTTGTTTCATTCCTTTCCACCAGAAATTTCTCTTCAAGTCCTTGTACATCTTAAGGCTCCGTCTGTACTGATACTCTATACTGCTGGTTCCTTTGCTGACATATTGGCGAACCATTACTTTAGGTCTTCTGTTGTCTATTAAGCCTCTATGATACATCCAATCAGAGTTGACTATACCATAAGACATCCAAGGTGTTGTCCTTTAGTGAACTCCACTGGCTAGAGATCAAATTCAGCTAAAACTTCCAATACTTTCCATTCTTGAGTTAGTAACGCAGCGATTACTAGTTGAGGTCGACGACTCAAAGCATTTGCTATGACACTTGCTATGCCCTGATGGTATTACAATGAGAAGTCATAGTCCTTGAGTAACTCCATCCATCTTCGTTGTCGCATGTTCAACTCCTTCTGAGAGAACAGATACTTCAAGCTATTATGATCGAAAAGCAGATCAAACTTCTCTCCATAGATAATTCTTCTCATGTACTTTCAATTGTTTGGATCCATATGCAATCACACTCACATCCTGCATAAGCACACATCCAACTCCTTGGTGCGATGCAACACTATAGATCACATACCTTTCTCCACTCTTAGGTATTTGCAAGTACCGGTGCAGAGGTCAATCTTTCATTTAAGTCTCGAAATGCACCTTCATGCTTGTCTGTCCATTCATACTTCGTCTCCTTTCTCGTCAAATTTGTCAGAGGTCCTACAATCTTGGAAAATCCCTTGACAAATCTCCAATAAGATCATGCTAGACGAAGAAAACTTCTAACTTCTTTTGCATTAGTCGGTCTATTCCAACTTAGGACTTCATCGATCTTGGATGAGTCCACATAGATACCATCTTGTGAAATCACATATCCCAAAAATTTGACTTCCTGTAACCAAAACTCACATTTGCTAAACTTAGCATACAACATGCTATCTCGAAGCATCTATAAGGCAATCTATAAGTGCTCTTTGTGATCTTCCTCCATCTTTGAGTAGATCAGGATGTCGTTGATGAACACTATAATGAATTAATCCAAATATGGTCCGAATACTCTATTCATTAAATCTATAAATACTGTATACCTCATACTGATACCTCATACTGTAGGCAATAAAATGTGCCTTCTTAGTAAGTCAATCCAAGATTACCGAAATAATGTCGTGGTTCTACCGTGACTTCGGCAAACCCACCACAAAATCCATGGTTATGTGTTCCCATTTCCATTAGGGAATTGGTAATGGTTGCAATAACCCAGATGGTTTCTGATGTTCTGCCTTTACTTATTTACAATAATACATTGGGCTACATACTCAGCTACCTCTTACTTCATTCTTTTCCACCAGAAATTTCTCTTCAAGTCCTTATACATCTTTGTACCTCTAGGATGTATAGTCATCCATGACTTATATGCTTCATCCAATATTTATTTTCAGAGATTTTCTTTGTCATAGTCTACCTTTACACCGTAAGGCTCCGTCTGTACCAATACTCCAGACCTCTGGTTCCTTGGCTGACATCTTAGCGAACCATAACTTCAAATCTTTCGTTGTCTTCTAAGCTTCCATGATACGGTTGATCAAGGTTGGTTGTACCATAAGACATCCAAAATGTTGTCCTCCCATTGGTTCCACTGGCTGGAGATCGAATTGAGCCACCCTTCCCATGCTCTGCATTCTCACATTAATAATGCAGCGATCACTAGTCGAGGTCGACGGCTCAAAGCATCTGATACGATATTCGCTTTACCCAAATGGTATTGCAATGAAAATTCATAGTCCATGTGTAACTCCATCCATCTTCGTTGTCTCATGTTAAACTCCTTTTGAGAGAATAAATACTTCAAGCTCTTATGATCGGAAAATAGATCAAACTTCTCTCCATAGAGATAGTGTCTCCAAATTTTTAATGCAAGCACTATTGCTGCCAATTCCAGATTATGCGTTTGATAGTTCTTCTCATGTAATTCAATTATTTGGATCCATATGCAATGACATTCCCGTCTTGCATAAGCACACAACCAAGTCCTTGGTGTGATGCATCACTATAGATCACATACCTTTCTCCACTCTTAGGTATCACGAGTACTGGTGCAGAAGTGAGTCTTTCCTTTAACTCCTAAAATACACACCTCATGCTTGTCTATTCATTCGTACTTTATCTCATTCCTCTTCAAATTCGTCAAAGGTCCTGCTATCTTGGAAAATCCATCTACGAATCTCCGATAATATCCTGCTAGACCCAAAAAACTCCTGACGTCTATCGCAATAGTCGGTCTATTCCAGCTTAAGACTGCATCAATTTTAGATGAGTCCATAGAGATACCATCTTGAGATATCACATGTCCCAAGAATTTGACCTCTTGTAGCAAAAATTCGAACTTGCTAAACTTTGCATACAATTTACTATCTCTGAGTGTCTGTAAAGTAATCTGTAAGTGTTCCTTATGATCCTCCTCTGTCTTTGAGTAGATCAATATGTTGTCGATGAACACTATAATGAATTGATCCAGATATGGTCTGAATACTCTATTCATCAACTCCATGAATACTGCTGGCACATTCGTCAATCTAAAAGGCATGACTAGAAACTCATAATGCCCATATCTCATCCTGAACGCATTTTTCGTCACATCCTCTAGTCAAACTAACAGCTAGTGATACCCTAAACACAGATTGATCTTAGAAAAGATCCTTTATCCTTGTAACTAGTCGAATAGGTCATCTATCCAGGGTAGTGGAAACCTATTCTTGATCGTAACCTTGTTCAACCCCCTACAGTCTATGCAAAGTCAAAGTGTTCCGTCCTTTTTCTTGACAAACAGAACTAGTGCTCCCCAAGGTGACGTACTTGGGTGAACAAATCCCAAATCTTCATGTTCTTGCACTTGCTTCTTCAATTAAAACATCTTAGTTGGCACCATCCTATATGGAGTAGTCTTTGATATTGGCAAGGTGTCAGGTACTAGTTCCATACAAAAGCCTATTTCTCTTTTCGGTGGAAGTCCTTTAGTATCCTGAAATACATCTTGAAAGTCTTGTATGGTAGGAATCTGATCCATCGTGAGTTCGGTACTCGTACTTGTACCTTCGATTGTAGCTAAACCACTTATTAGAAATATGTCGCTTGTTGACTGACAATGAAATATGATTGTCAGACATCAAGGTATCGGAAATCAAATTATCCTAGTAGGGCAATCAAATTGGCATCATACCTAGTCAACCAATCCATCCCTAGGATAATGTTGAACTCTGACATTGACAGAACTACTAAATCTACTGGAAGATTCTGATCCTCTAGAGTCAATGGGCAATCTTTACACACTTTACCCAATTTAACAGTCACTCCCAATGGTGACACAACATTAAGTGCTGGCTCAAGTGTCTGGGGTTCTAAACCCAACTGGCGCATAATCGTAACAACAATAAATGAATGTGCAGCTCCAGTATCAAATAAAACTTTAACTGGACTATGAAAGAGTACAAGCATGCCTTCTAAATGTTGCTGCTCATCAGCATTAAAGCCTACTTCTATTGGGATGATAGCATTAATCCTTGCTTGATCTAGGCATCCTTGAATTCCTTGAACTGGTGCCCTATAGTATCCTCCTTGTGGTGCACGGCAATCCCTGCTTAAGTGCCCTGGCTTGTTGCAATTTCAGCAGTTAGCATCCATCCGGTGGTTAATCCTGGAAGTTGTGCAGAACTTGGCAATGTGCCCTGGCTTCCCACAATTAAAACACCCTTTGTTATTGATTGATGGGAGTTATAAGCAATGCCTGAAGTTGCAGTCCTCGCTATTGATATTGCTGGGGTCGAGGATAGCTTGACTGAGGCTTCCTGGTTCCATCCCTGGTTCTCTTGTTCCCTTGAAAGTTACCCTGAGGTCTTCACCCTTTTGTATTTCTTGGTGGTTGGTTTTAGAAGCTCCTCTATTAGAAACCTCTTGATAACTGGGGTCGATTTATCTGTTGTCGTTGTGCTGGATAAGCGTCCTTTTCCAATCCTGCAGAAAATCTGACAATCCCCTTAAATGATTAATTCAGATGACCAACCATCATATGTCTAAGGTGGGGGTTCAATCCTTGGTGAAACCTCTTCACCTTCTTTGTGGAGTATCGATCATGTGCAGAGAAAATTGAGATAGTCGCACGAATTGTGTAGTATATTCTCTCATAGTCCACCCTCCTTGGACCAGGGTCATGAAATTTTTCTCTTGTTAATCTCTCTCATCTTCTGGGAAGTACTTTCCTAGAAATCTTTCCCGGAATATCCCCCAAGGCATTTCTTCGTGCAGCTTCAGCTCCAATTGTAGCTCTTTTAGCATTCACCAATCTGCGGCAGCTTAAATCAACTGAAATGTGGCAATACAACGCTTATCTTGTTCAGTACATTCCAAAACTTCAAAAATCAATTCCATTTCCTGTATCCACTATTCTGCCTTCCATGACTCAGTTAATCCATCAAATTTCTCTGGGTGTAATCTACGAAAATGTTCGAGTAACTTATCACCAGTCTGTCTCGGTGGCGGTGGTACAATAGGTCTCTGGTGAGTAGAGTGGTTATAAGTATCTCCCATATGTTCCATCCTCTGCATAAAGGCTTTAAAAACGCCCATTGGATCCATACCTTCCGGAATAGGGGCTGCTAATCGTGCTTGGTTCCTCGGTCTAACCATAGTGATAATTTGTGTCATGTACCTACAAGAGACCTATCGATTAGCTGAAAGTCTTCTCGGAGAAACGAAATCAAGATAGGGCGACAAACATCAATAAGAACTAACAATTCTACTAATCAACATATATCTACTCGTAGCAACATCAAACATTATATCAAAAATACTGCTCGTATATATATACATATCAAAAGATGTACTGCATAGTACACGTTAGTCAAACTGTGTACCACATAGGACATAGGCTAATACAATACTAAGGTCAGCTATATACAATGCTACTACTACTGATAATATCTATACAAAAGCTCTGGTCAAATAACTATCTTTTAAGCTCCCAAAAATCATGTGGACAACATGTCCTGATATGAAACTAGCAAAACTAAACCTCCTCTAGATCCTGACTCAAAAATCGTCAGCATCTAATCCTGCTGGTGGTGCATCGTCCTCTGAAACGATGTCCATCTCCTCAAGGGGGTGCATCCTCAATTGGTGGAGCAAGATCTCCGACTACCACTCTGATATCCCAATCCCTAACTATCCCTACCTTGGCATCCTCTGCCATCATCGCCTGATTACCGATGTTGACGGCTACAGTAGTAAATCCATCAACTATGTCCAACACTCCTGCTAATGCAGCCTCTCCCATAATAGATCCAGCTGGTTGTCCAACCATCTCAACTATCTATCCTACTGCCATATCAGCCATGACTACCATATACACTATCGGTCTGGCTGGTAACTTATGCATAACGGGTATCCCTAGCACATCTACCTCCTCATCAGGAATATCCTCCTCTACTACCTCCAAAATTACGTCTCCCTCTACTGGGTTCTCTGGCTCAAGTTCCGCATTGGGAATATACTTTGGCTCCTCCAGGTCATCCTCTGGCTCATCATCATTGTCACTATCTGCAGGCTACTCGTCTGTTAAGTCCTCATCGTCCATAGGCTCCTCCTCTCCATCCCCGTCGATATCCTCGTTAGGATGCACATCCTCTGGCTCTGGGTCCTCCTCGCCATGAATCAGCTCAGGCTCTAGAACTGGTACGTCGGCTACCGGTGATGGTGGGGCTGTCGCTGCTGGTGCAGTCTTAATAGGTCCTCCAAGACTGTCTCGTAGCTCTATGGCGTCTATATTTAGCTTAATCTAGATCAACTATAAAATCTCCTAAAAAATATCCCTACCAATCCTCCCAGAATGATAAGCATCCATACGCATCTCTGTAGGGTGGGACTTCCTGGTCACATAAAGAGCCTTCCACATATCTTCTTCCAGATACTGACTAGCTGTCTAGCGTATGCAATCATGGTAGAACTCCGGGTTAGCTGGCTCTACAGTATCCCCATGAATCACGTGTCCTCCATAAGCATCAGTCACAAACTTATGAAACTCTGGATCCATGATGCTAATCTACAAAGGAAACTATCTATTATCAGGCATACGAACTTATCTTAAACTTATATCTCATCTCAGGAATCTTAAAATGCTAGGACTAGATGGTTGGAATTGTCAGTGAACGAAAGTATCACAACCTAGGGCTCGGATACCAAAAATCCTGTCACGCCTCAGAGCAGCAAAAGTAGAAAAAAATAAATTTCCTTTTTGGGTTCATAGGGAATGACGGGTAAAAGTCACTAATTGTCCACACCACACAATACTAGTCCAACAAAAAATAAACAAAAATAGTAAACAACTAAATATATCACAACGATTCTATAAATTACAAACATCAGAGTGGTCCTCAGGATTACAATAAAGCTGGAGACAACATATGCCCAAGTACCCGTTTACTAATAAAGTGCAACAGTAATATAAACTATATATAACTTCTTCTTCTCTAACTGGCATAAGGGTAGTCGTCAGCGTAATAGTCTTCTCTGGTATAGATGGCATCAGCCATCTGCATATACCCCTTCAGGGTAGTAGTCGTCATCATAAGCTCCATTATCTGTAGTATTAAGAATAGGGTAGTCTGGACGGGGAATGTCTAGGCAATAACGCCGATCAGCTTACTGAGAGTTGCGTGAATAGAAACTTACCATGTATCCATTATATAACATAATACAATTTATGGAAGTCATAAGATGTAGTTCTACTAAGTAATATATTCTCTTTATTCCAACGTCGTTACTCAACCCTTATCGTCTTATTATCCTAAGACCGATAATTGACATGATAACCAACATACCTTGACTGAAAGAATAAACTCGCTCGTTTACCTTATATCAACATACCATCATTCTGTCCATTGCTCGTTAAGGATATATACCATCCACCGTTTCATGGACACCACGTTAGTTCATCCCCTGCTTGTTAAGGATATAACCCATCCACTGCATATCAGGGATACACGCTTTGAACAACAACATATCAAATCTATTGCCACGACTCATCGATTTCTTGCCAGTGATCCCTATCCACCGCTCGTTAAGGACATAACTCATCCACTGCTCGTTAAGGATATAATATAGATCACCTAACTATCTCTGAACTACAGGTCCTACTCACTGCTCGTTAAGAATATAAACCATCCACTGCATGTGAAGGCATCTCATGACCAGGCGTCCGCCCACATACCATTTCCAAAACTTACCAAACCTACTTAAGCTCAGTACTAATACCGACACATGACAATTCCCATGTGGTCTGACTGCTCTGATTGAAAAGAACAGATATCGAACTTATACATGAACCAAATAGCATCTAATGTCTTCACGTTAATCTGTTATTCTTAATTGAACTTATCTTTGTTGTCACATTATCCCTAATCCACCCATAATCGTATAATAGAAGTCCGAATCGAAAATCAAATATTTGAACCTCTTATAAAATAAACAAAAGGAATAATCCATGTTCTGTCGATTGAAGAAATGGGATTCAAGCGATCGAAGTCCTTTTGATCGATTGAAAGTTCAATGGATTGAACCCAGTTCAATCGCTTGAGAGTCGTCTTCTTTCGCAATTCTTGACAGTGAACGTCCAGAAGCGTTAGGGCATGTTTGGGTACATTAATTTATGTCTAAAACTTGTAAAACTTCATATAAAAGGTACTAACTGAGTTTAGAACTCACCGAACGTTGGGAAGAGCGTATTTGGCACGTCAAGCTTGAGTCCTCTCTCTCCAATGGCTTCCTCCAACGTCAATTTAGTGAATGCAAAGTAGCATTATCCCCAAATAAGGGGTTAACTCTAAAATTAAACTCAGAAAGGAAATTAAGTGTTAATATTTTTGGCCAATTTTAGAATTTTCATTAGTTTTGTGACAGTTTCGCTTTAGTCCAAAACCACGAAGGGGTTAAATGTCTACTTTTAAATCACACGGAATAAAGTAAAAATGCATCTAATCACAGGGGATTTAATGTATTAAACCCAAAAGACAAAAGTATGTGCGTGAATGAGAGGGGCAAGAGAGATTTAGAGTTATCCTATATGGTAGGATCTATTTGGGGGAAATTAGTTTTAAGGTCTTTTGTAAGTTAGTCCTGATTGGGCTTGTTTTTTATTTTCTCTAGAATGTTGATTGGGCTTTTTAAGTCTTAATGGGTCAAAATCTTATGGGGCCTGTTTATTTTTATACATACATGGGCTTATACATAAGGGAGGGTTAATTTTAATTTGGGCCCTTAGAAATTGGAGGCCCCAAGCCATTGCTTGGGCTGCTTGGCCTCAGGGCCGGGCCTGCCAAAGTTGCTTGAAAAGTTTCCATAGTAGCATTAACTGAACCATGGGAAGTTGCACAGCCGTAGACGAGAACTCCAAAGTCACCAATCAAGTCCCAATGAAGACCAAAAAGCCAATCTACTATTTCAAAACTGGTCTGGCCTACATCTATTATCCTGAACCCAAAGAGATGCCTGACAGGAAAAGGAAAAGGAGCAAGGCAAGAAACAAAGAAAAAGGGAAGGAGATTCCCTAAACAACCGTCACAAAAGATGGGGGAAACTTTACAGAGGAAATGGATGAGCCAAACAAGGCTTTATTTGAAATAGGACAAAAAAGGAAAGGGAGTGGAGGAAGGGGGAGGGCCGGCCGAACAGAGGAAGGGAGCCAATTGGTGTGATGCCAGGTCTTCAACTCTCTGTCCAGCTCTTCATGGATGCGTGTATTGACAGTTTGACACATCACACGCGCACATATATGAGCAATGTTGATCAGTACCTGATCGATCCAGGGTCAGCCTTTTCGGTTTTATAAAATAATGAAAACGACTTTTTGATGTTTTTTGTTTGAGTAATATTTAGGGCACAACCAAAGCCACAATTTTATGTCCACAACCTCTATTTTGTGTCTATCTCTTTCTTGATGGGTCCCACAGTGCCAGTGACCCCATAGTGCCCACTAGGAGAGAGATAGACACAAAATGAAGGTTGTGTACAAAAGGTTGTGGCTTTAGTTGTGCCCCAAGTATTACTCTTTTTGTTTTTTCCAAAATCTTGAAAACGTTTTTTTGTGTGAGAAAACCACATAAATGTTACCATGCCTGTTTTTATTTTCCGTTTCTAAAGAAAATAAAATTAAAAATTGAAAACAAAAACAAAAAAGGCAACGTTACCAAAGGAGCCCATAACTTTTCAATATTGTCCCTTTTTTCTATTTTATTGACTAGTAATTTTTTTTCCTTTTACAGAATTTCAAAGGGTAAATTACGAACGGAGTAAAACTTCAGGCACACCCATTTCCACAACCTTACCCCCCACAACCTGATGTGGCAATCATGTAGTGGAAGTATCATATGTGAAGTTATTTTAAATGGTGGGTCCCATCCTACTATATGATTGCCACATCAGGTTATGGGGGGTGAAGTTGTGGAATTGGGTGTGCCTGAAGTTTTACTCTTACGAAAGCCATAAGTTAAAAACCCTTTCTTTGCTTGTCACCAAACTGGAAATTAAAGTAAAGAAGAAACCCCAAAGTAATTAACTGAAAACGCCCCAGTCAATTGGGTTTTAGCCCATGTGGTATCACTCCACCTCTCCCAAGTGGGAGGTGGAGGGTTCAAATCTCTCCAAGGGGAGTGGGGAGGGGATTTTCTCCTCTTCTAGTATTGTAGAACTGGCCCTGTACCCTAGTCAGTAGAGATTTGTTGGGCTAAGTCTTGCTTGGATTGTGTGTGTGGGTGTGGGTGTGCGTGCGTCAAGTAAATGAAAAATAAATAAATAAATAAATAAATAAAAACGCCCCAGTCAAGAGGTTAGATGGAATTTGAGAGATAATGTACAAATCATAGAATTAATGGAATGAGAAACAAAGATAAATCCAATCAAGCATAACTGAACATAGCTTAATCATTCCTATTATACACAAGTGAAAACTATAAAAAGAAAGCAAGAACCATCAGCAAGACAACAAACTGACAAACAGCATAGTTCATCTTCACCATGACAACAAATTTTTTATTTATAATCTCAAAAGCATCAACCCTACAAATTTCTACTCAAAACATTTTAGATTAGGAACAACATAATGGCATAACTGAAAGCAAATAGAATACATTCTGCATATTCTAACAACGATTATGTTCGAAACTTCAATGTCAACTTCGATAATTGAAAATCCACACGCCCACACACACAAGAGAGCGAGAGAGGTAATCAACCCACCAATAACAACAATTTACTGCAATTAAAATAAAATGAAATAGACAGAAAGATCAAGAAATTCCGGAACAAACCACAGTAACAAATATTTTCAGACTAAGAAAAACAAAATTACAAACCATACACAATATCATTGTCCAGTAGATAAAAAAACACAACCAGCCTAATTATTCAACATATATAAGAACATCCTTAGTTAAATAACATCCAGTGTTCAACAATCGAGACAGAGAGTTCGACTGTTAGATGGTAATTAAACCACTTTTATTTCATTCAGTCTCATCCATGAAACCCCTAAATAATACCACCACCTCTGAAATTCGCGAGTTTTTCAATAGTGTACCATCGTAACAAAATTTTACAAACATTACTGATTAAGTAAGAAAATATAATTCCATTATAAGGATATTCTTGAAAGAACTAATGAACTAGCCACTTAAAACAGTCACAAAATTAACATTTCTTTTCCATAAACATTGAATATTAACAATGACAGTCTCCTAATCGTTGAAACAATTTACTGTCAACTCCTACTCCTAAACATAGAAACTTAATTGTACAAACAAAATAATTATGAATTAAGAAAGACGTTCTAACTGGTGATGCACTTGTGGAGCTCCATGAACACAAAACCTCCATAAAGTGACAGATCAAGTTCCCATGGTGTTGATAAGATTGAATTGTTAGCTTCTGTCGGTGTATGTTCCACTGAAATTTAGCTTTGCACAAACGCGAATGACATGTGTTTAAGCCCCTTTCTGATCAATTTCTAAATCGAGCAATCAATGATATGCCACCACTGATGAAAAGTTCACCATTGAATCAGCCCCACTGAACCTCCACAAACTCTGTGAAATTATGCCTAGACAAAGAAAAAGAAACTTGCTTAGAACTACTAGAACTTAAACTCAACATGGCAATCAATGACTGCAAAGAGAGTATACTTCTCATTAGCTAAGGGGCTGTTTGTCAACGCTTATAACAGGATCTGGTTCAGTCTCAGTCTCAGTCTCATTTTCTATCGGTTTACTCTGAGAATCAAAATTATGTTGGTAATGTATGACCCAAAAATAAAATAAAATTTTTAAGAGAGAAAAGTTAAGGCACGGACTCCTATGCAAACAAGGGCATTTACCGAACACTTTAATTTACAGAACCAATTCGCTCAAATAATCAGTTCCTTGTCTTTCCAAACAGATCGTAAGTTTATGCAAATCTCAGTTAATAAAATAGTGGAAAAAGTGGAAAATAAATAAATAAATAAATTGGTTGAAGAGTTCAGAATCTTGCATACATGTGGTGAACGAAACCTATGAAGTATCATCATCATCATCATCTGAACTTGAAAAATCCATCCGACGGCCTACAATCGCCGGAAAAAGGTGCTGATGAGGATTGGGAGACGGCTGACGTGTTTCTGATGTCACTGTCGAACCTTCTTTGCTCGGCTTCCTATTTGACTTCTTCGAGACATCTTTCACTTCTTTGCATGCCTTGTCTATCATCATCAGAAAATCCCGAACAATAACGAACAATCTCAACCCTTCATCTTTCCCAGTGTGACCGTGGAAGTAATCCGCAGTGTTCTTTACCAGAGCCATTATTCTCTTCTCTTCATCAACTAACCACATAATGTCTACCTCAGCATTTTGTACAAAACTCTTCAGTGTTTGATGAAACCCATTTTCCATATCTATATTTTTCATATCTGAGTTCAGAAAATCCTGAGTTTTTACTAGAGCGTGACGAAGTTTAGATACAGTTCCTGTTAAACTATCAGAATCCATAACTGCTGCTTTTTTTACATTTCCGAGCTCTTCATTGAGGCCTGAAACAACTTGAAGACCTAGATTTCGGTAGTGCTCTTCTGAATTCTCGAGCGGGTTATCTGATTTGCTAGGTGCATGGGCAGCCCGTACACCCTCGGAGCGGATTATCTCTTGAACGACAAAAAGCAGGAGTGTAGTCTTTCCATCTACACCTTTTACGTCGGATAATTTCAAGAGGGTGTCGAGTTTGAAAGCTTGTGCACCGCCACGGAATGTACCATTGTTCATCCGATTTCCCGTTTTGAGAACAGCCTCTAGGAGTTTGAGAAATAACCGGCTTTTCTTGAGTTCCGTGCAAGCAGCCTGCAGCCAGTTTGGAGAAACGACAAAACTTCTTTATTCACAAGTGGAGTGACATTAAGAACTATGAACCATATATCATTAGATAAGCAAAACAAATTTATGAATCAAAAATTATGTAAGGACCTGTTTGGGCATCTCTAAAGTATTCACACTTTCATATAGTATTTTAACTATAGAGATGATCTTGGACAGTTTACCATCTAGAAAATGTGCTATTAAGGAAATTGTGCTTAAAATCATGAATTTTATACTTCCAAGAAACATTGAAATGGACACACAAGAGGAAAGATGGTAAAGTCTCATTTTTATCTAAATGTGATCATTCTGATAATGGGTTTTGCCATTGGATAGTATACAAATTATGAACTAGGCTATTCACATTCAAGTGACAACCAAACATGCTTTATGTTAATGTAACAACTCATGGAAAACCCAACGTGACAAGCATTGTGCGCCAATATGTCACAGATAAAATTCGTTTGTTCAAGATTCTGTTGGGAATATGTAAAGTACTAATGTGTAAGATAATGTATAACCGATTCATACATGTAGGAACGAAAATATAGACTTTCCCCTGACTTTTCCAATAACCATAAACCTTCCATATTCTCTTTCCTTTTAGATTACGGGGGCGATTTTCTATAGATTCTATTAGAATTCCTAACTGCGAAGGATGAGCCCAACAAATAACAGGCCCATCCCGCAGATCTTCTCGAAGAGTCATTGTTTGGTTCATGGGTTTAGTAAGGGAAAGGAAAAGAAAATATAGAGACAACACTTTTCGTTGTTTGGTTGACAAAGAAAACAGGCGGAAAATAGGAAGGAAAAGAATATAGGGTGACAAAATAAATACCAAATGTTGAATTTTGTGAGTCACTTCCTGTCATCTTTTCACAAGATTCTATTAAGTTTTGCATATATGTAATTTCTGTTGTTATTTAAACATGGAGGAAAGCACTAGAGAAAAGTATGGACATAGTTTTCCTTCTCATTTTCATTACCTTTTTTTTTTTTTTACTTCTCTAAATCTGCAAACCAGACGAAGCCTAAAGCAAATTCAGTTCATGTTCTAAATAAGCATCAGATACTTTATGTATACATTTAAAGAAGCAAATTCTACTCAAGAAGCATGCCTTCTTTGACTTGTGAAAGCAAATCACTCGAGCTGGGCATTTTCATTACCACAAGATGGAGTAAGTTTAACTCTTAAGTTGAACTTCAATCAAAAAAAAAAAAGCAAAAAAAAAAATTACAAAAATAATTGAGTAAATGAATAACACAGTACCAGAAAGCGAACACTTCAATTTTCCAATAAAAAAAATAAAAATTAGTTTCTTCAATTTAGTGTTCTAATAGTTAACAGTTAATTTAATACAAAATACAGTCTCATAACTTTAAGGGAAAAAACTACAACCCATAAGACACATTACAAAGTGAAGCAATTCAGAGATAGGATGTCATACCTCTAACGTAGCAAACGATACTTTAACTATTGAAGACTCCTCGTGCAAAGTGCACATAAAAAGCAACGCCTCCAACCTTTTAAAGGCGAATGGAATGTCAACCAAGACTTTCAGAAACCTCTCGGCGGGCCCAAGTCGAGAAATTTCACCACTGAAAAGCCTCAGCTTCTGCTCTTCTTCTGCAGTTGGTGCCATCTTTAACAAAGTTTGAAGGAGCTCTGATGGAAGCTCATTTCCTGATTTAATTAACAGGGATTAGACCTTGCTTTATTATATATATCATTAGCTTTAAGCAATAACTACCTTATGTCAAAAAAAGACAACTTGACGTAGTTAGCTAATAAACCAAAATTTGATCCTTCAATAATTCTTTGAATATAAATAAGTTAATTTTCTACAACATACTAAGCACTTATGCTAACTGCATATTAATTTTCCCCTTCTCTTTATAAACTTCTCTATGAAATCTTCCCATAATGGAAAAGAGTGAGAATCACCTTCTTGAAGTGCATCACAGACTTCCTCTGTTGTCACGTTCAGTGCTCTTAGAAGAATCGCCAAATTCTGTGATTTTTTTGAATCAATAATCTGGATATACTGGGTGGAAGGCTCATGGGATGAAGAATCTTTCTTGGGCTCGTTTTGTTTTTTATCAACAGGGGCATAGCCAAATAGATTTTCTATCATCTCTTCATTAAACCTGAAAAAAATAATTGCATACACGTATTGTATTTTTGGCAGCCAGAGGTATTCAACCATGAACAAACACAGAGAGCACACAGGCACACACAAGAGAGAGAGAGAGAGAGAGAGAGAGAGAGAGAGAGAGAGAGAGAGAGACACTTACTGGAATGACCCTGATTTGATCTGATGCCAAACCATTGACTGGTCAGGGTTGGCCAAAACCTTATCCCAGAAGAATGGCTTTAGCTTAGTTTTAGAAGCCTCAGCTTCACCTCCGTCACCACTAGTAGTTGCTGATAGATGAGTCGGTCCAAGAGTAGGGGGTCGAGGTGGTTTTAAGCCCATTGCCGGTGGCCGAGGTGGAGGGACACCACTTTTTGGTGGCGGCGGCGGTGGTGGTCGAGGACCAGTCTTGATACCAGAAGGTATGGGTGGTGGAGGGTGTGTCTTGATGCCAGAAGGTATGGGTGGTGGAGGTGGTGGTGGGTGTGTCTTGATGCCTGAAGGTATGGGTGGTGGGGGTGGTGAACCGGGGGGAGGAGGAGGAGGAGAATATGAGGTGACTGAAGGTCTCAGAGAGAGCGGCGGTGGTGGAGGCGATGGCAAATCACCCATTCTTCCAAGAGGATGCTGCAGAGGAGGCGGTGCTTGTGCACTGTCCTCTAAAGGTGTATTGGCAGCAATAGAAATAGCTTGTGATGACTGTGTTTCGGCTTTAGAGGAATTGGGAATACCATCTGGAATATAGAAACTTGTGTCCGTAGATGAAGGCCATTTGTTATTGTTTGAGTTGGTAATGAATGATTTGTTACCAACCTTGTTAATTGGACTTCCTAAAGCGAATGACTTGTGTGAAGAACCTGTAAGATCAAGTTTCAAATAGCATTAGAAGAGAAAATTGGAGTAGAAGCTACGTTATGTGGATACTTTTAGAGTCAGTTTGGGTTAGCTTTTAAAATACTGTAATCACTTTTGGAATAAGAGTTCTTCTGAAAAGCTCTTTTAGCTTTGAAAAGGGATCAGATTTTAAAAAGGCTGTGAAAAAGCTAATGCAAATGGTCACCCTTTTTAAACAATCAATTATAAGTGCATGTTGGTCCCGAAAAAACCTCCCAAACGGGCTCTTAATAGGCTAAACCACCTGTGTCAGACACTTCTGGCTGAAGTGCACTCGACACTAGGACATAGGTACAGGATAAGGATATGTGTCCTACACTTCTGCCTAGACACACACTAAGACACTATGTTAGTTTAGATAAATATTGATTTATGTTGGGTTTCTGTGTCCTTAGATTCAAGAATTTGGGAAGTCCTGCCCTCAGACACATATCCACACTCAACACTCGGGCATAGGTACAAAACATGTCCCCTACACTTCTGGTTTGATGCACACCCCAAGAAGCATGTTATCTACTCTTACAATAGTACAATAAAATCTCCAATTACGTTTCTTTTGCCACAAAGTTCCTCAAAATGGATGGGAGTCATGGGACGCTCATATTAAATTCTTATTTTATGTTAGGAAATACTATTTTCTTCGGGGAAATATATATATATATATATATATTGATTTTTGGCCGTGTCCCTGTGTCCCTAGATTCATGGATTTGGGAATTCCAACCCTTAGACACATACCAGCACCCGACACTCGTACCTGACTTTATATAAGTTGAAAACATAGAGTAGTGGTACCCAATCTCAAGATAAGAGTAGATTACCTAAGCTTAGGCTGAGAAGAGGCCTATCGTCTTTTTGTCCGATCCCAGAGCCAGTCTTGCGTATCCTACGGTAGCATAAAAAGACCAGTACAACAACAAAAAGTGTCACTGATGCAGTTACAACAACGGCAATAACAACCATTTTATGGGCAGATTTGTCTTTTGATTCTACATTTGCAGCCGAAGCTGGACTTCCAGAAGAATCTCCACCAGCTTTAGGCTGCAAGCTCGAGTCATCAATTGGTGGAAAGAGAGGCTGAGAATTAGGAACGAGTGATCTCGAAGGTGATGGAGAGGACGGTATTGGACTAAAGGCAGGTGATCCAACTGCAGGAGAAGGGGCAGGTGATCCAATTGCAGGAGAAGGGGCAGGTGATTCTGCCAAGCTTTGAAGCAATTCACGTCGTCTTGGAAATAGTGGATGCAAATACTTGTTGAACCATAATGTTTCTGCCTACAGTATGATAATTTCACCAAATTTAGTGAGGTACGACTAGTGAAAATACAACTAGCATAACATTCCAGCAAGACTTGACTATCCCCTTAGGCTTTGTTCGGTTAGTAGATTTAGTGAGTGGGGGATATTACGATGTTTAGTCTTATATACATTCTTTGCCTTATAAAGCTTTTGATAGAAAATCAGTCAGAGGCTTACCAAAAGAAATGACCTAGGGGAACTTTATGGTTAGTTTGGAGCAGTTCCCATCGTCTATCCAAAAAAAAAACCGCGACACAAATGTTTGGTGTCAACCACTCTATTAACAAATCTAGTTAATGTGAATGTCGACTAAATCATTTAAACAGGAAGGCAACAGAGGTAGCTAAAACCTAACTTACAACCTTTATCAGATTGTTTATTCATAAGAAAAAAGGAATTCTAGTAACTTTGTTCAAAATAACATAAAGGAAGTCGCAAAATGTCTCCTCTGGCATATTTGCCATTGACTCATTCCTTCACATCCGAAAGGAAGATTTTCATAAACAACTCTACGGCGAGCAATTGTTAGGATGCGATAAATAAGGGCTAAAGAAACAACATTCACAGAATGAAAAGCATACAAATAGAAGAAGCATATAAGTACTTAAACCAAAGCTCATGTTAGCTAAAGCTAGCAAACAAATAAACAAACAATTTTATAGCCCCATCTCATATGCAATAGTGCATTAAGATAACATTATAAATGAAATTAACTAAGTTTTATATATGTATAAATTAAATCGAACTAATAGAATTTTACCGTCTCCTCGTTTAGCTCTCCCCAAGATGAATCGATTTGATTGCCCGAAAAGAGTATCCTCTTCTTGCCTTCTGAAACTGCTGCTACTAAAAGCAAGATAAATGTAATGAAACATACCACTCTTCTGAAATCCATATGCTCTTCAATTAGCATAAGAGACACATATCATACTTCTCATTTCATCAATCACCACAACACTCAGAACAATGAAAATTTTAAAAAACCCAGAATCTCTGTAGGCTCTATCCCTCAAATCTTCCACCAGTAAACCCTAGAAACCCTTGATTCAATTTTCTCAGCACTTCTGACCGACCCAATTCAATTTTACTGAAAACAATGCTTCAAATGTCACAATCAAGTGCTTTTGATCAATAATCTTTGCAACCCACAATCAGTTTTCACACAAAAACTCAAAAGCACCCACACCCACTCAAGAAACCAAAACCCTGATGAACTCTTGCCTTCTCAAAAAAAAACTCCAAATATTGGATCAGAAAAATACAATCGACGAATAACCCACCAAGCAAATTGAAGCAATAAGAACTCCAATGAACTGAATTGTTCAAATCAAGACGCTTAAAGCCCAAAGAAATAGACCCACAATCAAGGAACCTAAATAGAAACTACTGCACTTGGGTCTTTTGTATATGTATGACCAGTTCCAAGTTCCCAACAGAGAAAAGCACAAAACACATTAGCTGTATATATAAATGGGTACGCGAGCGACGTTAAGTTGACTAACGAAAAAAATTCTCAAACTACAAAAGTGAATTTTTCATTAAGTACAGCAGGTGTGTTTTGTAACAGCTGCCAAAGATAATTGATTTTTGAAACTTTTTTCTTTTTTTGGAATTATTTTTTATTTATGTTGCGCGTCTGGTAAATTGGAATGTTTGTTCGTTTAAGGTGGTTTTCGTTTTTTCGTTTCCTTCAGCAAAAAAAAAAAAGGGTGGTTTTCGTTTCAAATAAATAAAGCCAGAGAGAACGACGCGTAAAGAGAGGCGTATTGAAGCTTCTTCGGGCTTTGGACTTTGTAAAATTTTGAATTCATGATGAGCATGTTTGACAGTTAAAACACAACCTTACTTCGCCTTCGAGTCTTCAACTATGAGTAAGGATAGGTGAACGACGAGTTGCACAACGAATTGTACGTGTATTATAGGATTGAATTTTATGCTTAAAAATATGAACACACAAAACGGTGTGTGCAGACTTTTCAGCACAAAGTTCAACCATGTGCTGCACGTTTGTGCAATTCGTTATGCAATTCGTTTTGTGCCTATCATTACTCCGACAACTATAAACTAGGAAACATGGACACGGATACACGAATACGCCGACATGGATACAACATGGCACTGGTACGGCGACACGACAAATCTTAAAAATTGAGTAAAGATTGGGACACACCCAAAGACACAACTTTTGGGACACAACCCAAAAGATGTATCAGTGTGTCTTTGGGTTGTGTCCCAAAAGTTGTGTCTTTGGGTGTGTCCCAATCTTTACTCTATTTTTAAGATGTGTCGTGTCAACGTACCAGTGTCATGTCGTATCCATGTCTGCGTATATCCGCGTATCCGTGTCCATGTGATGTGATACATCTTTTGGGTTGTGTCCCAAAAGTTGTATCCCAAGTATTATCCTAAAAAATAATGATACAACACGGTGGGGATATGAATTTTTTTTTAACAAAAAAATTAGTTTAATTTTAAGTTTATTTCTTGTGTTTTTCTAAAAATGTTATTCTAATATTATCTACGGATATTCACTTTACACTTTTCGAACACTATTGCTTAATATTAATAAAATGAAGAGAGAGACGGTCAAAAAAGAGAGGGAGAGCGAGATGATATTGGACAAAGAGAGTCTTGAGAGAGACTACTGTCGGGAAAACGTGAGGAAATAACTGATGTAATGCTTGACAAAATCAACTTCGTTTAGGTTTTGAACATTTAAAAAAAAAAAACACACACAAACAAACAAACAAAAGGCAACCTTTTGCTCAAGAGAGAGTTTTCCTCCATGTCCCTTCAAGTGTCCCGTCATGTGTCAGTGATTTGTCTGCCTCTAAAAATTGCATAACACACAAGATAGATATTTGCCGCGTTCGATACATGTTGGAGGTGTGTCAGGCGAGTGTTAGTGTCTGGTACGTGTCAGACACGGGTACGGAGCCCTTTTTCCGAAGTGCCGGTGCTTTCTGGACTATAAATAATAGAGTCATGCTATGCTTTCCAAATTTCTAACCCAAAAGTGCTTCCCAAATGATGTGGCAGTTGGGCCAGGTAAATAACTTCTAATCAAATTTAACCAGTCCCATTGTATTACACCTGGCCCCACTGCCACATCATTCGAGAAGCACTTTTGGGATAAAAATTTGAAAAACATAGCATTACTCTAAATTATATTTGTTGCAACGGTGACACCACGTCACTGAGCAATCATATTTTTCAGAGAAATTAGTTAGTGTGACGATACACCACGTAAGTATACTGGGGTGATATTTTAACATAGACTATGCACCTGCCCCCTATTTCCAAATGAATCATGACATGTAGTTGTCAAAGATAAATTGTTATGATGACCTCCTGAAAATAGGGGGCATATATTTGGTAAAGATTAAAAGGCCACACCACATTTGCATGCTGAAGTGGTGCGACAGCTACACTAAATAATTTATGGAGATGCCTAATGGGAGAATTAGAGGAAGCTGATTGGTTAATGACACTACGTAAGCACAGTGACATAGTTTCACAGTTGTAACCAATATTTTTCTCATAAATTGTGGGGGTTAAATTTAATTAAAAGGCTTTATTTGATTCATAAATTTACTGAGAAATAATAAAAGAGAGACACATAAGGAAACATTTTCCTTTGCTTGGTGTTTGCACCTTAAAATAAAAGTTAGTTGGCCGTGTAATTATTTTTTTATTTTTTTATTTTTTTATTTTTCTAATTTAAATTTCTTTTAACAGGTTCAATTCTTGCCGGTTTTGATTGTGTATGTTGTTCCCAGGAGAACTGATTATGAATTATGACAAGAAAAGACTGAGTTTGTATCTCGGTGAAGAATAGATTCCCAAAAAGGAAAAGTGAAGTTCTATGACTATGTTAATTACCCCAAAAAAGTTCTCTGTCTATGTTTCTACATCTTTATTATTATTGATTGTTTTTTCGATCTCTTATTATTGTCTCCAATTCATACCTTCGTGTAGAGATTGTTCACATGTTATAAAGGCAAATAGTTTGAAAGTGTAAGAAAACATACACACAAGTACAAGGATCAGGTTTAGGTTCGTTACCTAACGGAAAAGTCCGATCGGATCGAGAATAGTGTTGTTACGAGCCCGCACTTTTGAATCCTCCAAACACCAATACCTAGCCTCTGTGTATGACTGATACTTCGCTACGGTCACGAGATCGACTGCTAGATCAGTCCCCTTGATTCACACGCTAAATCCCAAGCCTCTATTGTGATTAGGCTAGAGAGAGAATGAGAAATCTAGAGAGAGCGAGAGAGATGGCCGAGAGGGAGAGAGGGAGCTATATTAAGTCTCTCTTTGTGTGTATACATAACACACATATATATATATATACACCTAACAGTGCAACCCTACTAAGTCTCCAAGTCATGGGCTTCTTGGGTATTAAGTAAAGCCTAGTGGACCCTCGGGTTCCAAAGTATGTGGGTGACCCGACCCACAATATTTCCTACATCTCCCACTCACCCACATAGGGCTTCGTATAAAACCAAATCTCTCAGACTTCAACTTTCATTGTCTCTTTATACAAAAAATAGAACGTGCGACTATGTGGTAATATTAACGCCATACGAATCATAGTCTAGACATTATGCAAACGTCTAACCTGAGTTTTCCAGCACAATTGCACCTCCTCGTGCTTGTCTGAAATCTCATATTCGATTGTAAACAGGTTACATAGAGACGTGGGTAATCTTTATGTTCGTCTCAGTATTTAGATGCTGGTCTCATCATAAAACTTATCTAAGGCGACATATAAGTAATAGTGTCTATATCTTGCTTGTTGTTCTTATACCGCACAGATATAGGTGTTCTAGCTCGCTCTCTTAGCACCATGAATACAAATGTCTAATCATGCTCGTCGTCCAAGTGCCATAAACACACATGTTCATGGTTAGCCATCATGGCGCCAAGGTGAATCACCCGTGTGAGCAGGTCGATTCAAGCCTGGTGACACCTTAAGAAAAAATGTGCATTCATCCAATTAACAACTAATGAATTTGGAAAACCATCGATTTTTATTATAATAATAAGTATCTAGTAATAATAATGTCAAGAATAATGTTTTTTTTAAGTACATCAGAACTTATCAAGTCCCATACAACTAATGTGGGACAAGAACGAATATCTGGAAATTGGCTTGGTCAAAAGATCAGCCATCATATCGCTAATAGAGATATGCTTTAAAACAACCTCCCCTTGTGTAACCATATCTCGAATGTAGTGGTGGTGGATGTCTATGTGCTTGGACTTCCTGTGGTACTTAAGGTCCTTTGCATATGCTAGAGCCGACGTGCTATCACAATAGACCAACACTGCTTCATCGCCCTGAGACAAGAAGCATACACTATGCAAAAACCTCTTTAACCACACAGCCTCCTAAACGGCTGCAGAATAAGCCACATACTTAACTTTCATTGTGGTTAAGGCGATGCAAGTCTACTTCTCGCTACAACAAGTGAATGCTTCACCAACCAATATGAATGCCTAGACAGAAATAGACATGTGCTCGTCTCAATCGCTGAAATGCCAATGAGTGTCGCTGATCTCGTCAAAATCAAGATATAAAAGTATGCTTTACTTATGCTTTACTTTAAAAAAATTTGCAGTGTGGAAGTAAAGGTCGAACCCACAGAGATTGAATACTACGCACTTTAATTTTTAAAACCTAAATTTAGTTAATTAAGAAAAATGGATTTTGGATTTAATTTGAATTAAACTAATAACAATAAAAGTAAATCTAAATTATGAAAGCAATTAAATATGGTTTTTATAATAAGTTTAAGGAACCTACGATTGCAAATCCACCACTAGCTTCATAATAAGGGTATTTACGAATTACTTTAGCTTATTAAGTTGGATGATAATGGGGAACTGTAGCTACAAGCCCAATTTCTCCGTCAAGAAAATAACTATGGTTCAAGCACCAACATAATCCATTTTTGGTTAGTACGAATTATCCCATACTAAACTAGGGTTGTGGTATAATCCGTCTAATCTAGGCATGGATTATTCGGATACTTGATAGCACAATTCAATTTAAGCACCATTACATGTAAATAATCTAAACAAGCACAGCAAGCATAGATCATTGAGCACAATACCATCAAAATATATCTAAGACAAGAGTAAACTTTGAAAGTAATGATTTAATCAATAAAAGCACGATTTATTTATAAAAATCCTCGGAACATATAACTGTCATCCATGCATAATAAAACTAAAATAAAAACATAAAATACACCCTATTACTTGGCTAGGGTTTCATTGAAACCCTAGATCTTGAGTTTAGTTGGCCATAGAATTGATGAACGGCAAGAGGTTGATGGAGAAGGCCATGGGAATCCTTGGTCTTCTTTTTCTTGCTTTTCTCTCTTCAATGGCTGAAATTTTAGTTGTATATGGATGTATCTAATGTTGTGTAATGATGTGTATATATTGATCTCTATGTGTGTAACCCTAAAAATTCTAAGAACTAAGTATATATAGAGTTTACAAGAAATTTTGGAAGCTTTCCTATCCCGAAACGAACTAAAACAACTGTTATTTACAATCTAGACGTTATTAAGCAGTTTCGTTCACATAGGGCTCTTCAGTATAGCAAAATACGCAACTTCGGTTTTTGTACGGATCGCGCGAGCGGGCCGTGCGAGCGCGTAATTGGAAGGTCGCGCGCGAGGATCGCGCGAGCGATTTCTGGGATCTCGCGCGCGCGAGGTGGCGTTTTCTGCTTCTTTCTTCCTACTTTTTCACCCCATTTAACCGGAAATCCCTGCTTTCTCCTAAAACCTGACAGAAACTGGAAAACAAAGTAAAATTATACAAAAACAGGATAAAAACGACTAATAAATGTGAATTAAGGCATATAAGTAGGATTTGTTCTCTCCTGATCACACCCCCAAACCTACATTTTGCTAGTCCTCGAGCAAAAAGAATAAAATAAAACTACTAATACAAAAGATTCCTAATCCATTTTCGTATGGATAACGATTGCACTTAGCTTGTGCAACAAGCCTTTTAAACCTCTAGGTGTCCCTAGTCGGACGAGTGAAGTCTCGTTAGGGTTCTCATCAACAAGTCACCCACAACCATCTTTATTTCATTATATATTTAAAAAGTTTTATTCAAACAAAAAACAAAACAATTAATACTCCTTATCATAGAACGATAATTCGAAATAGAATAACGAACAAGAAGAAACGGAATCAAACGTCTACCTATGTCATGAAAAACAATCTCAAGCACATGCATCGTATAAATCAATAGAGTTTCTCATAAAATTGCACGTGTGTGATGTGGTAGTCAAATGAACACACGCTTGTCATGAACATGGAATATAACTCGGATAACCATCCAACTATGCTTCGACTACGAATCTCACAATGTTAATTACACTCTCAAATGAAACACTCAGAAACAGGTGTAATTTTTCTAAAATATGTGAGTAAAGGAAATATGTTTTCAAAGCAAGAAATGCTAACATATGACTGGAAAAAGACGCATGACACGAAAGAACAGTAGTCTCATGGATAGGACGCCAACAATTAAGAAAAATTAATCATTACCATGTTTTAATCCCCCTCCCATCGTTTTCATATCCGAACCATGTTTCCTAAGATCAAATAAGATTTTTCAAAGGTTATAACGTGGCTCAGGTAATGAAAAAGGATAGAAATGATTCATTAGGTAGCTAATCTCAGAATGGCATTGTAAGACACGTTCGATTTCTTTCATTCTCTCTTCCACCGACTTCATCATTTCATTCTCTTCTTTTCATTCCTTTCAAATTTTTATCCTTATTTTTTTTTTCAACCTTATTCTTTTTATTTATTTATTTATTTATTTTTTATTCTTTTCCTTCTCGTTGCTTTTGAAACGAATATTCAATAAATAACAAGGCAACCACCCCAAACATCATTTTATTTTCTTCTTCTTCTCAATCACACATCGCCTTAACACCACTAAAAGTTGATCAATCTTTCAGTGGTACGCTCCAAGTTGATCAAGTTGGAGCTTTTAAACAAGATAATGGTGATTAAAGAAAAAAGCACTTTAACGGCTCAAAGGGGCTAACTAAGGAAATTTTATAATTTTTCAATTGGTGGTAAACAAAGAGGGCCTACCATCATTTCCTATGGTCATATGTTTCTTCAATGTTTACAATGGAAGATTATTTAGTATGGTAGCAAATATTTTAACTTGACTATCAACCAAAACAAGAATAATGAGACTAAACAACAAGTTAATGCGTTATTTCAATGAAATTCAACAAACACAATGTATTTATAACCCTCTAAAAAGAAAAGATAGGCTCAAAAGCTCACCGGGTTTAGTCTCCACCATGTGTTATCTAGAAATCCGAATCATATTATAGTTCACATCAAACATGTATTCAAGCGATTACGTGCAATGCATAAGTTTATGTGCAAAACTATGATATAAAACTACGATTAGAATGATACATAACTTAAAACGTCATATCATGACTTCAGCAAATATTTAATTACATCTTTTCTTGTTTACCATTTTATAACAATCTAAGTTACATAACAAGATGTATCGACTAGAGATTGCAAAACCGTAAGTGACATCGTTTATTTAAGCACAAGTATCGAAATTTTTTTCAAAATTTTGGTATATATAATAATGTGCATATGAATGCATACCCCCAAACCTAAACCTTTCATTGTGTCACGACCCATCCCACTACGCGTGGAAATAGGACACGTGGTACGCCACCAAGGCTCATCCAAACACCAATATTATTATACGCAGCGGAAAGATTCTTCAAAACAACCCTGGTATTTAAAACTTAGGAAACATTCCCCTCTGAGTTGTAGAATCCATTGAAAATTTGAGTTATAAAAAGTTTTGACAATTGAAAACACATTCAAGAGAGAATAGTTTTGAAAACAGAGGCTCAGTCGACTGCCCCGTCGACTGTGCCTAGCAGAACCCAAGACCCTAAATTCTCAGCAGAGATCCAGTCGACTGATCAAGGGACTCAGTCGACTGCTCACTCCCCCTCAGTCGACTGGGTTAAGCAGAACAAATAATGCAACATACTACAAAGGGTCCAGTCGACTGATCTGAGGATCCAGTCGACTGCTTTTCCATTCATCAAAGCAGTAGCCAAAAATCTACAGTGTTCAGTCGACTGACGAAGGGTCCAGTCGACTGCTTCCCTTACTATTCACTTTCAGTGTCTCAATCCCACGAGGTCCAGTCGACTGACCCAGGGTCCAGTCGACTGCTCCCCTGCTGGGCAGCCTGTGTTGAAAATTCACAAGTCCATCTTCTCAAACCCAACATCAAACACAACCAACACCAATTTCAACATTTAAAACATAACTACCGACGTTCGATTACAATATTACAACACTGAGAAGCTAATCCATGTTTCTATTACAACATACTACAATATTCAAATCCTTATACAAGCTTTGGGATTTAAAACAAAAACATTTACAAAGGTGATTTCCCCCGGCGTTCATCGGCCTCACTCCACACACTTCTTCTTGCCCTTTTTCTTTTCACCTGCAATGGAGGAAGTCTCCACTGCTCAGCTATATGCTGAGTGTACAATTCTAAACAAATGCATATGGGCAATTCATGTTTTAAACATCTAAATCACATAATTTAGTCTCCGGGGAGAGAGATACGCATTCACCCAGTATATCGGCAAGTCTTAAATCTTAAACCGCGATGCCAATGGTTAGCCAAGAATCACTCAACCATTGCATCCATCTGCTCTGGTTGGCCACTTCCCACACCAAGCAAGTAGTCGTCACTACTGTAAACTCTCAAACATCGAGAGGCGTGCACCGGCGTAAAATTATATCAAACTCCCCTTTGACCCACATAGACATTTAGCATACTCACATAATCATGGCACCGTGCTTTTCTATACGTACTCGCTAAATTTAACGGGCCTAATTTAACACATAAGTTTGCCCGGATCACAAATCATACAAAACATCTAAAACATCCAAAATTGTCTATATTACATAGGTTCGGAATTCATACCTCGAGCTATAGCTCTCAAACTTCAGGAGAAGTACAAGACGACCAAATAAACGTCAGATCTCCGATCTTAAACGATTCCTACAAGTATAGACATGTTTTTCCCAGATTCTTAAAATTAACTTTTCAGAAAAACTTTGCCAAACGTGGCCTAAGTAGTATCAAAACGTAGGTCTTACCTCCACGAGTTCAAATCTGGAATTTGGTGAAAATCTGACAGACGAACGGTCGCCGTTTGTCGTCGCAAAGCCCGTGGCAACTAAATCTCCCTTCTCTCTCCTCTCTCTAGATATTTGTTTGGATTTGGATGAGAATGAATTCTCATCCTCATCTATTTATAGGCAAAAGTTATGGAAATTACGCTTACCTCCCCACGAGTTCCTCAAACTTCTAATTAGTTCTCGAAACTTCGCGCACATCCCTTTTATAACTTTACGAGTGAAAACTATAAATTTCAAAAGTTTTCGACTAGGTTTCGTTTGGGTCCAAAATAACGTCTGAAAACTAAATTCTGTGGAATCTCTACACAACCTACCTTTTTAGTTAACGTGTCACTCACGTTCTCACCACAGTTCTCAAAACGATCTCTAACAGTATCAAAATTACCAGAATTATACTTCACAGGTATAATTACTATTCATAAAATACCAGATATTTCAAATAACATTTAATCACATAAATGTCATTTAATTCTTACGAATGCCTCAATGGATATCGAATCACTGTGTCCTCACTTGACACCTTTCGTTGACCATGGTCAACCAATTCCTCAATTATTAATCAACATTAATAATTCTCACAATTCAAATATGCAATTTAAAATGAATGCATTTTCCGGGACGGGTGTGACAACTCTCCCCTCCAAAAAGGAAGTTTGTCCCCAAACTTATACCTCAAGAGTCGAAAAGGTGCGGATACTCGTTCCTCATTTCTTCCTCGTTCACCCACGTAGCTTCCTCGACCGTCTGACTATGCCACAACACTTTCACCATTGGAATTGTCTTCGTTCTCAACACTCGCTCTTTTCTGTCCAAAATCCTTACTGGATGCTCCACATAAGTCAAGTCTTCTTGGATTTGCAATGGTTCTGGTACGATGATCTTACTCGTATCCGTCATACACCGTCTCAACATCGACACGTGAAATACATTGTGCACAAATGTTAACTCAGATGATAAGGCTAGTCGGTAAGCCACTGGTCCTACTTTCTCTAGGATCTCAAATGGTCCTACGAATCTTGGGTTAAGTTTTCCCCGCTTCCCAAATCGGACAATGCCTTTCGAAGGCGATACTCGTAAGTATACAAAGTCTCCTACTTCAAATGTCATCGGTCGTCGCTTAGAGTCCGCATAACTCTTATAACGACTCTGAGCTACTTTAAGTCGCTCCTGAATTAATTTCACTTTCTCAGTAGTCAACTGTATTATCTCAGGTCCTATCATTCTTCTTTCCCCAACCTCGGTCCAACAAACCGGTGAACGACATTTACGTCCATACAAATCTTCATATGGTGCCATGCCGATACTTGACTGAAAACCGTTGTTGTAAGCAAATTCGATTAATGGTAAGTGTTTCTCCCAATCACTCCCAAAATCTAGGACACACAATCTCAACATATCCTCTAAGGTCTGAATCGTCCGTTCTGACTGTCCGTCGGTCTGAGGATGAAATGCGGTACTGAAACTCAACTTCGTACCCATAGCTTCTTGCAAACTTCCCCAAAACCTTGATGTAAAACTACTATCACGATCCGATATAATCACTGTTGGAACTCCGTGTAGTCTTACAATCTCTTTCACATACAACTCTGCTAACTTGGACGGTTTAGTCGTCTTAATTGGAAGAAAATGAGCTGATTTTGTCAATCTGTCAACTATAACCCAAATTTTGTCGTTCTTGTTAGGCGATCGCGGAAATCCCGAAACAAAATCCATCGTGATCTCGTCCCACTTCCATTCCGACACTGGCAATGGTTGTAGTAACCCTGCGGGTACTTGTCTCTCTGCTTTGACCTGTTGACATGCCGAACATTCGGATACAAACTTAGCAACTTCACGTTTCATACCCTTCCACCAAAAATTTTCTCTCAAGTTTCTGTACATCTTATTACTTCCCGGATGAACTGAATATTTAGTACTGTGAGCCTCCTCTAAAAGTCGCTCTTTCAAGTCTTTCACGTTCGGTACACACAAACGATCCCCAAGTACTAATACTCCTTGTTTCACAATAAACCCCGGTCGTTTTCCCAAAGGTATCTCGTCTCTCATCTTGCATAAATAGACGTCGTTAAATTGTTCCTTCTTGATCTCATCGATAATATCAGGATGTGCAATGATCGCCATCATTAAACCATCACTAGTCCCTAGAATCACATCCAGTTCCAAACGCTCCATCTCCTTGACCAATTCTTTTTGTTGTGTTAGCTCGTCGGCTAAGTTCCTTGTCGTCTTCCGGCTTAACGCATCGGCTACTACATTAGCCTTTCCCGGATGATACTCAATAGAAAGATCGTAATCCTTCATCAACTCCAACCATCTTCTCTGTCTCATGTTCAAGTCCCGTTGAGTGAAAATGTATTTCAAACTTTTGTGGTCCGTGAAGATCTCACATTTCTCCCCGTACAAGTAATGTCTCCAAATTTTTAAGGCATGGATTACGGCGGCCAATTCTAAGTCGTGAGTCGGATAATTAATCTCATGTGTCTTCAACTGTCTAGAAGCATAAGCAATCACTTTACCACCTTGCATCAACACGCATCCTAACCCTTGATACGACGCGTCACTATAGATTACAAATCCCCTCGGTTCCGGATGGTATTGTTAGAATCGGTGCTCTCGTTAGTCGTGACTTCAACTCTTGGAAACTGTCTTCACATTCCTGACTCCATTCAAAACTAACACCTTTTCTCATCAACTTTGTCATTGGCAATGAAATCTTCGAGAAATGTTCAATAAAACGGCGGTAGTATCCCGCTAAACCCAAGAAACTTCGAATTTCGGATACGGAAGTCGGTCTTTGCCAATTTGATACGGCTTCTACTTTGTGAGGATCAACTGATACTCCATTCTTGTCAATCACATGACCAAGAAAAGTAATACTAGGTAACCAGAATTCACATTTCTTAAATTTTCCAAATAGCTGCTTCTCCCGCAGTCTCTGAAGTATCAATCTCAAATGATTCTCGTGCTGTATTTCACTCGGCGAATAGATAAGAATGTCATCGATAAATACGATCACAAAATCATCCAAGTAGTCTTTGAAGACTCGGTTCATCAGATCCATGAACGCGGCTGGTGCATTAGTAACCCCAAATGGCATAACTAAGAACTCATAATGTCCATAGCGCGTTCTAAAAGCTATTTTCTCCACATCTTCAGCCTTTACTTTCAATTGATGATAACCCGATCTCAGGTCTATCTTGGAGAATACTTGTGCCCCACGAAGTTGATCAAATAAGTCATCAATTCTGGGTAGTGGATACTTGTTCTTGATCGTCAACTTGTTCAGTTCTCGGTAATCAACACACATTCTCATTGAACCATCTTTCTTCTTTACAAACAACACTGGAGCTCCCCACGGCGATACACTTGGTCGGATGAAACCCTTGTCAAGTAACTCTTGTAGTTGAACTTTCAGTTCCTTCAATTCCACCGGTGCCATCCTATACGGTGCTTTGGATACTGGCCTTGAATCTGGCATTACCTCAATAGTGAATTCAATTTCCCTCTCAATCAGGACGTCTGGTAAGTCATCTGGAAATACATCTGGATACTCCCGTACTACTGGAATGTCTTCTACTCTTGATTCGGTTGCTGAGACATCAGTCACTGAACATAGGAATCCTTGACATCCCTTTTTCAATAACTTCCTCGCTCGGATAACTGAAATCAAGTACGGTGGCGGTATAACCCCACTCCCTTGGAAACAAAAGTTCCCATATACCGGTGATCAAAAATTAACTTCTTTCCGCTCACAATCTATCGTAGCTTGGTTAAGGGCTAACCAATCCATCCCCAATATCACATCGAAATGATTCACCACAATCGGTATAAGGTCTACGGTCATTAACTTCTCGCCTAATTTGATTTCACAGTTCTTATATACAGTAGACGTCATTATCGATTTACTCAGTGGTACGGCAATAGACAATTCATATCCTAACGGTGTCGATTTAACATTCAAATGTTCAACAAAGGCATGCGATACAAATGAATGCGTAGATCCTGAGTCAACAAGTATGCGTGCTAAGTGTGAACATACAAGCACCATACCTGAGACCACTGTCTCTGAAGCAGTCATATCTCCTGGGGTCATCTGATAAGCTCTTCCTTGACGTTGTTCAGTCCTTTGTCCCCCATCGTTAGTCTGTCTAGGCTTCGACCCACTAGAAGCCATAGAACTAGCTCCTTGCTGAGGACGCTTCCTCGGGCACTCCTTGGATTGATGTCCAAACATCCCACAATCGTAGCACTTGCCCCTCATATCAGGTGTAATACTTGCACTGCCCATCCCTTGGGTTTTGTTCTGGAAATTTGTCATAAAACATCGACCAGTGTGTGGTCGGTTGCATAGTGGACACAATGGTATATTACTTGCCAGCTTCCTGAACCCACTGAAACTAGAGTTAGAGCCTCTTGCAAACGGCCTCTTGAAAGGTCCATCATAGTTCCGGTTATTACCCTCGTGGTTTCTCTTTCCTTGTTGGCTTTGCTGATTTTTCCTCGATCTCTCCATTCCGCTTTCGGCTACCAGTGCCGTTTGTTGTACTGCGGCAACAGTTGAATGCTCGTAAGTCTCTACTCTCAACCGGATATTATCCCTTAAACCTTCTTCAAATTTTCTTGCCCTATCTTCCTCTTCGGGCACTGAACCCTTACCAAATCTCAATAACGCGTTATACTTGGAGGTATACTCCGTTACAGTCATGTCTCCTTGCTTGAGGTTATCAAACTCTCGCTTCTTTGCATTGTAGGCGGCTCGCGGAAAGAATCGGCGATTGAATTCTGCCTTAAACCCTTCCCACGTAATTGGTGCCCCTTGATCTAATACATTTACCCACCAGTCCTGAGCTTCACCCCTCAATACGTCACTTGCGTTCTCAATCTTCTCCCTATCTGTCATCGGAATAGATCGAAAAATTCGTTCCATGTCTATAACCCAGTGTTCTGCCAACGTTGTGTCAGGCGTTCCATGAAATTTTATAGGTTTCTTCCTCGAAAACTATTCAGATATCGATCTCATACCCCTATTCTCAGGCGCATGAACTACTACTATCGGCTCTGGTTCCAATGGAGCTATTGGAGGCAACCGTTCTGCTATATTTCGGATCATCTCCCCCATATTCCCCATCATTTCTGCCATCCGATTCATTCGGCGAGTGTGTGGCGATAAATCTCGTTCTTCGTCACTCATGATTACAATCCTGTAGTTCTCAATGCATGAACACTATGCATGTATGACAATAACATAATCATGTATGTATAACAACATACCATATGCATCAAACATCTCTAATATGTATGGATGCAATCTAGAACATATGACAATTCACTCAACCCTCTACTCGTCGTCGAACGTTCCCAAAGTTTTGTTACCTATAGCTCTGATACCACTAAATGTCACGACCCATCCCACTACGCGTGGAAATAGGACACGTGGTACGCCACCAAGGCTCATCCAAACACCAATATTATTATACGCAGCGGAAAGATTCTTCAAAACAACCCTGGTATTTAAAACTTAGGAAACATTCCCCTCTGAGTTGTAGAATCCATTGAAAATTTGAGTTATAAAAAGTTTTGACAATTGAAAACACATTCAAGAGAGAATAGTTTTGAAAACAGAGGCTCAGTCGACTGCCCCGTCGACTGTGCCTAGCAGAACCCAAGACCCTAAATTCTCAGCAGAGATCCAGTCGACTGATCAAGGGACTCAGTCGACTGCTCACTCCCCCTCAGTCGACTGGGTTAAGCAGAACAAATAATGCAACATACTACAAAGGGTCCAGTCGACTGATCTGAGGATCCAGTCGACTGCTTTTCCATTCATCAAAGCAGTAGCCAAAAATCTACAGTGTTCAGTCGACTGACGAAGGGTCCAGTCGACTGCTTCCCTTACTATTCACTTTCAGTGTCTCAATCCCACGAGGTCCAGTCGACTGACCCAGGGTCCAGTCGACTGCTCCCCTGCTGGGCAGCCTGTGTTGAAAATTCACAAGTCCATCTTCTCAAACCCAACATCAAACACAACCAACACCAATTTCAACATTTAAAACATAACTACCGACGTTCGATTACAATATTACAACACTGAGAAGCTAATCCATGTTTCTATTACAACATACTACAATATTCAAATCCTTATACAAGCTTTGGGATTTAAAACAAAAACATTTACAAAGGTGATTTCCCCCGGCGTTCATCGGCCTCACTCCACACACTTCTTCTTGCCCTTTTTCTTTTCACCTGCAATGGAGGAAGTCTCCACTGCTCAGCTATATGCTGAGTGTACAATTCTAAACAAATGCATATGGGCAATTCATGTTTTAAACATCTAAATCACATAATTTAGTCTCCGGGGAGAGAGATACGCATTCACCCAGTATATCGGCAAGTCTTAAATCTTAAACCGCGATGCCAATGGTTAGCCAAGAATCACTCAACCATTGCATCCATCTGCTCTGGTTGGCCACTTCCCACACCAAGCAAGTAGTCGTCACTACTGTAAACTCTCAAACATCGAGAGGCGTGCACCGGCGTAAAATTATATCAAACTCCCCTTTGACCCACATAGACATTTAGCATACTCACATAATCATGGCACCGTGCTTTTCTATACGTACTCGCTAAATTTAACGGGCCTAATTTAACACATAAGTTTGCCCGGATCACAAATCATACAAAACATCTAAAACATCCAAAATTGTCTATATTACATAGGTTCGGAATTCATACCTCGAGCTATAGCTCTCAAACTTCAGGAGAAGTACAAGACGACCAAATAAACGTCAGATCTCCGATCTTAAACGATTCCTACAAGTATAGACATGTTTTTCCCAGATTCTTAAAATTAACTTTTCAGAAAAACTTTGCCAAACGTGGCCTAAGTAGTATCAAAACGTAGGTCTTACCTCCACGAGTTCAAATCTGGAATTTGGTGAAAATCTGACAGACGAACGGTCGCCGTTTGTCGTCGCAAAGCCCGTGGCAACTAAATCTCCCTTCTCTCTCCTCTCTCTAGATATTTGTTTGGATTTGGATGAGAATGAATTCTCATCCTCATCTATTTATAGGCAAAAGTTATGGAAATTACGCTTACCTCCCCACGAGTTCCTCAAACTTCTAATTAGTTCTCGAAACTTCGCGCACATCCCTTTTATAACTTTACGAGTGAAAACTATAAATTTCAAAAGTTTTCGACTAGGTTTCGTTTGGGTCCAAAATAACGTCTGAAAACTAAATTCTGTGGAATCTCTACACAACCTACCTTTTTAGTTAACGTGTCACTCACGTTCTCACCACAGTTCTCAAAACGATCTCTAACAGTATCAAAATTACCAGAATTATACTTCACAGGTATAATTACTATTCATAAAATACCAGATATTTCAAATAACATTTAATCACATAAATGTCATTTAATTCTTACGAATGCCTCAATGGATATCGAATCACTGTGTCCTCACTTGACACCCTTCGTTGACCATGGTCAACCAATTCCTCAATTATTAATCAACATTAATAATTCTCACAATTCAAATATGCAATTTAAAATGAATGCATTTTCCGGGACGGGTGTGACACATTGTCTCTAATGAAACAATAAAATGAAAGAAAGGAGAGTAGGTAAGAAAGGAACGATAATACCTTGATCTCGGCACTCACAAACAGGTGAACGTATAATAATATGGAATCAAAGTTTAATTACTCCAAACGGAGCACTATTTTACCTGTTAATACTTAACAAAAGAAAACTAAACTAACAAAAGAATAAGAAAAGCTACACATATTTTTTCTTTTTATTTTGTTATTTATTTATTTATTTTTTTTGTAAACAATAGAAACTAAACTAGATTTAAAAGAACGTAAAGGAAATAAAGAAAAATAAAATTAGAACTATGGAAACAAAGATAAACTTAAACGAAAAGAACTGAAAAGAACAAACAGAAATAAAAAACAACTAGATAGGTTGGGGAAACAGAAGGTCAAAGAACAAAGAGAAAAATTGAGAAATTCCCACCTCGCGCGAGTGGACCGCGCGAGCGACCCTCGCTCGCGCGAACCTCTCTGCGAGGTAAATCTGAGGCCTCTTTATTATTATTTTTTCAGAAAAGTTTCTAAGGCACAAGCTCGAGCGAGCGGACCCCTCGCGCCCGCGAATCTAGACGCGAGATGTAACAGAAAGCTCACATAAAAAGTTGAAAATTTTTTTTGTCTAAGGGGGAATCTCACGCGAGCGGACCGCGCGAGCGGGTCGCGCGCGCGACTTTGGTCTTTTCCTCTTTTCTTTATTTTAATGTAAATAAGTGCAAAATTATTTTACTCCGACCCCCAAACCTGTCCAGAAAACTCAAAAACAGACTCAAAATGACCCCAAAAATACTAAAAAAGAATAGAAATCGACGAATTAAAGCTTGGGTTGCCTCCCAAGAAGCGCTATCTTTTACATCTTTAGCTAGACCATTCTAGCTCAAGATTCAAGGAGGTTGAAAATCAGACTTTGTACCCCATAGGATATCAGGAAGAGCCCGGTGGTAAGCAGAAATAACATCGCTTTGGATTAATTCAATTGACGGTTCATCCTTATTACGTTCAAATCAATTTCTTACCCTCCGAGTGAATTCATCATTAGGGTCCAGATTATTCAAATTCGTCCGCTCATCGCTAACCATATTATTTTCCTCACACGTATTTATTCCTATATTAGGTTCAATATTCCATCTTACCTCACTTTCTGCCTCACATAGGTAATCGTCGTCTTTGGGAGGTTGATCAATAGCGTTGAAAACATTCAATTTCAAATTCATATTCCCAAACGACACTTTCATTACCCCTGTCCTACAATTAACACGCGCGTTAGCGGTTGCTAAGAATGGACGACCTAGAATGACAGGAGTGTGCTTCCTAGCATCTAGTACGGGTTCAGTGTCAAGAACCATAAAATCGACAGGATAATAACATTTATCAACTTTTACTAAGACGTCCTCGACGATTCCTCTAGGGATTTTAATAGAACGATCCGCTAATTGTATTGTAGCGGCAGTAGGTTTAAGTTCACCTAGTCCTAATTGTTTATAGACGTGATAAGGTAAAAGGTTAACACTAGCTCCTAAGTCAAGGAGAGCCATATGAATAATAGTGTCACCTATGACACATGAAATCGTAGGCGTACCTGGATCTTTGTATTTTGGAGTAGCGTGTTGGAAAATGGAGTTTACTTTTTCTATGAGGAATACCTTTTGCGGAGTATGACTCCGCAATTTGCGCTTTTGAGTACAAACGTCTTTTAAACATTTCGCGTAAGCGGGTATTTGTTTTATAGCATCGAGGAATGGAATATTAATTTTTACATGTTTAAACATCTCGAGTATATCTTCAATTTTCGAATTTTTCTTAGAAAAATTTGACGGTTCCTCAATGTTTGGTGGAATAGGTAACTTTGGAACATAGTTAGTTGGGAACGGTTCATTCTCTTTCCTAACTCTATCCACATCCTCACCCTTTTCTTTATTAGAGTTAATGTTCCCTTCCTTCTCACTCTCATATGGCACGTCAACAACTTCCTCTTCTCGAATAGTCATCCTAGTCGAGACGACGTTTACTTGTTCATTCGAACCCTCATTCCCACATTGTCCCTTAGGATTTTGAATAGTTTGCGCAGGCAACTTCCCCTCGTTTCTATGACTCACCGCAGTATCTATTTGTTCCATTTGGGATTCAAGCTTCGTAATGGATTGTGTGTGAGAGTGTACTATCTGTACTTGTGCTTGTACTTGTGTTTCGATATTCTTAAGAGACACCAACACCGTAGCCTCAAACGCGTTATCCCTTGGAGGGTTAGGATTAGGAGGTGGGTGTTGGTATTGATTTTGTTGATATTGGGGTCGATAAGTATTAGGAAAATTGTTCGACATAGGATTGCAACTATTTCGAGGGAATTGTTGAATCGAGTTTATGTGTTGCTCCACAAATTCCGGAAATTGAGATGCCGATGGGCAAGAAAGTATAGAATGTGAAGGATCGGAACATAATGCACAAATTTCATAAGAGGGTGAACCCGACATTTGATTCATTGTCAAAAGTCGGTCAAGTTTTTTAGATAGTTCTTGAAATTCAATTGAGTGACTTGACTCGAACTTTACCTCTCTCTTAGGTTGATGAGGATTTCCCTCGGAACATACCGACACGGCCTGATGCATCGAGTTCTCGCTTAATGTTTCAAAAATTTTCCAGGCCTCGTCGACGCTTAGTTGGAGTCATAGCACCTTTGTAGATATACAAACCTCAACTAGGAGCCAATGTAATGTCCATATAGGGATTCTATAATCCCAACACGATCATAAGGAATCCATGTTTACATTCAATTAGCTTCAACTAAGTCCAACTTTATTCAATAACTAGTTCGAATCATAAACATCAATGTACATGAATGAATGAATATGAACAAGAATGAGATATGAATTTATTCACTAATTTGGATCATTTAGCCTCTAGATATAAGCTAAATTATCATTATTCAAAACATGATTTGGGTTCCAAGACATTAGAAAACCATTTAAGTTAAAATCAATGAGACTAGACAAAAACAGTGACTGTTTTTCCTAAATTACAAAGAGCAGACCAGATTATAAAAGGTAGAGACACTATACTTCCAACTGTTGGATCTTAATGATTTTTGGATATGATATGCCTCTGTGAGTCTAGCTTCTAACCCAAAAAGCAAATCAAGGTTTGAATGGTTAGATCTCTGGGAATGTTGAAACAACTAGACATCACTCAGGAATCTACAACTCTCTGTCCAGAGATCTTGTACGATTTTCTAAAATTAGAAAAAAAAACGAAAAACACTTAGATCTTTTAGGGTCTCTTCCTAACACATTGAAATACTTTAAAAAAAGTATTTTGGGTCAAGTAAGATCAATTAAGGTTCTGATTTATTAATTTTAAAACGGGCTTACTATTCTGAAATTTTGGACAGAGAGTTGCTTGTTTTGAATCATAAGACCAAACCATCTTAGACATGGAATTTCATCAAAACAAAAATTACAGAGATGCTTAAATGAGTTATGAACCTCCTCCAATTGGTCTCATCCATTTCCAATGAATCATGACTCTATAAAAAATCTTTGATCACGATTGGTTTATAGATTCACTGCACCTTTGTTAAATTGATGTTCATATTTTGAATCAAACTTGATCCATGATTCTAGAGAGAATTAGGATCAAGTATGACCATGATTATTGGAATAGATAATGAAACATGAAGAGATTCATAGATTTAGCCTTAATGGATTTCTGCCATAGATCTCACAACAAGAGAACCCTAAGGTCTTACTTAATCTTATGAATTTTGAATGTAAACTATGAAAATCTACATCTAATTCCTCTCTCAAACATATGATCCTTGAGGAATACAGGATTATGATATGCTATTCTCCTCTCAAATTAATGGTCCTTGGAGACTAAATGAGACTCAACTCTACTCAAATATCTATGGAATATAGTATAGATTCCATAAGATTCCTAGTAGGGAGACCCAAGTCATGAGCTAAGATTTGAACCCAAACAACTATGTGTAGATATGACCTTGACCAATCTTAATCCCCATATAAATCATAGGATCATAAGGGACTAGAGGATCAAACGCAAAGAGATCTAATGAGATATTGGAGATCTCATAGATCCTATGAGAAGAATATAAACAAAAGAAATGAAATCAAAGGTTATTTGAAAATTTTAAGTCAAAACTCTTTTATTCTTAAATCCAAAGCTCTATTTAGACCCAAATTAATGAAATGTTATAAGATTCAATCACAAGCTCTAAGTGGTGCGTGATGAAATGGGGTAAGAAGAGAGGTTTTGAAAATGTGTAAAGTTCCTAGAACTATGAACTTGTGATTGAATTTACCTAATTCTACCAAGGATTGAGAGGATACCTCTATGACCTCAAGGATTTCTTCTATTTCTTGGGAAGCTCTTCAAAAAATCGTCAAGTTCTTCTTCAATTTCTTTAAGAAAAACATTCTTCTTTCTCTCTCAATTCTCTCTCTATTGTATATATAACTCTTGTATCTCTCTCTAAGATTAAGTGAAAAATTCAAAAGTCAAGTAAAAAGTCCCTATAATGGAGATGAAGGTCTATTTATATAGACCAACATGACAAGGTTAAATGGGTAAATTCAGGTGGAAACTCATGTGCAAAGTTTTCTTCTCAAATATGTGAGAAAAGCAGTCTGTTACAGTTCGCGGCACTCGATGACTGTCGGGCGGCACTCACTGAATGCCGGGCAGCACTCAATGAGTGCCGCCGGCTTTCCCGCGTGCCGCGACTAACAGAATTTTGCCCTCTTTTTAATTTTCAACATATATATTAACATAGACTTAATTTATCTAGTAAAGTATATACTAATGTACTTATATTTGCAATGTACTTTATTAAAATGTACCCATATGCATGGTATACATTCCCATATATCCTTTTATTTCTTTTTTTTTCTTTTCTTCATTTTTTCTTTTCCTTTCAAGACTTTTTTTTTTATTTCTTTTTTTTTTTTCACTTTCTCCTTATATATATATATATATATGTATTTTTAGAACTCTTTTTTTTCTTCTCCCTCCCTCTTTTTTTTTTATTTTATATATCTTATTATCATTACTATATATATATTTTGAAGGTATTCTCAGACTGATTTTCTCACACGTTCTTCAACGTTCAGGTTTCTCTTTGAATACCCAATTTCTTCTTCTTTGATTTTTCTTTGATTTTGAAACTTTACTTGAAGAATCTTTGAAGAATTTGAATTCTCTGGAAAATCTTCGAATTTCACTGGTCATCGTCATCATTGGTCTTAAGAGGTAACCAATCCTTGGATTTGACGTTTGGTCAAAATCGGGGTGTCTACAGATGCATAAGGCACAGAGAGTAGAAATTGGTTTTGGGACAAGCGATCCGATGCCCTAAGGAATGCAACAATAGAAGGAACAAATCCGGCCCATGGATCCCAATTGATGGCATCTGCTATAAGGTTTGAGAGGAAATTCCTGCATTTATTAAAACTGTGAGCCCAACCTTTACCCCCACATTCTCTTTTTGCTACTTCAATCCACAAGGAAAAGTGGTTGCATAGGAATTAATTGGTATGGGGGCTAGCATCCCAAAGTACCCGTAGCTCCAAATCTTGTAAGAGGGAAAGAGAGTCGTTAGAAGGAAAGAATAATAAAGAAGAATCTACTAAGGAAAAGATTAAATGAAATGCTTACCTCCCAAGCCCTCCAAAACCCGCACACTGATGAAGAATCCATTCTGGAGACCTCCCCAATTTGAGAATAAACGATGGCTAAGCTAGCATTGCCCTAATCCCATTTCTGGATTTTAGATATTGTGGACAGGCACTCAAGGATGGAGAGATGAATCCGGTCAACTCGAGTGCTAAGGAGAGAGCACGCAAGGACATATATCAAGAAAGCTTGTGTAAGTTGTTCCGTTATAAACTTGTTATGTTGTTTGAATGCTCTATGAAACCATATGTGTGCAACAGTTTCGCTTACTATTTTTGTTAGATATATCCTAAAGAGCTCGATGACTAGTTCTTGAGTAATGACGGACTTGACTACAAGGACCTCCCCTCTTACTCAGAGGCTTGTGATTGCGCTAAAATCTTTTGGGGTCATGGTCATCTCCCCAAACTGCAAATGGAAGGTATTGGTGGAATCCCACCATCGCTTCGACAAGCTAAGAAGTTGAGCTCTATCGTTGATTCTTGGAACTAGCAATTTCACAAATTCCCTGAATCTGGCATTTTTGACATTTGTTTTCACGGCCAGTGGAAGCTTCTTGAACCATTCATATCCATAGGTAAGACTTCCATGGCCTTTGAGGGACTTTTCAGGATCCTAAGATGATGAAGAGGAGCAAAAATGGTGAGTTAAGCATTTCTACAAACACTTGGTGTGCACAATTTTAGAGTACCTTCAAATAAGCATGGTAGTAAGTTAATTTTGTCCCATTTTTAGATCAAACATGATATAGATGATAATTAGAGCATATATTCACTCATAGGCATGCATTAGATTCATAAAGCATAGCATTTGCATTAAAAAAAGAAAAGAAAAGAAAAGAAAAGAAAGGAAAAATGGAAGTTGGAGTATGAAGGTTGTTGGCTTACCCATCCTTTTCTAGCATGAAAGGAAAGATGATGATCCGGATATCTAAGAAGTAATTTGGGAGGAAAATTGTTAGAGGAGGGTTGATAGGAACATTTCCCCTCCCGAGTTTTGAGAGGAAGTGGACATTCATCCTCACTATTGTAAGAAGAGCTTGAAGAAGACATGGTGCAATTTAATGAGCAAGCGATTGAGTTTGATTTCGTTTTGAGGAATGTGAGTGAGGAAAGAGTGATTTCCAAATGCTAAATGAGAGTTTTTGAAAATCAAATGAAGGTGATTTAAACTCAAGATTTTAGAAAGAAAAATGAAGGCTATTGAGCATTCTTGGAGGAAAAAGCACCAAAATTCAAAATGAATGCAAATGAGAAGTCAAAAACTTGTACAAAAGGCTAAGAGCCATGGTGGCATTCCCCCAAGGCCGCGCGGCTCTCAGAGAGGGCCACTATGGCCTTCAGCCCAATTTTGCTAGATTTGCTTGTGTTTGTCTCTTTTGATGCCATGTTTGGTCCCTGGACCCAACTACTGCCCCGTTTTGATCCTTTTAATGCATTTTTTAATGAGATTTTTGCAATAAGAAATAGTTGAAAGCATTCATGGAATTTTATTACAACACAATTGCATAAGAATGTGAATCCCCAGCAGAGTAATCAACCTCATTTGCATTGCATTGAAAGAATTTTGCACCATTTGTATTAAATAAGTTTTGAATCCTTGCTTAGTTCTCGTGGTCTGCCTTGAATGGCTCCATGAATGCCTTTTCCTAGCAGAGTTAGCTTGTATTTGCATAGAATGTTGTACTGCACTTATGACTTCTGTAATACCCTGTATTTTCAATATTTATTTAATGCAGAGAGATTCCATATACTTCCTTTGACCATTCATAAAATTCAATCTTCGATCGATCGAAGCTCGTTCGAGCGATCGAGGACCTTAAGTTCAAGCGATCGAACCCTGTTCGAGCGATTGAAACCCTACCGACCTGAATTTAATACGTGGTCCCCATTTTTAATCGATCAAACCCTTTTCAATCGATCATAACCTGGCCGATCTGAGTTCGAGCGATCGAACTGCTTTCGATCGATCGAACATGAAAATATCAGAATCCCAGTTTCTGCGCAGAACCAGCCACCTACACCTTCTTCCCTCTATATATATGGTTGTGCTCGTGTGTTTGTGAGGGTTTGCTGGAATTGGAGAGTTGAGAGAGTGTGTGCTTGTGTTTATATATATACACATTCTTATATATATATATATATATCTATATACACACACATATATATATATATATACTCAGAGAAGAGAAGAGAGAAACAAAGAAGAAGAAGAAGAAGAAGAAGAAGAAGAAGAGGAAGAGAAAGAGACGGAGAGACAGAGAGAGAAAGGACAGAGACAGAGGAGAAAGAGAGAGGCCACCATTAAAGCTCCGGGAGCTCAAAGCTTCGCCAAACGCGTCCTTAACACTCTAAGTGAGTTTTTACTCACTCGGTAGCCTTAATATAATGTTTTACGAGTTTTGGTATGTTTAGGAGTATTAAAAACGTCCCTAAGACGTCCATTTATGTGCTGTTCAGAATCTGCTGGAGAAGACGACGTTCGAGCGATCGAGCAGAGCTCAATCGATCGAAGGTTCAATAGTCGAGCGATCGAGAAGAGTTCAATCGATCGAAGGCTCGATCGATCGAACTGTTTTAGAGCGATCGAACTTCATTTTTCCTCGATCGATCGAAATGACTTCAATCGATCGAGAAATGCAGAATATGGTTTATTTCTTTAGTTTATGTTATATGAGGTTCGAATACTCGATTTACGATTCGGACTTCTATTATGCTATTATGGGTTTAGTAGGGAGAATGTGACAACACAGATATGTATAATTAAGAATAATGGATTAATACAGTGACGATAGATATATGCGGTTCATGTCTAAGTTCGATATCCGTTTATTTCAATCAGAGTAGTCAGGCCACATGGGAAGTCATGTATCGATAGAAGTACAGTGTTTAGGTAGGTTTGATAAGTTCTGGATATGGTACGTGGGCGGATGCCTGGTCATGATATGCTTTCGCATGCGGTGGATGGTTTATATCCTTAACGAGCGGCGAAAAGTGAGCAGGACCATGTAGTCCTAAGGTAGCCAGATGATCGACGATATATCCTTAACGAGCGGTGGATGGTTTATATCCTTAACGAGCGGTGGATGGGTGATCACTGGTATACTACGAGAAGTCGTGGCAATAGATTTGATATGCTGCTGTTCAAAGCGTTATATCCCTGACATGCGGTGGATGGTTTATATCCTTAACGAGTGGGGGATGGACTGACGTGGTGTTCATGAATGCGGTGGATGGTTTATATCCTTAACGAGCGGGGGATGGACTGACGTGGTGTTCATGAATGCGGTGGATGGTTTATATCCTTAACGAGCAAATGGACAGAATGATGGTATGTCCGCATATGTTAAACGATTGAGTCTGTTCTTCCTAGACAGAGTATGTTGATGTTTCGATCTAAGGATAATAAGACGATAAGGGCTGAGTTACGATATTGGAATACAGAGAAGATATTATGTAATAGAACTATATCTTAGACGTTTCAATAACTTGTTATACGTTATAGCACTGATACCCTGTGAGTTTCTTTTCACTCAGCTCTCAGTAAGCTGACGGCCGTTATTGCCTGGACATTCCCCGTCCAGATTTCCCTGTCCTTTTTATTACAGATAATGGAGCTCACAGTAGCGGTTACTACCCTGACGGAACTTATGCAGAGGATGGCCCCACTGAGGCCGGTTACGCTGGAGAAGGAGGGTACACTGATGACTATCCTTATGCCAGCTGAAGATTGAAGATAGTGATATCTAGTTTACATTTCTATTTGTCCTGTTGAACTCTATTTAGTGTTAGTTTGATGGGTACTTGGGCATATGTTGTCTCCAGACCTGTCGTGATCCTGTGGACCACACTCTGATGTTTTGTAATAATAATACTGTTTATATTTCAGTTATTTACTGTTCCTGTTTGGACTAGTACTGTGTGATGTGGACATTAGTGACTTTCACTTGTCATTCCCTATGGACCCATAAAGGAAATTTATTTTTCTCTATTTATGCTGCTCCGGGGCGTGACAACTTCATCTCCACAGCAGAGACAACATTTAGAATAGTAGTTTGCCTTTTGAGGCTCTACTATGCATAGCATTTAGAATAGTAGTTTGCCTCTCGAGGCTCTACTATGCACAACATTTAGAACTATAGTTTACCTCTCGAGGTTCTACTATGCACAGCATTTAGAATAGTAGTTTGCCTCTCGAGGCTCTACTATGCACAATATTTAGAATAGTAGTTTGCCTCTTGAGGCTTTACTATAGAAAGCACCCGCATTGATATTGCAAATGCTTGTGATGTTCGCCATAACAAGCTCGTCACTGCGTATTTCGGGCATAGTTCACCTTAAGTGGCTCTATGGTCCCTTTCTTGTCTCTACCTAGCTTGCGCGAAGAGCTATCATGGAGATGCCGTAAAGCCCTCAAGTTGAGGCACCTACACTGCTATTGCAAACGCACGCTCATGATGTTCTACTGAAAGGTTCATCACTGTGTATTTCGGGCATAGTTCTCCTTAAGTGGCTCTATGGACCCTTTCTTGTTTCCACCTAGCTTGTGCGAAGAGCTACACACAGAAATATTACTTCGTCCGAGAATAGGACAGCCCACAGTTGTCCGAGAATAGGACACCTCGTTATTGCATTGTTCGAGATTAGGACACCCTGATTTTGCATCATCCGCGCTTAGGACACCTTTTATGATTATGGGATCCTAGTTATGCCGCAAATTGTAACTTAGATTCAACCCCTGAGTATGTTGCATGTTTGCACTAGTTTGAGTCTTATATCATTCATTGTGTTTTACTTGAATTATTGCTTGCATGTGGTGTGCTCATTGAACTATGGTTGATCTGATTTCGTATAAAGGAATACGTAGGCAGCTCTCTCGAGCGCGACCACTTGATTTTTAAGATTTTCTTTGTGTGCTAACTTATATGTGTTGATTTTCTCAAATTTCTTCCGAAAGTCTTCCAGACTCATTGAATGGTTGTCATACTTTGACATTCCCTTATGACACACATTGCTTGCAAAGCTCTATCAAAGAGGGGCAAATTGTAGACACCCTATTTTGGTTCGTCTATTCGACAAAAGGAATCCCGCCTAAAGAATAACCCGATGACTAGAATTAAGATTTATTGATTGTGTGAACCAAAACTCCATAGAACACCGTGATCTCTTAGATACATTAGATTAACCTCTAGGAAGACTTAGGCACGTTAGAAATTTAATTTAGAGATAAATACCCAAGTTAAGATAGTCGTTTCACATGAAATGAAGAAAATTGCCTTTACCGAGAAAATTTCGGACCTCGAGGTGAGATTCCAAGAGCACCCTTTACAAAATATTCTTGAATTAGCTTAAAATGATACCCTAAGCTCTCACATTGGCCAAAAATTTCTTAGGAGGATTTTCGTGCCAAAATAGCCCTTCTACGCATCTCCGGCTAGCTCCTTTTCGGAGTCAGCCTCACCTTTTTCATCATAACTCAAAATGACAAATTATTTTTGAATGAGACCAAAAACAATGAAAACTAGACTCCCATACCTTTCCAACGGTATATCACAAGCTCAAAATTGATAAACAATGTGAGAGAATGAAGTCTGGGAAATTAGTGTAGAAAACACAACCTTCTGAGGCCGAATGCCATAGTGGCACTCAACAAGGGCCGCGCGGCTCTCAGAGAGGGCCATTATGGCAATCATTCCAAGATCAATTTTGAACCATTGATTAGGTCCCAATCCGTGTGAACTAGCATAAATTTGACCAATCAGATTCAAGTACGACCAAAACCTCTTAGGTATACCTCAAATAGCCTAGGTAAAAGCCTTTAAAGATTGTATTTCTCTCCCACATCACTTAACAAAGAAAACACAACCTAGAATTGAAACTATAAATAGGGGCCTTCCCCTCTCCCTCCAAAGCACCAAAAATAACCCTGAGAACTAGAGAGGGCTCAAGGAAACCCCATAAGAGGATTTTGAAGCACTCAGCAAAGTTCTTGGGAATAGTTTAATCTTTTAGTTTTAGGGTTCTGATCCTAGGGATCGCGATGTTAGTGGAGCTATGCCGGAGGAAGATTCTGAGGGAAGTTCTTGAGATAAGCTTTCTTCTTCTTCTTTTCTTTCTTTGATTTTATTGTTTTCCTTAGTTTTGATCTTCATATTCTTAGTTTAGATTTATTTTCTTGTTCGTTTTTCATAGTGTAGACACCCCAATTTTGACCGAACTATTAAACTTAGGGGGATTTACCTCTAGAGATCAATGATGAATATGTCTCGACGGAATCAAGACTCTTACAAGCAATCTGACTCTCTTCCTAGAAGAATCTCGGTTCAAAATCACCATTTTCAGCTAAAAGACCAAAATTCTCATCTACTCGTCACCTTGTAGACCATGAGTTTTGAACACGTATAGGAATACGGCAATGTTCTCGGAGCATCTTAAAATCATTTTCAAAAGAAGAGGAATTCAGCATGATCCCCGAAAGAAAAAGTCAACAGTTGACCCAGTGAAAAGTCAACGGGTCAAAAGGGAGTCAATCGTAAAATTTTCGAATTTCAAGATGAAAAGTCCCGGTAATTGTTCATTGGGTCTCCCTTATGCTAGAAATGATTTTTTAGAATTTTTAAATGAAAGGAATCATGGTGAAATTGAAAGGCTTTTAAGAAGAATCGTGCAGAAAATCGAAATTTTGCCTTCGGAGGGAGAGTTGACTTTTTTTCCTTAAGGATTTTGATTTTCTAGATATTTTTATTGAATCCAAATGGGGGGTATTTCCTTAATTACATTTAATGTCTTAAGTAAATACATAAAAGCCTGATTTGGCTTAGCCGATCAGATGATTTTGAGAGATTTTTGAGCATAGAGCTGCTCAAATTTTTCTGCGTGCTACCTGATTCGGCTTAGCCGATCAGACGATTTTGGGAGATTTTGAGCATAGAGCTGCTCAAATTTTTCTGCGTGCTACCTGATTCGGCTTAGCCGATCAGATGATTTTGGGAGATTTTGAGCATAGAGCTGCTCAAATTTTTCTGCGTGCTACCTGATTCGGCTTAGCCGATCAGATGATTTTGGGGGATTTTGAGCATAGAGCTGCTCAAATCTTTCTGCGTGCTACCTGATTCGGCTTAGCCGATCAAATGATTTTGGGGGATTTTGAGCATAGAGCTGCTCAAATCTTTCTGCGTGCTACCTGATTCGGCTTAGCCGATCAGATGATTTTGGGGGATTTTGAGCATAGAGCTGCTCAAATTTTTCTGCGTGCTACCTGATTCGGCTTAGCCGATCAGATGATTTTGAGAGATTTTTGAGCATAGAGCTGCTCAAATCTTTCTGCGTGCTACCTGATTCGGCATTATGTCGATCAGATGATTTTGAGCATAGAGCTGCTCAATCTCTCCGTGTGCTACCTGATTCGACTATGGAGTGTAAGGCATAAGGCGCATCTCAGTCAATCAGACGATTCTCAAAACATAAATGTATGCGTGTATGTCATTCACGATGTTCCTAGAGTAGGACGGTATCATAATAGGATAATTCAACGTATAGGGTGCATTTCTGATAATAGGAAAAGCAACGTGACTCGGGATCATCACGTTTGGGAGCATAAGACACAAATTTGCATGAGCATGTGCATCACGATAAGATAGGAGCATTCATCCGTGTGGTTATTTGCATTTGTGTGTTATCCCTTACCCGAACTACGTCCTGGTCTGATTCCCGTTGGGATACGTAGGCAGCTCACCATCGAGCACGACCAGCACCGACTGGCTCCGCGAATGTTTTTGCAACACGTTTTGTTTTTACCTAAGTTCAATAGCTCGGTCAAAGGCTTGTCTTCACACAGGCTTCGACATTCACTTGTGATACGCGTTGCTTCACAAGCTCTGCCGAAGAGGGGCAAACTGTAGACACCCCAATTTTGACCGAACTATTAAACTTAGGGGGATTTACCTCTAGAGATCAATGATGAATATGTCTCGACGGAATCAAGACTCTTACAAGCAATCTGACTCTCTTCCTAGAAGAATCTCGGTTCAAAATCACCATTTTCAGCCAAAAGACCAAAATTCTCATCTACTCGTCACCTTGTAGACCATGAGTTTTGAACACGTATAGGAATACGGCAATGTTCTCGGAGCATCTTAAAATCATTTTCAAAAGAAGAGGAATTCAGCATGATCCCCGAAAGAAAAAGTCAACAGTTGACCCAGTGAAAAGTCAACGGGTCAAAAGGGAGTCAATCGTAAAATTTTCGAATTTCAAGATGAAAAGTCCCGGTAATTGTTCATTGGGTCTCCCTTATGCTAGAAATGATTTTTTAGAATTTTTAAATGAAAGGAATCATGGTGAAATTGAAAGGCTTTTAAGAAGAATCGTGCAGAAAATCGAAATTTTGCCTTCGGAGGGAGAGTTGACTTTTTTTCCTTAAGGATTTTGATTTTCTAAATATTTTTATTGAATCCAAATGGGGGGTATTTCCTTAATTACATTTAATGTCTTAAGTAAATACATAAATTAAACGATATTTACTTAAATTAAGGTGCTGAATTGCTGTGAATAGTGCTGGATTGCTGTGCAGCGGCACTCAAAGTGCCCGAACGGCACTCACTGAATGCCGTCCGGCACTCAGCGAGTGCCGCGCGGCACTCAGAGAGTGCCGTTTCATCTCATCGAGTGCCGGCCTGGGCTAATTTGCATTTTTAAGTCAAAATTCTTTTTCAATCTTTGATCAAATGAATGCACCAAACGATGCCGTTTTTTGTGTACGTGTTTACTACTCCTAGGTCATGCAAACCATGCTCCCACCATCCCCAATTGACCTATCTACCCTTATCTTAGCCCCTAAGATAATGAAAGTCTATAAAAGCCCCATTTTCTCTCATTTTGAGGGGTTGGAGACTTGAATCTTGAGAGAGACTTGAATCTAAAAGAGAGAGGCTGAATTTTGAAGAGAGAGGTTGTTCTTAGAGAAATATAGAGAGAGAAACCCCAAAACCCCATAGAAATCTTACCCAATTCATCCAAATTCCTCAAATCTCCATTGAAGAACCTTGAAGCTTCAAGGAAGAAGAAGAACAGCATTGCTTGTAAGACTTGGATCTCTCCAAATCAATCAAATCCTGAGAAAATCTAGAGGTTAAATCCTTATCCCTATACTTATTATATATAATTCAATCACAATTCATAGATCTAGGACTTTTACACATTTTCAAAACCTCTCTTCCTACCTCATTTCATCACACACCACATAGAATTGTGATTGAATTCCTACTTGCTTTCATTAATTTGGATCTAAATAAGAGCCTTAAGTTTAAAATAAAACTAGTTTGAGAAGGGATCTTCATTTGGTTTTCTTCAAGTAAACTTTGATTCTATCTCTCTTTGTCTCTATTTTCCTTTTGAGATCCATGAGATCATTAATATCTCATTGGATCCTCTTGAGTTTGATCCTCTAGTCCCCTATGATCCTATGATTTATATGGAGGCTAAGGTTGATCATGGCCATATCTACCCATGGTTGGTTGGATTCAAGTCTTAGCTCATGACTTGGGTCTCCCTACTAGAAATCTCATGGAATATAATCCATACCATATTCCATGGAGGTTCAAGTAGATCATAGATTTTTTAGTCTCCAATGACCATCAAATGGTAGGAGAAATGGTTTAGTTTAAGTCCATCTCTATGGCTTAGGCTAATCTATTCTTTGGGTTTTGAGAAGTTCTTCATACTTCACCCAAAACTTACATGTGTGTATGTCTTTAATCTCCAAGGACCATTAATTTGGGAGGAGAGTATGATTTCGTGGTTATAATCTCCTCAAGGACCATATGTTTGGGAGAGGATTTGAGTGTGAGCTTTCATAGTTTGATGAAATCTATGGAACTTGAATGTTTAAAAGTCTATTAGATTGAGTAAAACCTTGGTTATTCTTACTAGGACTCTATATTTGGAGATCTAAGTATGAGGTTCTCCAAGGATAAATCTATGGATCACTTTATATTTCATTATTCATTTTAATGGTCATAATCATACTTGATTCTAGCTCTCTCTAGAGTCATGGATTAAGTTTGATTTGAAATGTGAACGTAAATTTAATATTGGTGCAGTGAATTCTTAAACCCTCTGTGATCAAAGATTTTTAGTTCAAAATCTAACCGTTGAAATTAAGTGAAACCAACGGGAAAATGTCAATAACATATTGTTTTACCACTGTGATTTTTGTTTCATAAAGATCTTGTGATTAGAAGGGTTGGATCATGGTTTTTGTGAGCTAATCATAATCTGTCCAGAGTTTTAAAATACTTTCAGAATAGTAAGTCTGTTTTGAAATTAATAAATCAGAACCTTAATTAGGTCCTTGGGGTCTCAAATAATTTTTTATAAGTACCTTAATGTGTTAGGAAGACACCCTAAAAAGATCTAAGTGTTTCTCATTTTTTTACTATTTTTAGAAAATCATACAAAATCTCTGGACAGAGAGTTGCAAAATCCTGAGTGAGGTCTAGTATTTCCCATATTCCCGAAGATCTAACCGTTGAAATCTCGATTTTCGTTTTGGGTTAGAAACTAGACTCACAGAGGCATAACATATCCAAAAATCATTCAGATCCAACCGTTGAAGGTATTTTATTCCTATTTTTGAACGTCGGGTCTGCTCTCTGTAATTCATAAAAAACTGCTACTATTTTTGTCTAATCTTATCTATTTTAACTCAAATGGTCTCCTAATGTATTGAGACCCAAACCATGTTTTGAATAATGATAATTTAGATTAAATCCAGAGGCTTAGTGATCCAAATTAGTGAATAAATTCATATCTTATTCTTATTCATATTCATGCATTCATTCATACATGTTAATATCTATAAGTAGGACTTATCTCTTGTCTAAGATGTATTTGAATTAAACATGATTTAGGATTTACCTATTTATGATATTATATCTTGTCTAAGGCATGTGTATTAACCTTTGTTTTGTAGCACATTTGAGGTACAATTCCTCAACTCTTCTCTAGTTTAATTTCATTCATTGATTTTAATTGATTTTTTCGACTCCATGTGCGACACCTTAGCCTAGGTTTTGCCTTATGTGTATATATGTGTTAGAGACATTTCTTAGGTTTATTTTGTTCTCGCATGCATTGCACGTTTGATATTCGCGGCTGGATCCCGGGTATGTTTTCTAGTTCTCTATTGCATATCATGTTGTTTGCTACTTGTATTACGTGGCTTATGAATGATATTTTGTCGTTAGCAATTTTACACCATTTCCAACATGCTTGTGTGAAGTATATGTATATATGTATTAATTGAGGGCATGCTTAGATTAATAATTTGATTAAAAAGGATGTTGAGTAGAGGCCTATCGTGAGATAGGATGAAAGGGGGTGTTTTAGTCCGCCGGGCTCCTTCCCCTTTCATTCCATAATCCCCGGACCCAGTTTATCTTTGGTTTCGCAAAAGATCAGTTTGCTTTAAAATGGTTTCTTAATTTTCCTTTTTAAAAATTAAGTGGCGACTCTTTGAATTTGAAAAATGTTTTAAAAAGTGGGTAAAATTTGAAATCAACCTGCGATATCCACAATCTGGCGACTCTGCTGGGGATCGAACCCAGAATCTCTGGTTTCGCAGACCAGAATTTCTGATTTTGGGTTCACTCGAGGATTAGACTGGAAAGCATCCTTTTAATCAAATTAATTAATTTTGTGTGCCCGTTGCATTGCACTTGCATGTCTCGCCAGTCGATTGCACGGAACTATGACCTTGGAGGCTCGGGGCAACCCCGGTCGGTCAAGCCATCATGGGGCCGTGTGATCACCCTTGATCTCGTACCATGTTTTGGTATATGAAGCATCCTATCGGGTGTGTGTCAAGGGTCCCTTATTTGACCAAAACCCGGCCTTTGCATAGTAGTTTCCATAGAACCTTTCAAAATTAGGGAATCGATTCTTGATTAGGATTTATGTGCTAGGGAGTTTTGTATGCCCGAAAGGGATTATTTGAGATGATGACGATGTTTGCTTGATAAAAGATGTGTAACCCTTTAATCACCTTTTAGCAATTCCTTCTCATGTCCCACGACATTTGGGAATAAGCCGAATCTTGATTATAAGATTACATCTCTTGTATCATGTTTAGCTAAGCATCATTGACCTTGTGTGCATCCAAATTTATGAAAAGTGCGGTGATTATCCAAACATATGATCCTTTTACCCAAGGAATTTTAAATCCATCTTTGAAAGAAGATAAGTTTTTGACTTCTTCATTCCAAAGTATTTAGTCACTCTTTTAAAATCTTTGGGATTCACCTTTTGATTAAAATCCCAAGTCAACCCCTTGATGAGGTATATTCTCGCATTCTCCTTCTTGAAGGAAGAATCCAAAATCTTGGGAATTGGTTTTTTTTTTTTTTTTTAAAATGCTCTTCAAATGAATTTTAAAGCAAAATTTCAATCCAATCATCTTCATTGAGAAATGTTTTCACATCCTCATTTTTTTTAAATAAAAAAAAAAAAAGATTCAGAATTCTTGAGAATTGTTTTGAAAGATCTCATCGTTCTAAACAAGTGATTTTCAAATGAATTTCGAAAAATTTTGAATATCCAACCTTTGAGAGGGTAGTGAAGATCACAATGAGAGGAGAAGTTGGCGCACTTGACATGGGTGAGGATTTTATGTGCTTATGTGTTTACCTGTTAGGATTAGAATTTTCCTTTGCTTTGGCATATAGAGTAGGCACACACACACACACTTGCATTTCATCCGTGTGCCATGTGTGCGGTGCATGCATTTAGCCACATCGAATCATCAAAGCATGAACATTTTGTCATTGCATGCATGTGTAGCATACGAACTCACAACATCTTCCTTCCGATCAAAGTCCCTAAAAAAATATATAATAAAAAATAAAATAAAAAATTCCTTACTATTCAATTCTGCATGCGGACCTTTTTCCTATTTGTTTTTTTAGAAAGAGTGGAACAACCAGAGCCCCTAGTAAGGACACTTCTAATCTTCTTGGGTTTATCTCTCTTACTTAGAGGAGATCATGGACCATCATGTCGAGATAGACCCACCAATGGCCTTGAGAGCTTTAGAGGAGAAAGTGAGCAAACTGCAAGCCGCTGTTGAACAACAAGATTTAAGGGTGAATCAATTGGAGAGGGTCATGCTTGAGTTCATTCAATTATTGAAAGATCACATGGGCCATAATGAGGAGAAGATGGATCAGCTGGAGAAGAGAATAACGGATCGCTTGAAGAAGGACCAACAGCTATGTCTAAACCCACCCATGCACCAAGGCCCATGTCCAAATCCAGCCATGCACCCAAGCTCAACCATTCACCAAAGCCCATATCCAAGCCAACATCCCAACTCAAGAAATCCTAGCCTAACCGCATATTCAAACCTAAAAGCCAGCTCGAGCTCAAAGCCGAATCCAAAATCAAGTCAAGCCCGCAAGCGGAGAATCTTCACTAACCTTGGCATGCCATTATCCATAGCCCTTGGTCACCTCATCAAGAGTGGTCACCTCAGTCTCCTGAACCCAAGGCCACCATCAAATCCCTTACCCCACAAATATGACCCATCATTATACTACGCCTACCACCAGACCCCTGGCCACATGACCAATTATTGCATAAAACTCCGCCATGATATCCAAGATCTCATTGAGCAGAAAATGATCACTCCTTCGCTGAACCCACTGAGTAACATTTGGCATGAATTGCAATCCTTTCAATCCCAGCCATCACTAAGCTCTCTCAAGAGATTTGTCGCCTCCACAAGTGCACAACAACCAGCTAGCCCTGACCCAATCAACAAAATCATAAAAGGCATTGACAATATTGGGCGTGAGTCAGAGGAGGGCTATTTTGCTAAAGAGTGGGCCATAGACATGGAGGATGATCCCACACATATGCTAATGGGAAGTGTCAAGCCTGAAGATTTAAATGATGCTAGTGAGGTGATAGTATTTGGGAATACTGCTGCTGAAGCAAATGTGGATGCTTTTGGAAATCTAATAATTTGAAAATCATTAGTGACACTCCAGTTGAGACCAAAGTTGAGTCTAGTCCAGTTTGTAGTCAAGTCCTATCCGAGTTAGAGTCAAATGTCAAGTCTAGTCGAGTCTTCTAGTCAATCTGTTATCGAGTTTTAAGTCCTTGTCAAGTTTATCGAGTCAAGTCATGTACTCTTCTTTTATACTAATTGAATAAAGTTTCATTTTGCTTGATTCAGTGTGCCAAGTCGTGAATGTATGGATCATTAAGCCAAGAAAGAAAAAAAAGAAGAAGAAAAAAAAAAAAAAATCATTTTTCAAATGATCATGAAAAATACTTTGTTAATAAATCTTTGCATTGAAAAGGTTCCCAAGTGATCAAAGAAAATTTTGTGCCAAGACCAAGGAGGAGTAGATAATTGATTAGCTTTACTTTAAGAATTTAAAGATGCTCTTGCTCAATCTTGAAAAGATAAACTTGGAACTTGAAGCTTGCTCACCATCCACTACTCTCAAATACCAAGTCTAAAAAGATGAGCCCAACCAGTCTAAAGCCATAAACTTGGTCCTTGATGGTAGCCAGACATTTTAAATGAACTTCTTATTCCAAAAAAAAAAAAAGAAGAAAAAGAAAAAAGAGCTCGCTAGGATGAAAACCCGGAGGGCGCCTAGGCAAAAGTTAGAGCACAAAAAAAAGAAAAAAAAAAGAAACAAAGAAAAAGAAGAAAGAGCTCGCTAGGATGAAAACCCGGAAGGGCGCCTAGGCAAAAGTTAGAGCACAAATAAGATGCGTGTTGATTTCAAAAATCCTAATCCTAGCCAGTCAAAATCTTGGAAAGAATAAGAGATAGTAAGGTAGAGAAAAGAAAGAGAAAAGAAACGGCAGAGAATAGATAAAGAATTCTTGAGCACTTCAAAGTAGTTCATTGGCACATGAACTATCTCATGGCTTTGTGTTGTTCTAAACAAAGAAAAGAGATTGGAAATGAAAAGAGGGACTTATCAGCTTCAAAATTTTCGTGAGAGGCTCAAACATTGAGTGAGCCTAAAACAATACAGAGATATCTTTGAAAAAAAAAAGATTTGAAGGGCTGATATTACTTTGTGAATATGATAGAGTATGAATAAAACATGATGAGAGTTGTAAAGATTAACTGGCTAGTGAAAAGTTAAAGAATCAACCGTCAAATAAAAGAGAAGAAAAGAAAAGAAAAGAAAAGAGGAAAGAGAATAGAATAAAGGAAAAAGTAGTTCATCATGCTACACAAGGGCTACCACAAGTGACATGCACTCCCTAGACCTAAAATGGCAACATGGCTCGAAAAGCCCACAAATTCTTGAAGCCTTATTTTTTCAAGACCTCCAGAGTTGATGAACTACGTTTTTGACCTGATTCCCACTCGGGGATACGTAGGCAGCCTACCCGGTTCGGTCACCGCCCTTGCTATGATCTAGCACTTTCTTTCAGGCCTTAGCCGAACTACTTTGGACCTGATTCCCGTTCAGGGATAAGTAGGCGAACCTTCCAAGGTTCTCGGTCCATAACCATCCCTAAACCATGAGCATCACCCTTTGTGCCTTTGGTTTCCTTTCTTCAGACTAGGGGGCAAACTTGCGTAAGTTTGCCCGAAGCCACATATATATCGCCAAACCAGGGGCAAACTTCGTTTGCTGAACACCTCATTTAATCCCAAAAGCAATGCCTCCGAGTCCTACTCAAACTAGGGGCAAACTTCGTTTGCCAAAATCCCTCTATGTCAGAGCAAAGTTCTCGAGTAATCAAGTTTGTTTTGAATGGATTGAAATAGATTGTCTTTTATTCTCTAAGCTAAAGCACTAATCTGAAGCACACTCTGGATAGGCAAAGAATCAGCTAACTCAAAAAGAGAACCTTCAAAGTTTAGATTTGTCGAAAAAGTACTAACATTGTAAGATGATGAATAAATGAAAGGTAAGATGATACATTGTTCACGATGAAAGCACACTAATTCATAATAATACAGAGTTTGAGTCAGTCGCTTGTGTAATCACTTTGTCAAGATTGTCCCCCTCTGATGAGTCAATAATGGCCTCAAATGTGTGGGTTTAAGATGATGATTAAAGATTTAAAGAGTCTCCATGAGCATCTCAAAAGCAATGCAAGCAGGATTTTTAAACACTATCATAACACAATGCTAAAGTGGAAATATGAAGGGTCCAAGACTAGGGGCATAGGTGGCTTCCCTCTTTCTTCTTATTTATTTCAAGGGTCCGCAGATGCAGGAAAGCATTTTCTCCAAAGCCCACTTTCGTGGCAATTATCTTCGAAAGCCCATTCATACGGCACCCTCTCATCCAAAACCCACTTTCGTGGTGACCACCATTATAAGCCCACTTTTGTGGCGACCCCATCATAAGCCCATTCATATGGCACCCTCTCATCAAAAGCCCACTTTCGTGGTGACCACCATTATAAGCCCACTTTTGTGGCGACCCCATAATAAGCCCATTCACATGGCACTCTTTCATCGAAAGCCTACGTTCAGGGCAACTCTCGTTATAAACCCATTTATGTGGCAGTTTCATTCATGAAAGCCCACCCCGGTGGCATTCTTTTAGCCAAACCAACGCTCATGACAAGTCCATGCACATAAGCCCACTTCGTGGCAAACATGCCTCATAAGCCCACTTTCGTGGCAAATCCACACTCGTGACAAGCTCATTCAAATGAGCTCATTTCAGTGCTAAAAGCTCCTCGTCAGTCTAGCATCATCATTATCATCATCATCATCATTAATCAATCAAGTACTTGAGCCTTATTCGGCTCCTTTGATTCTTTGAGTCTTCATGACTTCGATTTTGCAAAAGTTCATAATTCTTCAAGTCTGCGTGACTTCGTGTTGTAAAGTATGAATTTTTGAGTCCGCATGACTCCGTCTTTGTGAATATATGAAATTTTGAGTCTTTATGAACTTTCGAGTCTACGTGACTCTATTTGTGTAAAATATGAATTTTTGAGTCTGCATGACTCCGTTTATGTAAAATATGAAATTTTGAGTCCGCATGACTCCGTTTGTGTAAAATATGAATTTTTGAGTTCGTGTGACTTCGTTTGAATGAAGAAATGAAATTTCGAGTCCGCATGACTCCGTTTATGTAAAATATGAAATTTTGAGTCCGCATGACTCCGTTTGTGTAAAATATGAATTTTTGAGTTCGTGTGACTTCGTTTGAATGAAGAAATGAAATTTTGAGTCCGCATGACTCCGTCTTTGTGAATATATGAAATTTTGAGTCTGCATGAACTTTCGAGTCCACGTGACTCTGTTTGTGTAAAACATGAATTTTTGAGTCCGTGTGACTTCGTTTGAATAACGAAATGAAATTTTTTAGTCCGCATGACTCCGTTTATGTAAAATATGAATTTTCGAGTCCGCGTGACTCCGTTTGTGTAAAATATGAATTTGTTGAGTCCGTGTGATTTCGTTTGAATAACGAAATGAAATTTTGAGTCCGCGTGACACCGACTTTGTGAAATATGAAATTTTGAGTCTGATTGACTCCAATTTTGTGAAATAGAAATTCTTTGAGTCTAATTGACTTTTGAATTGGTGAAATAGAAACTATTTAAGTCTGATTGAATTCCAATTTTAGAATATGGAACTGAAATGAGGATGATTGACTCCAAATTTTGAAAAAATTGAATTGAATTGAGCCTAATTGACTCCCGATTCTGAAAGTTGAATTGAATTGAGCCTATTTGACTCCCGATTCTGAATCTGACTAACTTCTGATTTAGAATTTGAATAAAACTGAGTTTGACTAACTCTGATGAACTGAATTGAAATAAATTGAGTCTAATTTGACTCCTGATTTTGGGAATTGAAATAAATTGAGTTTGATTTAACTCCTGATTTTGAAAATTGGAATTTTTTTGTTAAGTCAAGATTGACTCTGATGAAGAAAATTTGAAATGTTGTAAATTAACCCTCGATTTTGAAATAGGAAATTCTTTGAGTCCGTGTGACTCCATTTGTATAAAAAGTGAATTCGTTGAGTCCATGTGACTCCATTCGTATAAATATATATATATATACATATACATTTGGTGAGTCTGTATGACTCCATTTGTATGAAATGTGAGTTTGATTGAGTCTGTATGATTCCATTTGTATAAGAAGTGAATTTTTGTTGAGTTCGTGTGACTCCGTGGTTGTAAAATGCAAATTTTGAGTCCAAATGACTCCGTGGTTGTAAAATGCGAGTTTTCGAGTCCTAGTGACTCCGTTGTTGTGGAAATGCGGGTCCATGGATTCGAATGACTCTTTTGTTTTAAAATATGAATTTATTGACTCCTTGTGTAAGAAAATTGAATTTTTGATCCACGTGACTCCCTTTGAATTTGTGAGTCTGCTTAACTCTGAATTTTATTGGAATTGAATTCTTTGAGTCTAACCGACTCCGAACTTTTGAAAGTTTGGGCTAAAATGGATCTAACTATCGCCAGATTTTAATGTTAAATTAAGTTGAATTTGATTAGCTCTCGATTGCGGAAATTAAAATCATTAAGTCCGTCCGATTCCCGATTCATGAAAGTCTAACTTAGCACCCGAGCTTAGAAATTGAATTGAATTGAGTCTGATTGACTCCTAATTCTAGGAGAATTCATTTGAGTCTGACTGACTCCTGGTTTTTGAAAATTGAAATTCTTTGAGTCGAATTGACTCCCGTTTTTAGAGATTTAAAATTCTTCAAGTTAGGTTGACTCCTGTTTTTAGAAATTAGAAATTCTTTTGAGTCTGGTTGACTAATGATTTGGAATTAGAAATTCTTTTTGACTCTGGATTTTCGAATTTGAAAAGAATTAAGTAAGATTGATTCCTTGATTTTAAGGATCTAAGTTGATTTGAGTCTGATTGACTTCTGATTTTAGAAGAATGAATTGATTCGAGCTTGGTTGATTTTAAGAATCTAAGTTGATTTGAGTCTCATTGACTCCTGATTTTAAAGGAATGAATCGATTTGAGTTTGGTTGATTTTGAGAATCTAAGTTGATTTGAGTCTGATTGACTCCTGGTTTTAGAAGAATGAATTGACTTGAGTCCGATAGACTCCAATTTTAAAAAGATGAATTGATTCGAGTCTGAATGACTCCGATTTTGAAAAATATGAATTGACTTGAGTCTGATTGACTCCTGATTTTAGAAGAATGAATTGATTCGAGCTTGGTTGATTTTAAGAATCTAAGTTGATTTGAGTCTCATTGACTCCTGATTTTAAAGGAATGAATCGATTTGAGTTTGGTTGATTTTGAGAATCTAAGTTGATTTGAGTTTGATTGACTCCTGGTTTTAGAAGAATGAATTGACTTGAGTCCGATAGACTCCAATTTTAAAAAGATGAATTGATTCGAGTCTGAATGACTCCGATTTTGAAAAATATGAATTGACTTGAGTCTGATTGACTCCTGATTTCAGAAGAATGAATAGATTTGAGTTTGGTTGACTCCGGACTTTTGAAAATTGATTTGGTTGGAAGTCTAATTGACTCCAATTTTGAAAAATTGAATAAATGGGAGTTTGGTTGAATCTAAGCTGATTTGAGTCTGATTGACTCCTGGTTTTAGAAGAATGAATTGACTCGAGTCCGAAAGGCTCCGATTTTGAGAAGATAAGTTGATTTCGAGTTTGAATGACTCTGAAATTTTGGAAATTGATTTGGTTCGAGCTTGATTGGCTCCGATTCTTTAAAAATTGATTTGATTTGAGCCTGATTGGCTCTGATTCCTTGAAAAATAGATTTGAATTGAGCCTGATTGGCTCTGACTCTTTGAAAGTTGGTTTAATTTGAGCCTGATTGGCTCCAATTCTTTGAAAATTGATTTGAATTGAGCCTAATTGGTTTCAACTCTTTGGAATTTGATTTGATATGAGAGTCTTGTTTGATTCTGGAACTTTGAAAATTGATTTGGTTCGACTCCAGGTTAGGAGAAAGTTCAGCCGACTTTAATATGATTGATCTTCGATTTCGGAAATTAAAAGCGAATATGAATCCAAGTATTTCCAGGTTTAGGAAAGTTAATTCAAAATTTAATCAGCTCCTGAAAGTTAGGAATTATGAATTGAACCAAGTCAACTTTGATTTTACTTGGTGAGGCAGTAAATTTGCATCTCATCTTTCAGCGTGCTACCTGATTCGACTTAGTCGATCACATGATTTTGGGAGATTATGGAGCGTAAGGCGTAGAGCTGCTCAATCTCTCTGCGTGCTACCTGATTCGACTTAGCCGATCAGATGATTTTGATTGATTTTGAGCATAGAGCTGCTCAATCTTTCTGCGTGCTACCTGATTCGGCTTAGCCGATCAGATGATTTTGATTGATTTTGAGCATAGAGCTGCTCAATCTTTCTGCGTGCTACCTGATTCGACTTAGTCGATCAGATGATTTTGATTGATTTTGAGCATAGAGCTGCTCAATCTCTCTGCGTGCTACCTGATTCGGCTTAGCCGATCAGATGATTTTGATTGATTTTGAGCATAGAGCTGCTCAATCTCTCTGCGTGCTACCTGATTCGGCTTAGCCGATCAGATGATTTTGATTGATTTTGAGCATAGAGCTGCTCAATCTCTCTGCGTGCTACCTGATTCGGCTTAGCCGATCAGATGATTTTGATTGATTTCGAGCATAGAGCTGCTCAATCTCTCTGCGTGCTACCTGATTCGGCTTAGCCGATCAGATGATTTTGATTGATTTTGAGCATAGAGCTGCTCAATCTTTCTGCGTGCTACCTGATTCGGCTTAGCCGATCAGATGATTTTGATTGATTTCGAGCATAGAGCTGCTCAATCTCTCTGCGTGCTACCTGATTCGGCTTAGCCGATCAGATGATTTTGATTGATTTTGAGCATAGAGCTGCTCAATCTCTCTGCGTGCTACCTGATTCGGCTTAGCCGATCAGATGATTTTGATTGATTTTGAGCATAGAGCTGCTCAATCTCTCTGCGTGCTACCTGATTCGGCTTAGCCGATCAGATGATTTTGAGAGATTTTTTAGCATAGAGCTGCTCAAATTTTTCTGCGTGCTACCTGATTTGGCTTAGCCGATCAGATGATTTTGAGAGATTTTTGAGCATAGAGCTGCTCAAATTTTTCTGCGTGCTACCTGATTCGGCTTAGCCGATCAGACGATTTTGGGAGATTTTGAGCATAGAGCTGCTCAAATTTTTCTGCGTGCTACCTGATTCGGCTTAGCCGATCAGATGATTTTGGGAGATTTTGAGCATAGAACTGCTCAAATTTTTCTGCGTGCTACCTGATTCGGCTTAGCCGATCAGATGATTTTGGGGGATTTTGAGCATAGAGCTGCTCAAATCTTTCTGCGTGCTACCTGATTCGGCTTAGCCGATCAGATGATTTTGGGGGATTTTGAGCATAGAGCTGCTCAAATTTTTCTGCGTGCTACCTGATTCGGCTTAGCCGATCAGATGATTTTGAGAGATTTTTGAGCATAGAGCTGCTCAAATCTTTCTGCGTGCTACCTGATTCGGCATTATGTCGATCAGATGATTTTGAGCATAGAGCTGCTCAATCTCTCCGTGTGCTACCTGATTCGACTATGGAGTGTAAGGCATAAGGCGCATCTCAGTCAATCAGACGATTCTCAAAACATAAATGTATGCGTGTATGTCATTCACGATGTTCCTAGAGTAGGACGGTATCATAATAGGATAATTCAACGTATAGGGTGCATTTCTGATAATAGGAAAAGCAACGTGACTCGGGATCATCACGTTTGGGAGCATAAGACACAAATTTGCATGAGCATGTGCATCACGATAAGATAGGAGCATTCATCCGTGTGGTTATTTGCATTTGTGTGTTATCCCTTACCCGAACTACGTCCTGGTCTGATTCCCGTTGGGATACGTAGGCAGCTCACCATCGAGCACGACCAGCACCGACTGACTCCGCGAATGTTTTTGCAACACGTTTTGTTTTTACCTAAGTTCAATAGCTCGGTCAAAGGCTTGTCTTCACACAGGCTTCGACATTCACTTGTGATACGCGTTGCTTCACAAGCTCTGCCGAAGAGGGGCAAACTGTAGACACCCCAATTTTGACCGAACTATTAAACTTAGGGGGATTTACCTCTAGAGATCAATGATGAATATGTCTCGACGGAATCAAGACTCTTACAAGCAATCTGACTCTCTTCCTAGAAGAATCTCGGTTCAAAATCACCATTTTCAGCCAAAAGACCAAAATTCTCATCTACTCGTCACCTTGTAGACCATGAGTTTTGAACACGTATAGGAATACGGCAATGTTCTCGGAGCATCTTAAAATCATTTTCAAAAGAAGAGGAATTCAGCATGATCCCCGAAAGAAAAAGTCAACAGTTGACCCAGTGAAAAGTCAACGGGTCAAAAGGGAGTCAATCGTAAAATTTTCGAATTTCAAGATGAAAAGTCCCGGTAATTGTTCATTGGGTCTCCCTTATGCTAGAAATGATTTTTTAGAATTTTTAAATGAAAGGAATCATGGTGAAATTGAAAGGCTTTTAAGAAGAATCGTGCAGAAAATCGAAATTTTGCCTTCGGAGGGAGAGTTGACTTTTTTTCCTTAAGGATTTTGATTTTCTAAATATTTTTATTGAATCCAAATGGGGGGTATTTCCTTAATTACATTTAATGTCTTAAGTAAATACATAAATTAAACGACATTTACTTAAATTAAGGTGCTGAATTGCTGTGAATAGTGCTGGATTGCTGTGCAGCGGCACTCAAAGTGCCCGAACGGCACTCACTGAATGCCGTCCGGCACTCAGCGAGTGCCGCGCGGCACTCAGAGAGTGCCGTTTCATCTCATCGAGTGCCGGCCTGGGCTAATTTGCATTTTTAAGTCAAAATTCTTTTTCAATCTTTGATCAAATGAATGCACCAAACGATGCCGTTTTTTGTGTACGTGTTTACTACTCCTAGGTCATGCAAACCATGCTCCCACCATCCCCAATTGACCTATCTACCCTTATCTTAGCCCCTAAGATAATGAAAGTCTATAAAAGCCCCATTTTCTCTCATTTTGAGGGGTTGGAGACTTGAATCTTGAGAGAGACTTGAATCTAAAAGAGAGAGGCTGAATTTTGAAGAGAGAGGTTGTTCTTAGAGAAATATAGAGAGAGAAACCCCAAAACCCCATAGAAATCTTACCCAATTCATCCAAATTCCTCAAATCTCCATTGAAGAACCTTGAAGCTTCAAGGAAGAAGAAGAACAGCATTGCTTGTAAGACTTGGATCTCTCCAAATCAATCAAATCCTGAGAAGATCTAGAGGTTAAATCCTTATCCCTATACTTATTATATATAATTCAATCACAATTCATAGATCTAGGACTTTTACACATTTTCAAAACCTCTCTTCCTACCTCATTTCATCACACACCACATAGAATTGTGATTGAATTCCTACTTGCTTTCATTAATTTGGATCTAAATAAGAGCCTTAAGTTTAAAATAAAACTAGTTTGAGAAGGGATCTTCATTTGGTTTTCTTCAAGTAAACTTTGATTCTATCTCTCTTTGTCTCTATTTTCCTTTTGAGATCCATGAGATCATTAATATCTCATTGGATCCTCTTGAGTTTGATCCTCTAGTCCCCTATGATCCTATGATTTATATGGAGGCTAAGGTTGATCATGGTCATATCTACCCATGGTTGGTTGGATTCAAGTCTTAGCTCATGACTTGGGTCTCCCTACTAGAAATCTCATGGAATATAATCCATACCATATTCCATGGAGGTTCAAGTAGATCATAGATTTTTTAGTCTCCAATGACCATCAAATGGTAGGAGAAATGGTTTAGTTTAAGTCCATCTCTATGGCTTAGGCTAATCTATTCTTTGGGTTTTGAGAAGTTCTTCATACTTCACCCAAAACTTACATGTGTGTATGTCTTTAATCTCCAAGGACCATTAATTTGGGAGGAGAGTATGATTTCGTGGTTATAATCTCCTCAAGGACCATATGTTTGGGAGAGGATTTGAGTGTGAGCTTTCATAGTTTGATGAAATCTATGGAACTTGAATGTTTAAAAGTCTATTAGATTGAGTAAAACCTTGGTTATTCTTACTAGGACTCTATATTTGGAGATCTAAGTATGAGGTTCTCCAAGGATAAATCTATGGATCACTTTATATTTCATTATTCATTTTAATGGTCATAATCATACTTGATTCTAGCTCTCTCTAGAGTCATGGATTAAGTTTGATTTGAAATGTGAACGTAAATTTAATATTGGTGCAGTGAATTCTTAAACCCTCTGTGATCAAAGATTTTTAGTTCAAAATCTAACCGTTGAAATTAAGTGAAACCAACGGGAAAATGTCAATAACATATTGTTTTACCACTGTGATTTTTGTTTCATAAAGATCTTGTGATTAGAAGGGTTGGATCATGGTTTTTGTGAGCTAATCATAATCTGTCCAGAGTTTTAAAATACTTTCAGAATAGTAAGTCTATTTTGAAATTAATAAATCAGAACCTTAATTAGGTCCTTGGGGTCTCAAATAATTTTTTATAAGTACCTTAATGTGTTAGGAAGACACCCTAAAAAGATCTAAGTGTTTCTCATTTTTTTACTATTTTTAGAAAATCATACAAAATCTCTGGACAGAGAGTTGCAAAATCCTGAGTGAGGTCTAGTATTTCCCATATTCCCGAAGATCTAACCGTTGAAATCTCGATTTTCTTTTTGGGTTAGAAACTAGACTCACAGAGGCATAACATATCCAAAAATCATTCAGATCCAACGTTGAAGGTATTTTATTCCTATTTTTGAACGTCGGGTCTGCTCTCTGTAATTCATAAAAAACTGCTACTATTTTTGTCTAATCTTATCTATTTTAACTCAAATGGTCTCCTAATGTATTGAGACCCAAACCATGTTTTGAATAATGATAATTTAGATTAAATCCAGAGGCTTAGTGATCCAAATTAGTGAATAAATTCATATCTTATTCTTATTCATATTCATGCATTCATTCATACATGTTAATATCTATAAGTAGGACTTATCTCTTGTCTAAGATGTATTTGAATTAAACATGATTTAGGATTTACCTATTTATGATATTATATCTTGTCTAAGGCATGTGTATTAACCTTTGTTTTGTAGCGCATTTGAGGTACAATTCCTCAACTCTTCTCTAGTTTAATTTCATTCATTGATTTTAATTGATTTTTTCGACTCCATGTGCGACACCTTAGCCTAGGTTTTGCCTTATGTGTATATATGTGTTAGAGACATTTCTTAGGTTTATTTTGTTCTCGCATGCATTGCACGTTTGATATTCGCGGCTGGATCCCGGGTATGTTTTCTAGTTCTCTATTGCATATCATGTTGTTTGCTACTTGTATTACGTGGCTTATGAATGATATTTTGTCGTTAGCAATTTTACACCATTTCCAACATGCTTGTGTGATGTATATGTATATATGTATTAATTGAGGGCATGCTTAGATTAATAATTTGATTAAAAAAGGATGTTGAGTAGAGGCCTATCGTGAGATAGGATGAAAGGGGGTGTTTTAGTCCGCCGGGCTCCTTCCCCTTTCATTCCATAATCCCCGGACCCAGTTTATCTTTGGTTTCGCAAAAGATCAGTTTGCTTTAAAATGGTTTCTTAATTTTCCTTTTTAAAAATTAAGTGGCGACTCTTTGAATTTGAAAAATGTTTTAAAAAGTGGGTAAAATTTGAAATCAACCTGCGATATCCACACATAGTTCTTATTTTCTTAGTAGTTTAGATCTTCTAGGTTAGCCTACTATCCCATTTATGGATAGGCTATCCCTAGTCGTCCCTATTTCAACCATGGAATAGCCACCACTAGTGGGATTTGTAGCCAAGCCATGGCTATTCCAATCTCACTAGGGACCATGGAACCCTAATTTCCTCTTATTGCTTATTCATATCTAACCTAGTAGAGATTATCCATGCATACACATGCATACTAATTCACACATAAAATAGTAGGATATCCTGATTAAGAGTTACACATGCACACATGCATGTAGTGTTCATGTTTGGTTATTATGATGTTATTATCATAACCTTGGTTAATTAGGCTGCTATAAGGAATGTTGTGCTATCCCGGGTAAGTCTCTATACCTTCTATTCACTGCTTTCCTAGATCACCTAGAACCATGATTAGGTGGATAAAACTGGTTTAATTTCCTTATATGGTACTTCTGCTTAGATATCCTATTTTTCTAGGTTTGAGTGTGATTTTCACGTTTACTTTCTTTTTATTTCCTTTTGCATGCATAGGGGAGCATAGTAATACATTTAGACCCCGAAATACTATTTTAGCTTATGCATTGTGTGGTAAATGTAGTCTCTTGCACAATTTTATTTCTTTAGTTGTTCATAGCTTGAATTAGGATTACATTAGAAATAAATGAAATGGTCTACATAATATCTAGTCAAACACCTTGAAAGCTGAGTAGAGGCCCATCTCACGATGGAGTGAGAGGGGGTGTTTTAGCACGATCTAGCTCCTTCCTCTCTCGTACCTTAACTCCCGAACTGAGTTCTTTGGTGATGATGGGGAGGTTCTCTCTATCCATTGGACATGATATATTTAGTTTTCTTGGTTTCCTTTATCAAACCAAGTGGTGACTCTATTAGCAAGGATCTCTTCTGATTTAGCCTTGTGGGATATACATTGGATTACTCACTCATATAGCCTCCGATATGGATCACGGACATTGATTGTTGCCTCGAGATGGATATAAGGCCCCATAAAATCCACAATATGAGTAATCCAAATCGTTTAGATTGAATAAAAGGCTAATGAAGGATGGTGAACCTCACTTGTGGTTGTTGACATGAGGAATATAATGGGATCAATCAAGTGGGCTTAATCCTTCTAGGCCCTACACTTGGTTGCGGTACCCACAGGTGGTAGTCCAAAAATCAAGCTTCTATGGAGATCTAATAGTGGTCGACCATGGTTGGGAGGTCTAGGGTCTATGCATGGGTGGTTTGTGAGTGTGTGTGTGTGTGTGTGTATGAGTCTAGTGTATAGAAAATATAGAGAGGGGTGGATAGGCTTTACCTTTTGGGTCTCAATCTCTCTCTCTCTATCTCTATATATATATATCTTCCTCCTTCTTTCTTCTTCTCTCTCTTGCTGAGTGGGCTTTGTGTGTGGGGTTGGACAGAGAGGGTTAGAGGGGGGTGAGGGTGTGTTTGGTCCTCTTCTTTTTCTTTTTCTCTTCTCTCCCTCAGTTCTCTCTCTCTCTCCCACTCTTGCACTTTCTCTCTCTCTCTATATATATATACCACCTTCATACACATACAATATATATAATACAACACGCACAACACAGTTTGGATCTCCGATGGACCACAAAAGATGGACCAAGGAGCATACTGACTTTTTGTAATGAAAATGTCATTTTTTGCGACAAAAAATTCATCACAAAAAGTGACATTTTCGTCGCAAAAAGTCGTCTGCTTCTTGGTCTGCTTTTTGTGGTCCGCACTTGATTGGCTCCGCACGCACAACATATATACATATCATATATACATATCAGTGGTGTGTGTGGTGTGGTGGGGTGATGGAGTAGATGAGTGAATTACGGTGTAGGTAGTACTAAGGTACAAGCTAGGCGGTACTTGGGGGACCATAGGTCTAGGTAGATGCCCTTAGTTAGTGTAGGTTGTACTTGGTTCTCATACTCATGGGATGTTGTCCGTGCCTCGAGCACATACCATATAGTCCGGGTAATACAGATATCTACAAGTCCGTGTGTTGTTTATTAGTCCGGGTCCGATACGACTGAGTCTAATAATTACAGTCCGGGTCTAGCATATAGTCTGGGTTTAAGAACTACAGTCTGGGTTTATATTAAAAACATCGATATAATAAGATCTAACTATAGTCACAGACTATCAGGTCCAAATAAAATGTTACCTATATTTATAATATTAAACGACAATGAATATTAAAACACGAATTTAACATACGAGATCTGGCTGGGAAGTTAAAAATTACATTAATAAGGAAGGGTGGATTTTACAGGTATTACAATATACACCAATCACACTTCGAAATTGGAAGAAAAGTACCTTAGAAACGGTCGATAAGGTTTTTCCCTATATTGACCTACACATGTACATATATGTATATATGTATAATTATTTGCGTGTGTGCAATTTTGGGAATACGAAACATAACTAGGGCTTAGTTTGGCCCCGCCTTGGGTTTTTAAAAGTAGCTTATGAAATTTATTATTAAGTTGTTTGATAATTTAGTACAATTAACACATTATTTTTTTAAAAAAACATCATGAAACCAAAAAGCAACCTTGAGCTTTTAAAAGCTCTGTTCTAGAGCTTTTAAAAGCTCCTTCCAAAAAAGTCCTAAGTTCAATTTTTGCAAAGCTCATAAACTATTACCAAATGAATTAGCATGAAATTGTGCTTTAAAAAGGAGAAACACCAAAATAGGGGCCGAACTAATAGATTAGCTAAGAAAAGTTTATTAATGTAGCTTTATTTTTTTTTTTTGATAGGAACTTTATTAATGTAGCTAGTTACTCAACGAAATGTTAGAACCATCTAAAGTTATAAGGAATTTAAATGTGCCATATTTTTACAACTTTCCTATTAATGTTATCTTAAAAGTAGAGTTAAGGACATTGTGACATTAGTTTATGTGAATACATTTGTAAAGTATCCTACTTAAAATTGGAACAAATTCTTTTAGGGATATTTGTTCATAAACCCCTTAAAAACAAAAATCAGCATAGGCCATTTTTTATAAAGCCCCTCACCACTTTTTGAATTTGGTAAAAAGCCCCTCCTAGAACAAAAAAATGGCTAAGTCAATATTATCTGTCAACTTTAAACCACCATAACTCACTCATTGTTTAGCCTTTTTGAGTGATTTTTATCTCCTTTTTTATTTTTTATTTCATGATTTCTTCGAGATCTATGCAATGAAGTTGAAATTGTACAAATGAAAGTAATTTGGAACCTCATGTTTTTTATTTTATCTGTCAAAACAAATGATATTATCTGTTTTGACAGATAATATTATCTATCAACTTTAAACTACCATAACTCACCCATTTTTTAGCCTTTTGAGTATTTTTTTATTTCATGTATTTCTTCAAGATCTACGCAATGGAGTTGTAAATTGTACAAAAGAAAGTAATTTAGAAACTCATTTTTTGATTTTATCTGTCAAAATAGATAATATTATATGTTTTTACAGATAATATTAATATCATCTGTCAACTTTCAGCCACCATGATTCACTCCTTTTTTTTATCCTTTTGAGTATTTTTTTTTTATTTCATGTATTTCTTCAAGATCAACGCAATGTAGTCGAAAATTGTACAGAAGAAAGTAATTTGGAAAATTATTTTTTGATTTTATTTGTCAAAACAGATGATATTATATGTCAACTTTAAATCACCATAACTCACTCATTTTATAATCTTTTTTGAGTGATTTTTTTTAATTACATATTTTTCTTTGAGTTCTACGCAACGGAGTTGAAAATTGTTCAAAAGAAACTAATTTAGAACCTCACTTTTTTTATTTGTCAAAACAGATGATATAATCTGTTTTGACAAATAATATTAAGTTAAATAATCATAATTTTCTTCTTTTTTTTTTGGCCTTTTGGGATGATTTTTTTTTTTGGGTATTTCTTGTATTTCTTTGAGATCTACACAATGAGTTTGAAAATTTTACAAAAACAAGATACGTTGTAGCCTAATTTTAAGATTTTATCTATCTATAGGCAGATAATATTATCTGTTTTTTCTTAACAGCTGTAGACACCCCGATTTTGACCAAACGTCGAATTAAGGGGAGTATTACCTCTAAAAATCCAATGATGACAATGTCCAAATAATTTAGGACTTCCAAAAGGTCAATCAAGCTCTTCCAAACGCTCTTCAATCCAAACAAAAAAAAGAAAAGAAGGAAAAGAGAGAGGGAAAGAAGAAATATGAGAAAACGGCACACGGTATAACCTGCGGCATTCTCGGGTTGCCGTGTGGCACTCCCAAAATGCCGTATGGCAGTTGGTAAGTGCCGCGACGGCACTCAGTGATCACTACAAAAATTTAAAGAACGACAGTCCGCGGAGTTGTCCGTGGCACTTAATGAATGCCGCATCGGCAATCACTGAATGCCGCAACGGCTATCAGTGAGTGCCGCATCGGCACTTGTTGAGTGCCGCTTCCATCTCCGACGAGTGTCACATTTTGACAGCCAGCTGTACATACTGTACCTTCCAAAGAACCTCCAGAATTAGGATTTTTGCTGTAAAATTACTGAAATAACCCTCCAAATTTTGTATATATATAGAGGGTGAATATCCCTTTACCAAGGATCCCAATTCTTGATACTCTTGAATCTATATTTCTTGTTATTCTTGCTCCACTCTTGAATATTCATGAAGCTAAAGATTATCTTGATATCCTTAGAGAAAATTAAGAGAGTCTTAGAAGAAATTAGGAGGAAGAGCTAGAAGAAGAGCTTGATTAATCTTAGGAAGTCTTAAAGCAACCAAGAGCTTGAGGATAATTAGAGGTAAACTCTAAAATTACTTAGTTTCTACAATCAAGTTTAATCACAATACATTGATTATTAGGATCTTTTACACATTTTCAAAAATTCTATTCCCACCTCATTTCATCACACACCACATATATTGTGGTTAAACTTCCATTTCATTGGTTTGGATCAAAGTAGCTCAAAGATTTGAAGTTAAATAAATCATGAAGTCATTTTGGGTATTACTTAAGTCCTTTTCTCTTGCTTCCCTTTTCCTTCTTTTGATTATAATCATCACTTAGAATTCATAAGACTCTCAATGTCTTACTTGAATCAATTGATTTGAAATCCCTTTGGTTTCTTTGTAAGCTCATGTTTTACAAAGGAATTAAGGTTGATGGTAACATATTCGGCTAATGAATCCAAACCTACCACTATGGTTTAGGTTCATTACTTAGAGATTTCATGAAGTTCTTTTCATGCTTTATTAAGATCCATGAATACAAGTGTCATTAGTTTCCAAGGACCACCAAGTGGGAGGAAAAGTAACCTAGGCTAAGCCAACCTTAATGGCTTGATAGCTAAAGTTATCAAATAAAAGATATACTTGACAATGAACAGTGGGTTCACAAACTATTTTTTATCAAGGATTTTTAGTTAAATAATGAACCGTTGGAATTGAATGAAACCAACTGGAAAATATCAATAACTCAAAGTTCTACCACTGTGATTTTTGTTTTAATGAGATTTCATGTTCAAACTGGTTTGGTCATGAGTTTTGTGGAACAACAATCTGTCCAGAATTTTAGTATAGTAGTACCTCTTTGAAATAAATAAATCAGAACCTTAATCAAGTGTTCTTGACCTCAAATAATTTTTTTTAGGGTATTTTAATGTGTTAGGAAGATATCCTAAAAAGATCAAAGTGTTTCTGATTTTTTTACTATTTTTAGAAAACCATACAAGAACTCTGGATAGAGAGTTGTGAAGTTTTGAGTGATGTCTAGTGTTTGTCCAATTACTAGAGATTGAACCGTTGATCTTCGACTTTTCTTTTTGGGTTGGAAACTAGACTCATAGAGGCATCTCGTGCCAAAATTCATTGACATCAAACAATGGGAACTATGCTTTCCCAATTTTTAAAGCCTTGACTTGTTCTTTGCAATTTTTAGAATTTTTGGACAGATTTGGTATACTTTGCAAATAATGGTTCAAATGATCTTTCCATGACTTAGGGCTTAAACCATGTTTTAATAATGATTAGTTAAGCTTAAATATAGAGGTTAAATGATCCAAATCAAGGAATAATCCAATAGCTTGTTCTTGTCCATATCCATGTAATCATATACATTCATAATTGTGTCATTTCTTCTACCTGATAGAATTAATCTAGGCATTTATTGATGATTGTTCGATGTCATATATCCTTTCTAAAGCATGTGGACTAACCCTTGTTTTATAGCGCTGATGAGGTATGATCCCTTGACTCTTCTCAAGTTAGATTGCTTCTTAATTTTATTGATTTTTGACTTCATGTGCGACACCTTAGAATTAAGATTTGCCTTATGTATGTATGTGTATTAGAGACCCTTTTGTTTACTTTTGTATGCATTACACGTTTAAGTATTTGCGGCTGGATCCCGGGTAAGTTTCCTAGTTCCCTAAATGAACATCATATCGTTTGCTAATTGAAATATGTGGTTTCGAGTGATATTTTATCATTTGCAATCTTACACTCTTTAGACATGCTTTTGTAATGTATATTTATACATATGTATTAGTTTAGGGTACATTTAGATTAATCATTCGATTAAAAGGATGTTGAGCAGAGGCCTATCACGAGATAGGATGAGAGGGGGTGTTTTAGTCTGCCGGGCTCCTTCCCCTCTCATTCCATAATCCCCGGACCCAGTTTATCTTTTGTTTAGCAAAAGATCGGTTTGCTTTTAAAATGGTTTCTTAATTTTCCTTTTAAAAATTAAGTGGCAACTTATGTTTTGTATTTTGAATTGAAAAAGAAATTTTGAAAAAGATGTGGGTAGGATAAAATGCAATATCCACAATCTGGCGACTCTGCTGGGGATCGAACCCAGAATCTCTGGTTTCGCAGACCATAATTTTTTATTTTAGGTTCACTCGAGTAATAGACTTGAAAGCATCCTTTTAATCAAATTAATTATTTTTTGTGTGTTTGTTGCATTGCACTTGCATGTCTCGCCAGTCGATTACACGAAACTATGACCTTGGAGGTTCGAGGTAACCCAGCCGGTCAAGCCATCATGGGACTGTGTGATCACCCTTGATCTAGTACCATATGTTGGTATATGAAGCACCCTATCGGGTGTGTGTCAAGGGTCCCTTATCTGACCAAAACCCGGCCTTGGCATGTTAGTTTCTATAGAACCTTTTAAATCTTAGGAAATCAATTTCTTGATTAGGATTATGTGCTAGGGAGATTTGTATGCCCAAAAAGAGATTACTTGAGATGATGACGATACTTGCTTAATAAAAGATGTGTAACCTCTTAATCACTTTTGAGCAATTCCTCTTTATGTCCCATGGCATTTAGGAATCCGCTTAACTTTGATTAGAAAATTACATCTCTCATATCATGTTTAGCTAAGCATCATTGACCTTGTATGTATCCGAATTCATGAAAGATGCGGTGATAATCCGATCATGTGATCCTTCTACCCAAGAATTTTAAACCCATCTTTGCAAGAAAGCAATTCCTGTCACCTTTGAAGATTACTTTTGATTACAGCCCTAAAACAAATTGTTAACAAAATGTATGTAGAGGAAAAGTTTTGGGAATTGTCTTTCTGGGAGAAATGCTATTTTAACTGAATTCAAAAGATCATCTTTGTTGAGAAAAGTATTCACATCCTCGATTTTCAAATAAAATTCTTGAGAATTGTTTTTTAGAAGATCCCATAAAATTCGAAATTTTTTTGATAGGGTGGTAAGGAATGCATTGAGAGGTGAAATTGGCGCATTTGACATGAGTGAGGATTTTATATGCTTATGTGTCTATTTGTTAGGGATAGAATTTTTTTTTCTTTCGCATGTAGAGTAGGCACACACGCACACATGCATTGCATTTATGTGACATCTGAACCATTCATGAAAAGTTTTACCAAGTGTCTTTCAAAATTGTGATAAAAAGAAATAATCAAGGGTTTTAAAAGTCATTAAAAATTCTTTTGTAGGGCAAAAATAGCATCGAGTTCAGGCACGGTCTGGTTGAGATGTCCCACGGCGAGGCTAGTAAGAAAGGAAGAAAACTTTGAGATGGCAGACAAAAGGAACGATGGAGAAGTAGCAGAATTAAGGACACTGGTAGAACAACAAGCAGAACAGATGAGGCGATAGGCTGAGAATATGAACTAAATGATGGCCATGATAGAAGCGATAGCACACCCGCCAGTAGTTATGAATCCACCAAACAATGATCCGCCAGTTAGGGAAGAAGGTTGGTATGATGACCCAGAGATGCCCAGGGCCGAGGTTCCCAGAGCAGAAAGGGAAAGGGTAGAAAGGGAAAAAACTGACAAAGAGAGGATAATGACCGAGAAGATAGAGAAACTAGAAAGGGTGATGCGTAAGGCTCAAGGGGTCGACACTTATCTAATAGAGTTAGAAGGTCTGTACCACGGGGTCCGTGAGACACTGCCTGTCGATTTTAAAATGTCAGTTTTTGATAAGTTTGATGGGACAGGGAATCCTCGCAGTCATGTGAGGATGTGTATCGAGGCCTTCCAGCCTAATGGATTGAGCACCACCATGATGGCCGTCTTATTTTAGCAGACTTTAACTGGGGCTGCTCTGTCTTGGTATCTCACACTCGAACCAAGCAAAACTAGGGTCTGGGAAGAGGTGATCAAAGCATTCATAGCATAGTATGAGTACAACCAAGACTTAGATGTCACAGTCCGGGATTTGGAAACCACCAGGCAAAGGAACAAAGAATCATTTGCTGAGTATTTGAGCAGATGGAGAGGAAAGGTAGCCAAGATGGTACAAAGGTCGTCTGAGAAAGATCAAATTCGAATGTTAATGAAGAACCTTCAGCCTGTTTACCAAGAAGAGATGATGTTTCAGTCGATCAACACCTTTGCTGAGGTTTTTGACATGGGAACAAGAATAGAGGATGCAATCCAAGAAGGGGTAATCAAGAAGGAAGAATAGCCGAATCGGTATAGAAGCCTAAACTGTGGATCAAATGGAGGACATTCGGGGGGTCACTCTGGCCCCACTGATGTCAACGCGTTAAGTGGGCTGTAGTGAAAATTCAACATAGCACCGAGAAGAGGAGGGGACAAACCACCAAGAAAGTTTTCAGATTTAGGGGTGTCACTATCAACCGCTCTCGATAGGCTAACGGCGAAAGGGCATCTTCACCTGTTGGAACCTTGACGTTTGCCAAGTCCGCTTCCACCAACCTTCCGAGAAGATCTCTATAGCAAATTTCACCAACAAAAGGGTCACTCTATGGATCGGTGCACGAGGCTAAGGCATGAAATTCAGGACCTCATTGATAACAAGGTGATATTCGAGCTGCCTGTCAAAACTCCCAATGTTACTAGGAATCTATTGCCGAATCATCATGCTGTAACACCGCCACAAGGCCTTTATTTCTTAGGTATAGAAGAGACAACCTTCGATCCGTCTAGGCAAATCACCAGGGTCGGGACACCAAGGAAGCCTTACCAATTATCGAAAGAATTAATAATCTGTACCCTGGGGAAACAATCAGGAGGGTGTGGAGAGAAAACATCAAAACAAACAGATTTGTGGGTTCAAGAGACTAACGGCACCGATGTGGATCAGGTAGGAGATGATCTGTGGTATATAAGTGATGAAGAGATAGAAACCGAGAGGGAAAATTTGAAAGTTGTTTCAGTAATTGACAATTTATGGGTAAAGGAAGAAATCAGTCATCTAACCCAGTCAGGAGGACACTTCAAACCGCATGAACTGGAAGACGATCATCCGGGGAGAGAACAGGACAAAGGGAAAGGGAAGATGAATGAAAAAGAAGAAGAAGACCAGGTTTTGAAACAGATGAAGAAAACTTAGGCCAATATCACCATATGGGGGTTGCTGATTACCTCTAAGCGCCACAGGTAGGTAGTCCTTGATGCTCTAAATTAGTTTAATGTTTCTATCGACATAGCACCGGAGGACCTCGTGGGAATGATCGGTAAAAATCTAACTCTGGCTATTGCCTTCTCCTCAGATGACTTACCGCCAGGAGGACCCGTTCACAATAAACCGCTGTACGTCACTGTGGAATGCTTGGGGAATACCGTACCCGCCTGTCTTGTTGACAACGAGTATGATCTAAATGTGTGTCCATTTCGAACAGCTTAGCGAATGGGTCTGGATGAGTCAACGTTCACACCGTCTGAGCAAAATCTGAGAGCATATGACAACACTCAGAGGACAATTATGGGAATAATTCTCCTTCATCTCGTTGTCAGGCCTGTGGAAAAGGAATCCGAATTTCAGGTCATTGATATCCCTGCTTCTTTCAATTTGTTACTCAGAAGGTCGTGGTTGGACAGTCTGGGTTCCATACCTTCTACAATTCATCAAAAAGTCAAATGTGTCTGGAAGAACAAATTCTGTGATATCCTTGGGAATAGTTGGGTCCGTTTGTCTGAAGCTTCATCAAGCATTCTGGTTCTAGAGGTACAGTTTTAGGAAGAAGAGACGAGTTTGGAAGGGTTCGAGGTTATCAACATATTAGAGGAGGAAAAATCGAGAGAATTCCTACCACTGTATTTTGATCAATATGCAAGCCCGTTAGTCGCTGGGATTATGAAAAAAATGGGTTTCTTTCCAGGCATGGGCTTGGCTAAAAATAATCAAGATCTGCCAGAATTTCCAAGAATCCCCACTCAGACCCACACTCATGGTCTGGGTTATCAACCATCGAGATAAACTGAGAGATAACAAAAAGGCAGCCAACGCACCAGTGGACCCTTACCTGAAGACGCTCAATGGATACTTTGTGAAAGAGGGTGAGGATTTCCCCTTTTGTGGCTTCCCAGAACCGTGGTTGGATCAGAAGGAAAATTGCATGAAGCCAGGGTTTGAGATCTTTTTCTCTCATGAGTTCTCTGAGTATAAGGACCCGTATCTGCAAATGCCTATGAAGACTACTGCTGCCAAAGATTGGATCGGCGCACTGGATGACCTGGTTATGCAAAACTTATTGAGCGAAGGGTGTGCGGAGTTGAAGAAGAAAGTCTAAAAGGGGTTATGAAAGGTGAAACCGAGAAGGAATATGCTGAGGGTGTGGTGGAAGAAGTGCAAGAAGGGGACAAGGGGAACATGGAAGAACTTGGGGAAGAAGTGACTAAAGAAGAAGCTGAGATGGGAATAGGGAATCTGCCAGGCTGCCACACTATGGAACTGAGGAAAGGAGTCAACAAAGAGTGGGTCTTTGAGTCTAGTAATAAGTATCCCCCCTCCCTGGAGTCTGTAATGGCCCAAATGAGGCACCTCACCATCGTAATGTCTATTGTAATCACTCCAAGAAAAGTTAATGAAAATATGACTAGTTCTGCCTACTCCAATGCGCTTAATGAATGTGATGATCATGAAATACCAAGTGAATTGCAAAAATTAATCAAAAAAGAAAAGAATCTGCATGTAATATCATTGAGGACACTCTAACGATTAATCTAGGAGATGAAGATAGCCCTAAAAATGTTTTTATTGGCTCTACAATTAGCAAAGAAGAAGCAAAGAATTAATCAATCTATTAAATGAATTCAAAGATGTTTTTACATGGTCTTACAGCGATATGCTAGGTATCGATCCAGAAATAGTCCAACACCATATCCCCCTCTTCCCCAATTTAAACCTGTAAAACAAAAGTTGAGGCGAATGAGGCCTGAATGGGCACTCAAAGATAAAGAAGAAGTTGAAAAGCAATTGAGAGCCGGATTCTTGATGGTCACCGAGTACCCTGAATGGATTGCCAATATTGTGCATGTCCCAAAAAAGGACGATTGTGTTAGGGTTTGTGTCGACTTCCAGGTGGACAATTTTTCTTTACCCCACATTGATGTGTTAGTGCATAATACCGCGGGGCATGAGCTTTTATCTTTTATGGATGGGTTCTCAGGTTATAACCAGATTCTCATGGCACTCGAAGATAGAGAGAAAACCACTTTCATCACACCGTGGGGTACATACTGCTATAGGGTGATGTCGTTTGGGCTCAAAAATGCAGGAGCAATGTACCAGCGGGCCGCCACCACATTGCTGCACAATATGATCCACAAGGAAGTAGAGGTATATGTGGATGATATGACTGTAAAATCTAAGGAGAGGAAAGGACACTTTGAGGCATTGAGAAAGTTCTTCAGAAGGTTAAGAGAATTTTGAATGAAGCTAAACCCGCAGAAGTGCACCTTCGGAGTCGCCACTTGAAAGCTGTTAGGATTCCTTATCACTCAGAGGGGAATAGAGGTGGATCCGACCAAAATAAAAGGCCATAGTTGAAATGCAGTCGCCAAAGAATGATAAAGAATTGAGGGGGTTTTTGGGGAGAATATAGTTCATAAGCCGCTTTATCTCAAAACTCACCCTGACATGTGACCCGCTTTTTAAGCTGCTTAGGAAAGGACAGAAGTTTGAGTGGGATACCCTATGCCAACAAGCCTTCGATAAGATAAAAACCTATCTCCGAAATCCACCTGTCTTGTCACTGACCTTACCAGGAAGGCCTTTATTGTTATACCTTTCTGTGTCTGAAGATTCGATGGGGTGTATGTTGGCCCAAAAAGGAGAAGAGGGGAACGTGGAGAAAGCCATTTATTAGTTGAGCAAGAGGATGACCGAATATGAGCTGAAATACTCACCCTTAGAGAAAGCCTGTTGGGCCCTAGTCTGGTGTGCCCGTTGCCTCGGGAACTACATATTAGCCTTTCCTGTAACCCTAATCTCCCGCATGGACCCACTTAAATACCTATTCGAGAAACCCGTCCCAACTAATAGAATTTCCTAATAGACCATGATGTTGGCAGAATTCGACATCAAGTACGCCACTTCCAAATTCGTGAAAGGAAGAGCTATCACCGAGTACCTAGCCGACCTTGTCATAGATTTTGGAGAAAAAGGTGAATTTCGATTTCCAGATGAATGAGTGATAGGGATAGATGAAAACTTGTGGAAAATGCATTTCGATGGAACAGCCAACCAACTGGGCTATGGGGTTGGAATCATCCTTGTAGCACCAGATGGGACCCCGACCCCTTTAGCCATCAAGTTTAAGTACAACTCAACCAATAACACGGCAGAATACGAAGCGTGCATAGTTGGGATGGAAGCAGCACTGACCTTAAAAGTAGAAAGGATCGATGCTTTCGGGGATTCCAATTGATCATATACCAAGTGTAGGGTGATTGGAGAGTTAAACATAAAAAGTTGAGACCCTACCACAACTATCTAGAAAGTTTGAAGGTTCGCTTTAAGAGGATATCAGTTTATTATCTTCCCCGTGAAAAAAACCAGCTAGCCAACTCCCTAGCAACCTTAGCCTCAATGATACTAATCCCCTCGGGAGTCACCATAATCCTGTTATCCATAGAAATAAGGGTCCAACCATCATTTGAGATGATCGCAACCCTAGAAGATGAAGGGGAAGTGCCTTGGTACAAAGATGTTTGGAATTTCATCAAGGAAAGTGAATACCCCGAAGGAGCTTTAGAGAAGGACAGGAAGGCGATCCGAAGATTTTCTACCCAATTTGTGATCTATGCAGACAAGCTGTGGAACAAGTCGTATACCGGGTATAATTTGGAATGCTTGCATGGAAGGGAGGCCAAGAGAATGATGGGGGAAATACGCAAAGGAGTTTACGGACCTGTAGACACCCCGATTTTGACCAAACGTCAAATCCAGGGATTGGTTACCTCTCAAAAGACCGATGATGACAATGACCGGTTACATTCGAAGATTTCCCAGGAAATTCAAAATCTTCAATTGATTCTTCAAGACAAAATTCAAAAATTAAAAATAGAAAAATATAAAAAGAAAAAAGAGAGAGAGAGTTTGGGTATTCGGGAGAAGCTCGAACAAAGAAGAACGTGTGAGAAACACAGTCTGGGAACCAGTTTTTTTGAGAATAAAAAAAAAAAAAGAAAAAGAAAGAAAAAAAAAAGGGAGAGAGAAGTTCTTTTGAAAGAAATAAAAGAACAAAATAAATAAAAAATCCTGGAAAAAGGAGAAAATACAAAAAAAGTAGTACATTTAGATGTATACCATGTACATGGTTGATACCATGCACATGGGGGATCTTAATGCTAATATATACATACATAAAATAAGAAAAATTGTGTTTACCCCAACATATTTTCGAAAAATCAAAAAGAGGGACAAAAAGCAGTTAGCCTCGGCACGCGGAAAACGCGGCGGCACTCAGTGAGTGCCGCCCGGCATTCAGTGAGTGCCGCCGGCACCCATCGAGTGCCGCTGGCTGTAACAGACTGCTTTTCTCACATGTTCTAGAAGAAATCTTTGCACATGGGTCTCCACCCGAATTTACCCATCTATCCCTGGATTAATGGTCTATATAAACAAACTTTCCTCTTCATTTTGAGGACTTGAATTTGAAAATCAAAAGAGATATACATACACACAAGAATCATATGGATTTTTAGAGAGAGAAAGAGAGAGAAGAAGAATTTCTTGAAGAAGTTTGAAGAATTTGAAGAGCTTTGAACAAAAATTTTGGAAATCTTGGAAGGTCTTCACAAGAAGTTGAAGAATCCCTTGAGGTTTTTAGAGGTAACCTCTCAATTACTTGATAGATTTTAGTCATTCAATCACAAGTTCATAGCTCTAGGAACTTTACACATTTTCAAAACCTCTCTTCTTACCTCATTTCATCACACACCACTTAGAACTTGTGATTGAATCTCATATTACTTCATTGATTTGGATCTAATTGATGCCTTGGGTTTAAAATAAAATCAATTTTGAAGGATTGGTGTTCTTAAGTTTCTCTAAGTAAATTTTGAGTCCATTTCTCTTTGTCTTTATTTTCCTTTTGAGATCCATGAGATTTTTTTAATATCCCATTGGATCCTCTTGAGTTTGATTTCTTAATTTCCTATGGTCTTATGATCTATATGGAGATTAGAATGAATCATAGTCTTAACTTACATATAATGAGTAATTCAAGTCTTAATCCATGACTTGGACCTCTTCATTAAGAAATCTCATGGAATCCTCACTATATTCCAATGAGGTTCAAGATGATTTTGATTCTATTTAGACTCCAATGACCATCAAATGGTAGGAGTGGTAAGTTGAATTCAAGCTTTGGTCCATAGGCTTGAGTTCTTTATTTTGAGGATTTTTGTGAAGTTCATTACAATACTTCATCAAGATCCATAATTATAAGATGTCTTAAAACTCCAATGACCATTAAGTGGTAGGAGTAGTCACTTGAATCCAAACTATTATCCATGGATTTAAGTGTATTGTTCTTTGGATCTTGTAGAATCCATGCTATAATTTATTAGAAGCTATGAGTATATATATGCCTTTTAGTCTTCAATGACCATCAAATGGTAGAAGAAATAGTTTGGTTTGAGCCCCAACTTCATGTTTTTAATAGTTGAGGTCAACCAACAAAGTTGAACTAGCAAAGAGAAAACAGTGAGTTTACAAACTGTTTTTGATCAAAGATTTTCAGTTCAAGATCTAACCGTTGGAATCGAATGAAACCAACGGGAAAATGTCAATAACACACCATTTTACCACTGTGATTTTTGTTTTAGAAAGATCTTGTGATTAGAAGGGTTGGATCATAGTTTTTGTGAGCTAATCATAATCTGTCCAGAGTTTTAAAATACTTTCAGAATAGTAAGTCTGTTTTGAAATTAATAAATCAGAACCTTAATTAAGTTTTTGGGGTATCAAATAATTTTTTATAAGTACCTTAATGTGTTAGGAAGGTACCCTAAAAAGATCTATGTGTTTCTCATTTTTTTACTATTTTTAGAAAATCATACAAGATCTCTGGACAGAGAGTTGCAAAATCCTGAGTGAGGTCTAGTATTTTCCATATTCCCGGAGATCTAACCGTTGAAACCTTGATTTTCTTTTTGGGTTAGAAACTAGACTCACAGAGGCATAACATATCCAAAAATCATTAAGATCCAACCGTTGAAAGTATTTTATTTCTATTTTTGAACGTCGGGTCTGCTCTCTGGAATTCATAAAAAACTGCTACTGTTTTTGTCTAATCTTATTTATATTAACTCAAATGGTCTCCTAATGTCTTGAGACCCAAACCATGTTTTGAATAATGATAATTTAGATTAAATCCAGAGGCTTAGTGATCCAAATTAGTGAATAAATTCATGTCCCATTCTTGTTCATATTCATGCATTCATTCATACATGTTAACATCCATAAGTAGGACTTATCTCTTGTCTAAGATGTATCTAATTGAACATGACTTAGGATTTACTTATTTATGATATTATATCTTGTCTAAGGAATGTGTACTAACCTTTGTTTTGTAGCGCATTTGAGGTACAATTCCTCTCCTCTTCTCTAGTATAATTCATTTCTTTGATTTTGAATTGATTTTCGACTCCATGTGCGACACCTTAGCTTAGGTTTTGCCTTATGTGTATATATGAGTTAGAGACATTTCTTAGGTTTATTTTGTTCTCGCATGCATTGCACGTTTGATATTCGCGGCTGGATCCCGGGTATGTTTTCTAGTTCTCTATTGCATATCATGTTGTTTGCTACTTGTATTACATGGCTTATGAATGATATTTTGTCGTTAGCAATTTTACACCATTTTTAACATGCTTGTGTGATGTATATGTATATATGTATTAATTGAGGGCATGCTTAGATTAATAATTTGATTAAAAAGGATGTTGAGTAGAGGCCTATCGTGAGATAGGATGAAAGGGGGTGTTTTAGTCCGCCGGGCTCCTTCCCCTTTCATTCCATAATCCCCGGACCCAGTTTATCTTTGGTTTCGCAAAAGATCAGTTTGCTTTAAAATGGTTTCTTAATTTTCCTTTTAAAAATTAAGTGGCGACTCTTTGAAATTGAAAAATTGTTTTAAAAGTGGGTAAAATTTGAAAGAAAACCTGCGATATCCACAATCTGGCGACTCTGCTGGGGATCGAACCCAGAATCTCTGGTTTCGCAGACCAGAATTTCTGATTTTGGGTTCACTCGAGGATTAGACTTGAAAGCATCCTTTTAATCAAATTAATTAATTTTGTGTGCCCGTTGCATTGCACTTGCATGTCTCGCCAGTCGATTGCACGGAACTATGACCTTGGAGGCTCGGGGCAACCCCGGTCAGTCAAGCCATCATGGGGCCGTGTGATCACCCTTGATCTCGTACCATGTTTTGGTATATGAAGCATCCTATCGGGTGTGTGTCAAGGGTCCCTTATTTGACCAAAACCCGGCCTTTGCATAGTAGTTTCCATAGAACCTTTCAAAATTAGGGAATCGATTCTTGATTAGGATTTATGTGCTAGGAAGTTTTGTATGCCCGGAAGGGATTACTTGAGATAATGACGATGCTTACTTGATAAAAGATGTGTAACCTCTTAATCACCTTTTAGCAATTCCTTCTCATGTCCCACGACATTTGGGAACATGCTGGATCTTGATTATGTGATTACATCTCTTACATCTTGCTAAGCTAAGCATCATTGACCTTGTATGCATCCGAATTCATGAAGAGTATGACAACAATCCGATCATGTGATCCTCCTACCCAAAGAATTTTAAATACATTTTTGGAAGCAAATAGATTTTTGGTATCTTTATTCCAAGGCATTCAATCACTCTTTCAAAATTTTTGGAGTTCACTTTTGGATTAAAATTTCAAATCAACCCTATTTGAAGAAAGAACCTAAAATTCTTGGAACCCAAAATTCTTGAAAGAGTTTGAAAAGTTTTACCAACTAAAGGAATGCTTTTTCAAAGAAAAATTTGGACCTAATCACCTTTTTGTTAAGGAATATAATCCAAGAAATCTCTGCAATTAAAGAAATCATTTTCAAATAAATTTCAAAAGCAAAGTTTCAACCCAATCATCTTTTGTTTAGAAATGTCGTTGTTTTCAAAGGAAAGCTTTTTAAGGAATTTTGAAAAGATCCCATCATCTAGGAGAAATACTTGTTAAATGGATTTCAAAAATTCTAAATTTGAAAACCTTGAAGGGGTAAAAAGGATCACAATGAAAGGAGAAATTAGCACACTCAACATGGATAAGGATTTTATGTGCTTATGTGTTTATGTGTTAGGATTAGAATTTTCTTTTGTTTGGCATATAGAATAGGCACACACATACACATGCATTGCATTCGTGTGACATATGAATCATTCATGAGCATTTCACTTGGCATAAAAATTTAATAAAAATCAATAGAAGTATAAGATTCTCTTGAGAAAATCAGTCAAAGTTGATTAAAGATAAGTGTTGTTGTAAGCGAAAAAGCACCCGAGTCAATAACTATTTGGTACAGAGATTCAAACACGAAATTAGTCAGGAAGGAACAGATAATAGGAAGAGAGATGTTTATGCACATATGTTGCTAGTAAGGTGATAGTGTTTTGAAATACGGCTGCTAAAGCAAATGTGGATGTTCCTGGGGACCCAATAATTTGAAAGTCGTCTGTGACACTCCAGTTGAGACCAGGTCGAGTCCAGTCTGTAGTCGAGTTGTGTTAAGTTGGAGTCAAATGTCGAGTCCAGTCGAGTCTTCTGGTCAGTCTGTTATCAAGTTTGTTTGCAAGTCTTTGTCGAGTTTATCGAGTCGAGTGATGTAATCCTCTTTCCCTACTAGTTGAATAAAATCTCATTTTTCTTGATTCAGTGTGCTAAGTCGTGAATGTATGGATCATTAAGCCAAAAAAAAAAGTCACTTTTTCAAACGATCGTGGAAAATACTTTGTTATTAAATCTTTGCATTGAAAAGGATCCCACGCGATCAAGCAAATTCTGTGCCAAATCCAAAGAGGAGTAGAGACTTGATTAGCTTTACTTTAAGAATTTAAAGATGCACTTTCTCAATCTTGAAAAGATGAACTTGGAACTTGAAGCTTGCTCACCATCCCCTTCTCTCAAATACCAAGCCTGAAAGATGAGCCCAACTAGTCCAAAGCCATAACTTGATCCTTGATGGTAGTCGAATATATTAAATGAACTTCTTCTTCCCAAAAAAAAAAAAAAAAAAAAAAGAAGAGAAAGAAAAAGGAGCTCGCTAGGATGAAAACCCGAAAGGGCACCTAGGCAAAATTTAGAGCACAAAAAAAAAATGAATGAAGAAAATAAAAAAGAAAAAGAAGAAAAAGAAGAAAGAGCTCGCTAGGATGAAAACCCAGAAGGGCGCCTAGGCAAAAGTTAGAGCAAAAATAAGATGCGTGTTGATTTCAAAATCCGAATCCTAGCCAGTCAAAATCATGAAGAGAATATGAGATAGTGAGGTAGAGAAAAGAAAGGAAAGAGGAAAAAAAAAAGAGAGAATAAATAAGATTGAGAATTCTTGAGCACTTCAAAGTATATCATTGGTACATGAAGGCTTTGTGTTGTTCTCAACAAAGAAAAGAAATTGGAAATGAAAAGAGAGATTTAAAAGTATCAATTAGTATCAAAATTTTGTGAGAGGCTCAATGGCTAAGTGGGCCTAAAACAATACAAAGGTATCTTTGAGAAAAATAAAGAGTAATTTGGAGGGCTGATATTGCTTTGTGAGTATAATAGAGTATGATTAAAATACGATGTATTATGAGAGTTGTAAAGATTGACTGGCTAGTGATAAGGCGAAAAGAATCAACCGCCACAAAACAAAAAAAAAAGGAAAAGAAAAAAAGAAGGAATAAAAGAGGAAAAGAAGAAAAAAAATGCATAAAAGGGAGAAGTAGTTCATGATCCTGTTCAAAGGCTACCACAAGCAACCCATTTCAGAAAGAGCATCCATTGGACCCATATGGAAACATGGCTCGAAAAGCCCACAAATTCTTGAAGCCTTATTTTTTCAAGACCTCCAGAGTTGATGAACTACGTTTTTGACCTGATTCCCACTCGGGGATACGTAGGCAGCCTACTCGGTTCGGTCATCACCCTCGCCATCTCATGGCATCTTTCTTTCAGGCCTTAGCCGAACTACTTTGGACCTGATTCCCGTTCAGGGATAAGTAGGCGAACCTTCCAAGGTTTTCGGTCCATAACCATCCCTAAACCATGAGCATCACCCTTTGTGCCTTTGGTTTCCTTTCTTCAGACTAGGGGGTAAACTTGCATAAGTTTGCCCGAAGCCACATATATATCGCCAAACCAGGGGCAAACTTCGTTTGCTGAACACCTCATTTAATCCCAAAAGCAATGCCTCCTAGTCCTACTCAAACTAGGGGCAAACTTCGTTTGCCAAAATCCCTCTATGTCAGAGCAAAGTTCTCGAGTAATCAAGTTTGTTTTTAATGGATTGAAATAGATTGTCTTTTATTCTCTAAGCTAAAGCACTAATCTGAAGCACACTCTGGATAGGCAAAGAATCAGCTAACTCAAAAAGAGAACCTTCAAAGTTTAGATTTGTCGGAAAAGTACTAACATTGTAAGATGATGAATAAATGAAAGGTAAGATGATACATTGTTCATGATGAAAGTACATCGATTCATAATAATAAAGAGTTTGAGTCAGTCGCTTGTGTAATCACTTTGTCAAAATTGTCCCCCTTTGATGAGTCAAATAATGGTCTCAAATGTGTGGGTTTAAGATGATGAATAAAGATTTGAGGAGTCTCCATGAGCATCTCAAAAGCAATGCAAGCAGGATTTTTAAACACTATCATAACACGATGCTAAAGTGGAAATATGAAGGGTCCAAGACTAGGGGCATAGGTGGCTTCCCTCTTTCTTCTTATTTATTTCAAGGGTCCGCAAATGCAGGAAAGCATTTTCTCCAAAGCCCACTTTCGTGGCAATTATCTTCGAAAGCCCATTCATACGACACCCTCTCATCCAAAACCCACTTTCGTGGTGACCACCATTATAAGCCCACTTTTGTGGCGACCCCATCATAAGCCCATTCGTATGGCACCCTCTCATCAAAAGCCCACTTTCGTGGTGACCACCATTATAAGCCCACTTTTGTGGCGACCCCATCATAAGCCCATTCATATGGCACCCTCTCATCAAAAGCCCACTTTCGTGGTGACCACCATTATAAGCCCACTTTTGTGGCGACCCCATCATAAGCCCATTCTCATGGCACTCTTTCATCGAAAGCCTACTTTCAGGGCAACTCTCGTTATAAGCCCATTTATGTGGCATCTTCATTCATGAAAGCCCACCCCGGTGGCACTCTTTTAGCCAAGCCAACGCTCATGGCAAGTTCGTGCACATAAGCCCACTTTGTGGCAAACCTACCTCATAAGCCCACTTCCGTGGCAAATCCACACTCATGACAAGCTCATCCAAACGAGCTCATTTCAGTGTCAAAGCTCCTTGTCAGTCCAGCACAAGTCATTAGCATCATCATTATCATCATCATCATCATTAATCAATCAAGTATTCGAGCCTTATTTGGCTCCTTTGATTCTTTGAGTCTTTATGATTTCGATTTTGTAAAAGTTCATAATTCTTCAAGTCTGCGTGACTTCGTGTTGTAAAGTATGAATTTTCGAGTCCGCATGACTCCGTCTTTGTGAATATATGAAATTTTGAGTCTGCATGAACTTTCGAGTCCACGTGACTCTATTTGTGTAAAATATGAATTTTTGAGTCTGCATGACTCCGTTTATGTAAAATATGAATTTTTGAGTCTGCATGACTCCGTTTGTGTAAAATATGAATTTTTGAGTCCGCATGACTCCGTTTGTGTAAAATATGAATTTTTGAGCCCATGTGACTTCGTTTGAATAATGAAATATGAAATTTTGAGTCCGCATGACTCCGTTTATGTAAAATATGAATTTTCGAGTCTGCATGACTCCGTTTATGTAAAATATGAATTTTCGGGTCCGCGTGACTCCGTTTGTGTAAAATATGAATTTTTTTTGAGTCCGCGTGACTCCGTTTGTGTAAAATATGAATTTGTTGAGTTCGTGTGATTTCATTTGAATAAAGAAATGAAATTTCGAGTCCGCATGACTCCGTCTTTGTGAATATATGAAATTTTTTAGTCCGCGTGACTCCGTTTATGTAAAATATGAATTTTCGAGTCCGCGTGACTCCGTTTGTGTAAAATATGAATTTTTTTGAGTCCGCGTGACTCCGTTTGTGTAAAATAAGAATTTGTTGAGTTCGTGTGATTTCATTTGAATAAAGAAATGAAATTTCGAGTCCGCATGACTCCGTCTTTGTGAATATATGAAATTTTGAGTCTGCATGACTCCGTTTATGTAAAATATGAATTTTCGAGTCCGCGTGACTCCGTTTGTGTAAAATATGAATTTGTTGAGTCCGTGTGATTTCGTTTGAATAACGAAATGAAATTTTGAGTCCGCGTGACACCGACTTTGTGAAATATGAAATTTTGAGTCTGATTGACTCCAATTTTGTGAAACAGAAATTCTTTGAGTCTAATAGACTTTTGAATTGGTGAAATAGAAACTATTTAAGTATGATTGAATTCCAATTTTAGAATATGGAACTGAAATGAGTCTGATTGACTCCAAATTTTGAAAAATTGAATTGAATTGAGCCTAATTGACTCCCGATTCTGAAAGTTGAATTGAATTGAATTGAATCTGACTAATTTCTGATTTAGAATTTGAATAAAATTGAGTTTGACTAACTCTGATGAACTGAATTGAAATAAATTGAGTCTAATTTGACTCCCGATTTTGGGAATTGAAATAAATTGAGTTTGATTTAACTCCTGATTTTGAAAATTGGAATTTTTTTGTTAAGTCAAAATTGACTCTGATTAAGAAAATTTGAAATGTTATGAATTAACCCTCGATTTTGAAATAGGAAATTCTTTGAGTCCGTGTGACTCCATTTGTATAAAAAGTGAATTCGTTGTGTCCATGTGACTCCATTTGTATAAATATATATATATATACATTTGTTGAGTCTGTATGACTCCATTTGTATGAAATGTGAGTTTGATTGAGTCTGTATGATTCTATTTGTATAAGAAGTGAATTTTTGTTGAGTTCATGTGACTCCGTGAATTTCGTTGAGTCCGATTGACTCTGTTGTTGTAAAATGCAAATTTTGAGTCCAAATGACTCCGTGGTTGTAAAATGCGAGTTTTCAAGTCCTAGTGACTTGTTGTGGAAATGCGGGTCCATGGATCCGAATGAGTCTTTTGTTTTAAAATGTGAATTTATTGACTCCTTGTGTAAGAAAATTGAATTTTTGGATCCACGTGACTCCCTTTGAATTTGTGAGTCTGCTTAACTCTGAATTTTATTGGAATTGAATTCTTTGAGTCTAACCGACTCCGAACTGTTGAAAGTTTGGGCTAAAATGGATCTAACTATCGCCAGATTTTAATGTTAAATTAAGTTGAATCTGATTAGCTCCCGATTGCGGAAATTAAAATCATTAAGTCCGTCCGATTCCCGATTCATGAAAGTCTAACTTAGCACCCGAGCTTAGAAATTGAATTGAATTGAGTCTGATTGACTCCTAATTCTAGAAAAATTCATTTGAGTCTGATTTGACTCCAGATTTTAGAGTTTTTGAATAGAATTGAGTCTGTTTTTATAATTTGAAATTCTTAGAGTCTGATCGACTCCCAATTTTAGATTTGAGTCTAATTGACTCTCGGTGTTGTGAAATACAATCCGATTCGAGTGTAATTGACTCCTGTTCTAGAAATTTGAAATTATTTTGAGTATGTTTGACTCTCAATCTTTTGAAATTAAAAATTCTTTTGAGTATGATTGACTCATGATTTGGAATTAGAATTTCTTTTGAAATTAGAAATTCTTTTGAGTTTGAATGGCTCATGTTTTTGGAAATTAGAAATTCTTTTGAGTTTGGTTGACTCCCAATCTTGTGAAATAGAAATTCTTTGAGTTCGATTGACTCCCAATTTTGTAAAAATTCTTTTGTGAAATAGAAATTCTTTAAGCCCAGTTTTATGAATTTCAATTTCTTTGAGTCCGATTGACTCCTGGTTTTGTCCGATTTTGCGAAATAAGAAATTGAATCAAGTCTGATTGACTCATGATTTAGGATTTGAATTTGAATTTGTTTTGAGTCTGATTGACTCCAGGTTTTGTGAAATTGAATTTGTTTTGAATTCAACTGACTCCTGATTTTAGAATTCGAATAGAATTGAGTCTGACTGACTCCCGATTTTGGGAATTGAATTGAGTCTAATTGACTCCTGGTTTTGTGGAATTGAATTTGTTTCTAATCCAATCGACTCCTATTTTTAGAAATTTGGAATTCTTTGAGTCTGATTGACTCCCAATTTGAACTAAGTCTGATTGACTCTCGATTTTGTGAAACTGAATTTGCTTCGAGTCCAATTGACTCCTGTTTTTAGAAATTTGAAATTCTTCAAGTATGATTGATTCCTGATTTTAGAAAATTGAATTTATTTGAAATGAGTTTGATTGACTCCTGATAAGTGGAATTTGAATTCGAAATTGAGTCAAAGTGACTCTTGATTGGGCAATTTTTTTTATTTGAGTCTGATTGACCCCTGATTTTAGAAGAATGAATAGATTTGAGTTTGGTTGATTCTAAGCATCTAAGTTGATTTGAGTTTGATTGACTCCTAATTTTAAAAGAATGAATTGAATTGAGTTTAGTTGATTTTAAGAAACTAAGTTAAATTGAATCTGATTAACTCTTGATTTTAAAAGAATGAATTGAATTGAGTTTAGTTGATTTTAAGAAACTAAGTTAAATTGAATCTGATTAACTCTTGATTTTAAAAGAATGAATTGAATTGAGTTTGGTTGATTTTAAGAATCTAAGTTGAATTGAGTCTGATTGACTCTTGATTGTAGGAAAATTGAATAAATTGGAGTCTGATTAACTCCGGACTTTTGAAAATTGATTTGATTAGGAGTCTAATTGACTCCAATTTTGGAAAATTGAATAAATTGGAGTCTGCTTGACTCCGGACTCTTGAAAATTGATTTGATTAGGAGTTTGATTTACTCCAGATTTTGAGAATTAGAGTAAATTGGAGTCTGATTGACTCCGGGCTTTTGAAAATTGATTTGATTAAGAATCTAATTGACTCCTGATTTTGGAAAATTGAATAAATGGGAGTTTGGTTGAATCTAAGCTGACTTGAGTCTGATTGACTCCTGGTTTTAAAAGAATGAATTTACTCGAGTCCGAAAGACTCCAATTTTGAAAAGATGAATTGATTCGAGTCTGAATGACTCCGATTTTGAAAAATATGAATTGACTTGAGTCTGATTGACTCCTGATTTTAGAAGAATGAATTGATTTGAGTTTGGTGGATTTTAAGAATCTAAATTGATTGGAGTCTGATTGACTCCTGATTTTGAAAAATTGATTTGATTTGACTTGAGTCAGATTGACTCCGGATTTTGAAAATTGAGTTGACTTCGAGTTTGCTTGACTCCAAATTGTGAGAAGTTAAGCCAATCTGATTCTTATTGACCATCAAGTTCCAGAAATGAAATGGATACGCATTTGAGTGCTTCCAAATTTAGGAAAATTTGAAAATAAACCTTGAAAAGGAGAGTAACTCCAAAAGGGGAAAATAAGAGTCGAGTTTGACTTTGCATAGAAGAATGACACATTTGCATCTTTGATTTTCGCAAACGAATCTGCGCTTATCAGATGATTTTGGAAGATTATGGAGCGTAAGGCATAGAGCTGCTCAATCTTTCTGCGTGCTACCTGATCCGGCTTAGCCGATCGGATGAATTTGGAAATTTTGAGCATAGAGCTGCTCAATCTTTCTGCGTGCTACCTGATTCGGCTTAGCCGATCGGATGAATTTGGAAATTTTGAGCATAGAGCTGCTCAATCTTTCTGCGTGCTACCTGATCCGGCTTAGCCGATCGGATGATTTTGGAAATTTTGAGCATAGAGCTGCTCAATCTTTCTGCGTGCTACCTGATCCGGCTTAGCCGATCGGATGAATTTGGAAATTTTGAGCATAGAGCTGCTCAATCTTTCTGCGTGCTACCTGATCCGGCTTAGCCGATCGGATGAATTTGGAAATTTTGAGCATAGAGCTGCTCAATCTTTCTGCGTGCTACCTGATCCGGCTTAGCCGATCGGATGATTTTGGAAATTTTGAGCATAGAGCTGCTCAATCTTTCTGCGTGCTACCTGATCCGGCTTAGCCGATCGGATGATTTTGGAAATTTTGAGCATAGAGCTGCTCAATCTTTCTGCGTGCTACCTGATTCGGCTTAGCCGATCGGATGAATTTTGGAAATTTTGAGCATAGAGCTGCTCAATCTTTCTGCGTGCTACCTGATCCGGCTTAGCCGATCGGATGATTTTGGAAATTTTGAGCATAGAGCTGCTCAATCTTTCTGCGTGCTACCTGATCCGGCTTAGCGGATCGGATGATTTTGGAAATTTTGAGCATAGAGCTGCTCAATCTTTCTGCGTGCTACCTGATCCGGCTTAGCCGATCGGATGATTTTGGAAATTTTGAGCATAGAGCTGCTCAATCTTTCTGCGTGCTACCTGATCCGGCTTAGCCGATCGGATGATTTTGGAAATTTTGAGCATAGAGCTGCTCAATCTTTCTGCGTGCTACCTGATTCGGCTTAGCCGATCGGATGAATTTGGAAATTTTGAGCATAGAGCTGCTCAATCTTTCTGCGTGCTACCTGATCCGGCTTAGCCGATCGGATGATTTTGGAAATTTTGAGCATAGAGCTGCTCAATCTTTCTGCGTGCTACCTGATTCGGCTTAGCCAATCGGATGATTTTGGAAATTTTGAGCATAGAGCTGCTCAATCTTTCTGCGTGCTACCTGATTCGGCTTAGCCGATCGGATGATTTTGGAAATTTTGAGCATAAAGCTGCTCAATCTTTCTGCGTGCTACCTGATTCGGCTTAGCCGATCGGATGATTTTAGAGATTTTGAGCATAGAGCTGCTCAGTCTCTCTATGTGCTACCTGATTCGACTATGGAGTGTAAGGCGTGAAGCGGCTCAGTCGATCAAATGATTCCCATAGAGTATGCGTGTATGTCATTTACGATGTTCCTAGAGAAGGACGATATCATGATAGGATAATTCAAAAGTATAGGGTGCATTTCTGATAAAAGGAACTTGGGAGCATGGGGCATACAACCATTGAACATGTGCATCACGATAAGATAGGTGCAGTCATCCGTGTGATTATTTGCAGTTGTATGTTGTCCCTTACTCGAACTACGTCCTGGTCTGATTCCCGTTGGGATACGTAGGCAGCTCATCTTTGAGCACGACCAGCATTTGGCCATCTGCGCACCCGATTTTGCAACGTACTTTTTGTTTTTTACCTGGATTCGACTATTTGGTCAAAGGCTTGTCTTTCACACAGGCTTTGACATTCGTTCGTGATACGCGTTGCTTCACAAACTCTGTCAAAGAGGGGCAAACTGTAGACACCCCGATTTTGACCAAACGTCAAATCCAGGGATTGGTTACCTCTCAAAAGACCGATGATGACAATGACCGGTTACATTCGAAGATTTCCCAGGAAATTCAAAATCTTCAATTGATTCTTCAAGACAAAATTCAAAAATTAAAAATAGAAAAATATAAAAAGAAAAAAGAGAGAGAGAGTTTGGGTATTCGGGAGAAGCTCGAACAAAGAAGAACGTGTGAGAAACACAGTCTGGGAACCAGTTTTTTTTAGAATAAAAAAAAAAAAAAAGAAAAAGAAAGAAAAAAAAAGGGAGAGAGAAGTTCTTTTGAAAGAAATAAAAGAACAAAATAAATAAAAAAATCCTGGAAAAAGGAGAAAATACAAAAAAAGTAGTACATTTAGATGTATACCATGTACATGGTTGATACCATGCACATGGGGGATCTTAATGCTAATATATACATACATAAAATAAGAAAAATTGTGTTTACCCCAACATATTTTCGAAAAATCAAAAAGAGGGACAAAAAGCAGTTAGCCCCGGCACGCGGAAAACGCGGCGGCACTCACTGAGTGCCGCGCCGGCATTCAGTGAGTGCCGCCCGGCATTCAGTGAGTGCCGCCGGCACCCATCGAGTGCCGCTGGCTGTAACAGACTGCTTTTCTCATATGTTCTAGAAGAAATCTTTGCACATGGGTCTCCACCCGAATTTACCCATCTATCCCTGGATTAATGGTCTATATAAACAAACTTTCCTCTTCATTTTGAGGACTTGAATTTGAAAATCAAAAGAGATATACATACACACAAGAATCATATGGATTTTTAGAGAGAGAAAGAGAGAGAAGAAGAATTTCTTGAAGAAGTTTGAAGAATTTGAAGAGCTTTGAACAAAAATTTTGGAAATCTTGGAAGGTCTTCACAAGAAGTTGAAGAATCCCTTGAGGTTTTTAGAGGTAACCTCTCAATCACTTGATAGATTTTAGTCATTCAATCACAAGTTCATAGCTCTAGGAACTTTACACATTTTCAAAACCTCTCTTCTTACCTCATTTCATCACACACCACTTAGAACTTGTGATTGAATCTCATATTACTTCATTGATTTGGATCTAATTGATGCCTTGGGTTTAAAATAAAATCAATTTTGAAGGATTGGTGTTCTTAAGTTTCTCTAAGTAAATTTTGAGTCCATTTCTCTTTGTCTTTATTTTCCTTTTGAGATCCATGAGATTTTTTTAATATCCCATTGGATCCTCTTGAGTTTGATTTCTTAATTTCCTATGGTCTTATGATCTATATGGAGATTAGAATGAATCATAGTCTTAACTTACATATAATGAGTAATTCAAGTCTTAATCCATGACTTGGACCTCTTCATTAATAAATCTCATGGAATCCTCACTATATTCCAATGAGGTTCAAGATGATTTTGATTCTATTTAGACTCCAATGACCATCAAATGGTAGGAGTGGTAAGTTGAATTCAAGCTTTGGTCCATAGGCTTGAGTTCTTTATTTTGAGGATTTTTGTGAAGTTCATTACAATACTTCATCAAGATCCATAATTATAAGATGTCTTAAAACTCCAATGACCATTAAGTGGTAGGAGTAGTCACTTGAATCCAAACTATTATCCATGGATTTAAGTGTATTGTTCTTTGGATCTTGTAGAATCCATGCTATAATTTATTAGAAGCTATGAGTATATATATGCCTTTTAGTCTTCAATGACCATCAAATGGTAGAAGAAATAGTTTGGTTTGAGCCCCAACTTCATGTTTTTAATAGTTGAGGTCAACCAACAAAGTTGAACTAGCAAAGAGAAAACAGTGAGTTTACAAACTGTTTTTGATCAAAGATTTTCAGTTCAAGATCTAACCGTTGGAATCGAATGAAACCAACGGGAAAATGTCAATAACACACCATTTTACCACTGTGATTTTTGTTTTAGAAAGATCTTGTGATTAGAAGGGTTGGATCATAGTTTTTGTGAGCTAATAATAATCTGTCCAGAGTTTTAAAATACTTTCAGAATAGTAAGTCTGTTTTGAAATTAATAAATCAGAACCTTAATTAAGTTTTTGGGGTCTCAAATTATTTTTTATAAGTACCTTAATGTGTTAGGAAGGTACCCTAAAAAGATCTATGTGTTTCTCATTTTTTTTACTATTTTTAGAAAATCATACAAGATCTCTGGACAGAGAGTTGCAAAATCCTGAGTGAGGTCTAGTATTTTCCATATTCCCGGAGATCTAACCGTTGAAACCTTGATTTTCTTTTTGGGTTAGAAACTAGACTCACAGAGGCATAACATATCCAAAAATCATTAAGATCCAACCGTTGAAAGTATTTTATTTCTATTTTTGAACGTCGGGTCTGCTCTCTGGAATTCATAAAAAACTGCTACTGTTTTTGTCTAATCTTATTTATATTAACTCAAATGGTCTCCTAATGTCTTGAGACCCAAACCATGTTTTGAATAATGATAATTTAGATTAAATCCAGAGGCTTAGTGATCCAAATTAGTGAATAAATTCATGTCCCATTCTTGTTCATATTCATGCATTCATTCATACATGTTAACATCCATAAGTAGGACTTATCTCTTGTCTAAGATGTATCTAATTGAACATGACTTAGGATTTACTTATTTATGATATTATATCTTGTCTAAGGCATGTGTACTAACCTTTGTTTTGTAGCGCATTTGAGGTACAATTCCTCACCTCTTCTCTAGTATAATTCATTTCTTTGATTTTGAATTGATTTTCGACTCCATGTGCGACACCTTAGCTTAGGTTTTGCCTTATGTGTATATATGAGTTAGAGACATTTCTTAGGTTTATTTTGTTCTCGCATGCATTGCACGTTTGATATTCGCGGCTGGATCCCGGGTATGTTTTCTAGTTCTCTATTGCATATCATGTTGTTTGCTACTTGTATTACATGGCTTATGAATGATATTTTGTCGTTAGCAATTTTACACCATTTTTAACATGCTTGTGTGATGTATATGTATATATGTATTAATTGAGGGCATGCTTAGATTAATAATTTGATTAAAAAGGATGTTGAGTAGAGGCCTATCGTGAGATAGGATGAAAGGGGGTGTTTTAGTCCGCCGGGCTCCTTCCCCTTTCATTCCATAATCCCCGGACCCAGTTTATCTTTGGTTTCGCAAAAGATCAGTTTGCTTTAAAATGGTTTCTTAATTTTCCTTTTAAAAATTAAGTGGCGACTCTTTGAAATTGAAAAATTGTTTTAAAAGTGGGTAAAATTTGAAAGAAAACCTGCGATATCCACAGGACCCCACATGAATGGCCATATATTGGCAAAGAAGATATACCTTGGACAAAGATTGTTATGAGTATGTCAGGAGATGCCATAAGTGCCAAATCAATGCAAACCTGATGCACACCCCGCCTTCCCAACTTTATAGCATACCACACCTTGGCCGTTCTCTGTGTGGGGTATTGACATCATCAGCGAAATAATTCCAAAACCTCCAATGGACATCGGTACATAATTGTGGCAATCGAATATTTCACCAAATAGGTAGAAGTTGCGTCATATGCAACTCTGAAGGCCAAAGATGTGGTGAGCTTTATAGAGAAGAACATAATTTGCATATATGGGGTCCCAAATGAGTTTATCTCAGACCACGGTAGTCATGTCCAAGGAGAAGTCATCCCACTCTTAGAGAAATACAAGATAACACGTCATTAGTCATCCCCGTACAGACTGCAAACAAATGGGGCAGTGGAAGCAGCATATAAGAATGTCAAAGCAATCTTGGAGAAAACGACAGACACGTACAAGGATTGGCACAAGAAGCTGCCTTTCGCACTATGGGGATACCTGAGCTCAGTACGAACCTCTACAGGGGCTACACCATATTCTTTGGTTTATGGGATGGAGGTTGTCCTTCTGATTGAGGTAGAAATACCGTCTCTACGGGTTTTAGCAGAGTGTGAAGTGACCAAGCTAGAATGGATTCGGGGAAGGTAGGAGGAGTTAATGTTGCTCGATAAGAAAAGGTTGGCTGCAATAAACCATACTCGGGGGTATCAGAAGAGGATAGCTCGTGCTTTCAACCAAAAGGTTTTCCCAACGAAGCTTGCTGAGAGTGACCTGGTCCTCAAAGAACTGAAAGTGCCTGTTTATGACCCCAGAGGAAAATTCAAACCCAACTGGGTCGGGCCGTACATCATTAAGACTCTCCTCTCTGGGGGAGCTGGCTATCTTATGGATCTGGACGGGGTTGAATTTAAGCAACCAATAAACCTCGATCACCTCAAGAAATATTTTGCTTGAAACCATTCTTTTCAGAACTTCCTACCTTGATGAACTACGCTTGACCTGATTACCACTCGGGGATACGGAGGCAACCTACTCGATTCGGTCATTAATAATTGCCCGAGAAGCACCTTCTATCAGGCCCTGACTGAACTACTGTGGACCTAATGCCCACTCGGGGATAAGTAAGCGGGCTCTCAAAAGCCTTTGGTCCATAAAAAATCGAAAGAAAATCCCTATGCTAAACCAGGGGCAAACTTGCGCTTACTCGGAACCACTTTGAAGCCCTGAAACCAAGGCAAACTTCATTTGCTAAAACCGAGGAACACAGATAATACTTTAAACCAGTCTCTGGATCCCCTGGCTGACAAAATAAGTACTATAAAGAAAACAACAAGAATTCATGGTTTGGAACGATTAAAACTCTAAGCAAGATTCAAAGCAAAGTGACGAAAAGCCCAGAAAAGATTTATAGGAAGATCGTCATAACCTAAGGATAGATTGAAAGAGTGAATACATTGATTGAACATATGTTGAAAAACATAAACATTCTTTGGAAAATCAGAAAATCACATTTAAAAGAGCAAGAAAGTAGGCAAGTCTTGTTAGATGTTTTGTAAAATAAAGCTCCATCTTATTTTGCTTTTATCTATGTATGTCTATGGAGACTGTCTGTCGACCAGAGTCTGGATCTGCAAAAGATACTCAGTAGTAAGGATAACTGAAGACGGAATCCTCCGAAAGGGAGCAGCCACCCTGTCATGCCAAGCCTAGCAAAAATTTTCATGGTGGAAGGACGCATGACTGAACTCCTCGTAAAATCGGCAGTAATGTCCACAGTAACATCTTAGAGAAGCCCGTATTGAGGAACCACTAGGCTGGGAACATAGAAAGTAGTAACATGTAATCCAGGTAACTAGATACCAGGCCATCCCAGAAGTCGTACAGCAATAGAGCGGTAAGACCATTGCGGGCAGACCTAATAGATATCACCAGCAGAAAGGCCTCAGAGCCAAGCATCGACAGAATAGAATAAGCAGTAGACCTCTATATGGTCGTGGGGGAGTGATCCTCGAACGTGTGAAGGGTGTATGAAGAGATCAAGGTGGTCCATGAGCCAAACCTATAAGACGAAGGGTGCTCTCGAGGATAACATGGCCCCAACAGCACGAGCACGATCCAAGCCCATCAAGGTCTCACCAAGGACCAACATGACGGCACTCTTCATCTCCCACAAACCACAGGCAATAGGTATGAGAACGTCAAAAGATGACTAAAAGAGAAAGTAAAAGAGCATGGCTATCGATAAAGCACTACGCCGAATGATCTGATACCCACCGTCATAAGGATCCCCCATGGGAGCATAAACGGAGGAAAGGCGTTCAAAGTTCATTTGCCTGTTTTGGAAAAAAGAGCTGACTGTATTTTGAGATGTATAAAGAAGAACAGCAAGGTCCCGAACATACCCGACCTGCACTATAGGAACTATCAGATCCGCAGAGGGATTAGTGTGCAGAATGGCGCTAAACTCCTCGAACAAAGGACAAACCTCTTGGAAACCGAAGTGGAAGACATAGAGAGATGGATCCCAACACTGAATAGTGGCCTGAAGAAAGCTTTCATTCAGAATCATCCGTCAGAAGGAGAAGAGATCGTTCAATCTAAAACACTCAAAGTTGAGCTTATCATGCCAGAAAGAGTATCCATCCATGGAAAGAGGATTTGGGAACTAATTGGGGCCATTTGAGAAGGAAGTGAATGGAAGAAGAGAGTGTTTTATGGAGTTTTGGGTAAAGGAGGATATAAATAGAAGTGAATCTGCCCAAACCTACCCGCAGCACACGAGAAACGACGGCGGCACTCAATAGACTGCCGTCTGATAGTCGACAATTATCGTGCGGCATTCACGGACTGCTGCAGCGGCACTCAATGAGTGCCGCAGAGGATTAACCGAGTGCCGCGTGGAGTTTATTCCTGGTTAGGGCCAGCTTGTAATATCCTCTGTCCACCTACAAACAAAAAGCTAAATAAAAGCAATAAAATATGTGCATCATGCATCACAGACAACAGGATCAAGCCATTCATTCATTCATTCATACATATAAAGGAAAGTAATAAAGGCAAAGGCATTCACCAATCATAGGAAAATAAAAAGGAAGGACCAAGCCATGGTCATACATATGGTATTCAGTAAAAACAAGCAGAAAGGGTAAGAATAGTCATAGTAAAAGTATGTAGATGTCTACCCTACTACGGCTATCCAGAAGTCGTCATCCAAAATAAGCATGCATGTGTATATAAAGTCATCCAAATAAATGTGTATGCTCTCCAAAAACACTCAAAAGATAAAAGTGGGAGATGAAAGAGAAAAGATGGATTAGCCCCGACCCCGACCCCGAGTCTGACTGGTGACATGTCTAAAAGGATCCTCCTTTGACTCTATGCCACTCACGCCACCCCCACCTCCTCCTCTGCCTTCGCCTCTGCTGCTAGTGCTACCTCCCCTGCCGCCACCACTACTGCCTCCACCACGTCTAACACCTCCATAAGCTCCGCCAGGCACCGCCAGGCACTATCCCGAACTGCTGAAGCTACTGCTGGAGCTCTCTTACCTGTAGGACCAGAGCCCTGTTCTCTTCTTCTTAAGGGAAGAAAGAGATTGGAATAATCAAGTTTCATTTATTTTAAGAAAAAAAAAGGTTAAAACAAGTATGAATAAAAGGGCAGTATGAGTTATACCATGGCTTGGCATGAGCCTCAGCAGCTGTCCATGCCCCATCGGCCTGAATCAATAAATGAAAGAAGGGTTTGGACAACGAAGTTAGAAAGGCAAAAGTCAAAATTTTAGGAGGTTACCCTCCACTCTCGACTGTAGATCCACTCTCTCACGCCATGGGCGTAGAGCAAGCCTTCCTCTTCATAGTCCTGTGGGACATGGTCATACTGGATTGGAATAGTGGGAGCGTCCGCATAATATCGAGGGACCGTAGTCGTGACCTGCTCACCATAGGAGACTGTGCGAAGGCTCCAATCCCAAGATGGTAGGGCTGGGGCCTAAGTCATAGCAGGAACAGGCTATAAAAGAAAAAGTGAATTTAGTAAAAGAGCATATATGTATGATAAAACCTAAAGGAGAGACTGAAAAGTTAATAGAAGATTACCCATATCACTTCCATCAAAGGGAAGTTCTTCATCAACTTGGCAGTGTGAAAGGACTCATACCCCTCAGGAGACTCCATAAAGTCCTGAACAGAGAGCCCGTCTAGGGTAGCCATGGGCGTAAGACCCTGGAGGATCTCAGTAGCTCTCATCAAATCGGGTGGAGGACGTGGTACAAAATAACCAAGAGCCATCAGCGACTACCGAGTCACTCTTTTTCCCAAATACCACTCCCGACCCACCAGGCCATCCAATAAAATCCTCTGCGGTTTGTACCACCCGACTGCCGAATCAGGGGCAATAGGAAGCACGTCCACCCAAGGCTGCTACCTGACATACGGCTCTCTCAGATTCGTCAGGAAGTTCCTAAATGAAACAAAGTTGTGGGCCCCGGTCTTTCGCCCCACCCTCTCTTTCTGCCACTTTAGCCCCTGGGGTATGATAAGGGTGTCCACTCGTCGCGTTTCAGGTGACATCATTTATAGATACTCGTGGGACCAAATCTACTAGAAAAGGAAAAGAAAGGAAAAAGGAAGAGCGTGAGTTTCAAGACTTGTTAATAAAGGAGTTGAAATAAAGATTTAATGTTCAGAAGTAAGAATTAACAAAGAAAGAGAGATGTACCTCCGACGCTCTCCAGAAGCCGCCTGTTGAGCATGGCCAGTCCTGAGAGATGCCCCCTATATGCTTGTATAGGATGGCTAATCCTGCACCAGCCCAATCATACTGGTAGATCTGGTCCATGCGCTCGAAGGACCCCACCAAGGCCACGGGTATACTGTCGCCCCTGTTGCTCAGTAGGGAGCTTCCGATCATATACATGATAAAACCTCGAGCCATCTGCTCATCCGTGAAGCCCTCCTCGTCTCTGAAGGTATCCATGAACCACTTGGCCATAACTAAGGGTTCCTCTGGAATAACTCCCAACAGCGGTAGCAGTCAGTCCCACTCCATAATGGTATCTAGGTACCGTAGGCACTCCCCCCCCCCCCAAAAAAAAAAAAAGGATCCTAGTAATCATGCTAAAGTCCAATGGGGTCATCGTCATTTCCCCGAACTCAAAGTAGAATGTATTGGTGGTGTCCCACCACCGCTCAGAGAGAGCGTGAATCTATCTAAGATCGTTGGAACTCTTCGTCAAGAGCTTGACAAAGTTTCTAAAGCCCACAGCATCGATAAACCCCTTCACAGTCTGATTTATAGAATCGTACCACGCCCAGCCGTGGGCCAAGCTGCCATGCCCTTACAGCATGTTGGGCTGAAGCTGCAAAAGATACAAAATTCAATGTTAGTAGGTGAACGAATGAAGAAAAGAGACAAAAGTAAATAAAAATAATAATGATAATAAATCAATAAAAGAGAGTATGTGGGGTGATCAGAAAGTTCCATGGGCATAGCACTTGCATGCATAAAATAAAATAAAAAATTAAAAAAGATAACACCTAAAGTCTTGATTGATGCGTATTGCATTCATAAGGTTCGTAAAAATGAGAGAGAAGAAAAAAGAAAAAGAAGATATATGTGTTGAACACAAATGAGTGAAAAGAATGGTTGAAGTGCTCGGAAAATTTTACAAGCATGACATTCATATTCAGAAGAAAGCATGTAAAGTTTTGCGGTCATAAACTTTATGAATAATTTTTTTTAGGATAAAGAACGTTGGAATTAAATATGAATGAATAAGCATGGAGCAATTGAAATGCTCGAAAGATTTTGCAAGCCCAACATTCGTATTCGTGAAGGAGAATGACATTCATATTCAGAAGAAAGCATGTAAAGTTTTGCGGTCATAAAGTTTATGAATAAAGTTTTTTAGGATAAAGAACGTTGGAAATAAACATGAATGAATAAGCATGGAGCAATTGAAACGCTCGAAAGATTTTGCAAGCCCAACATTCGTATTCGTGAAGGAGAATATAAAGCTTTGTCACACATCATATTCATGAGAAAGCATGTAATGTTTGTTCTCATTGCAATCATAAGACTCATAGAAAAGAATTAAAAATGAGATGGTTTAAGGGAGACGTGTTTACCTCACATTTGAATGCGCGGGCAGATAGGTGCTTATTCGGATCCCGGAGCAGGAGTGTGGGATCGGGATGAGGAGTGGCCCTGTACTTGGCCTTTTTCTTGCTACCCGAGCCGCTAGCCATAAATCTGTCAAAAGAAAAGGATTTGGACATCAAACCTTTGAAATAAATCAAGAGAATAATATATATAAAGAGAAAAATAAGATTTTGATCAAGAGGAATTTACCTATGGATCATGTAGATCAATGCAGAGAAAAAGAGAACAATCTCCAGAGGATTTTGGATTAGAGGGATGGCGAGAAATGAATGAAAATGAACCAAAACTGAGCGTTTAAGCAATCTGCCTGCTTAACGTGACACTCAAAAAACGTGCATGGTAGTTGACAGACTACCGTGCGGCACTCCGCGAGTGCTGCACGGTAGTCACGGACTACCGCACTATTAAGAATGTACCGCGTTTGAGGCGATTACAAAGCCTTTGGTTTCCACCCCCCCCCCCCCCCCCCCCCCCAAATTCAAATTGGGTCCCGAGATTCATATTTAAACCCCCAGAGTTTACTTGTTTTCGCTCCCTTTCCCCCGAAAGGATTTCCGAGTCCAATCGACTCCCAAATTTTAAAAAGTTTATTCATTCTGGGATAAATGGACTCCCAATTTTGGAATTTAAATTGACCTGTGGCGATTAAACCCCTGTTTTCGGAAGTTCTGAACTCTTTGAGCCTAAATTGAAAGGATTTGAGTCTACTTGACTCCCGAATAATCTGAAAATTATTAACTCCTAGATCTTAGGAGTTCTTGAATTGAATTAAGCCAATTTTGACTTATCTTGAGAATGTAAAGTGATTTGCATTCTCATTCCTAGCAATAGATTTGCATTGACCTTACTTTTTGGGAATATAACGGATTTATATTCTCGATCCTCGTAACAGATTTACGATGATCAAGATTTTGAGAATGTAACAGTTTTTCATCCTTGGTCCTCATAGCAGATTTGTGTTGACCCTGCTTTTATAAAGGATTTATATTCTCGATCCTCGTAATAGATTTACGATGATCAAGATTTTGACAATGTAACAGATTTGCATTCTCAGTCATCGCAACAGATTTGTGTTGACCTCGCTTTTTAGGAATATAACGTATTTATATTCTCGATCCTCATAATAGATTTACGATGATCAAGATCTTGAGAATGTAACAGATTTGCATTCTCAGTCCTTGCAACATATTTGCATTGGCCAGTCTCTGAGGATCTTCTCTGGTTACCGCGTCACGCATCATACATCGTGTAGTAAACACATAAAACAGAGCAAACATATCTGACGGGGCCAAAGGGCTGTGGATTTTTAGTGCAAATATATCTGACGGGGATGAAGGACTACGAATTTTCAGAGCAAACATATCCGACGGAGCCAAAGGGCTGCGGGTTTTTAGAGCAAACATGTGTTGATACCGGGGTCTAAGTCACGAACAGCCGCCCAATCAATTGTGTTCATTCTTTCAGTAGAAACGGTCATGTATCTTGAAGAGAACTAACATGGGCATTGAGTAGCATGAGGCATGGATTGCATCTAGATGCGTTAGGACTGCACGTTTTATGATCACATTATTTTTTAGAACACGAAGTTGCATTAACAGTCATCATGACATGAGCAAGCGCATCACAACAAGATAGGTGTATTCATCTACATGATTACCTGTGTTTGTTTCTGACCCCTGCCCGAACTATGTCTCAGTCTGATTCCTGAGGGGATACGTAGGCAGCTCATCATTGAGCACAACCAGCATAAACCACTACCGCGTGCCTGTTTTCTTTTTCCAATGCATTTTTGTCTTACCTGAATCTGACAGTTTCGTCAAAGGCTTGTCTTCACATAGGCTTCGATGTTAGCTTGTGACACGCATTGCTTTCCAAGCTCTGTCGCAGAGGGGCAAACTGTAGACACCTCGATTTTGACCAAACGTCGAATTAAGGGGAGTATTACCTCTAAAAATCCAATGATGACAATGTTCGAATAATTTAGGACTTCCAAAAGGTGAATCAAGCTCTTCAAAAGGCTCTTCAATCCAAATAAAAGAAAGAAAAGAAGGAAAAGAGAGAGGGAAAGAAGAAATAGGAGAAAACGGCATACGGTATAACCTAAGGCATTCTCGGGTTGCCGTACGGCACTCCCAAAATGTCGTACGGTAGTTGGTAAGTGCCATGACGGCACTCAGTGATCACTACAAAAATTAAAAGAATGGCAGTCTGCAGAGTTGTCCGCAGCACTTAATGAATGCCGCATCGACAATTACTGAATGTCGCAATGGCTATCAGTGAGTGCCGCATCGGCACTTATTGAGTGTCGCTTCCATCTCCGACGAGTGCCGCATTTTGACAGCCAGCTATACATACTGTACCTTCCAAAGGACGTCCGAAATTAGGGTTTTTACTATAAAATTACTAAAATAACCCTCCAAATTTTGTCTATATATTGAGGGTGAATATCCCTTTACCAAGGATCCCAATTCTTGATACTCTTGAATCTAATTTTCTTAATATTCTTGCTACACTCTTGAATATTCTTAAAACTAAAGATTATCTTGATATCCTTAGAAAAAATTAAGAGAGTCTTAGAAGAAATTAGGAGGAAGAGCTAGAAGAAGAGCTTGATTAATCTTTGGAAGTCTTAAAGCAACCAAGAGCTTGAGGATAATTAGAGGTAAACTCTAAAATTACTTAGTTTCTACATTCAAGTTTGATCACAATACATAGATTCTTAGAACCTTTTACACATTTTCAAAAATTCTCTTCCCACCTCATTTCATCACACACCACATATATTGTGATTAAACTTCTATTTCATTGGTTTGGATCAAAGTAGCTCAAAGATTTGAAGTTTAATAAATCATGAAGTCAATTTGGGTATTACTTGAGTCCATTTCTCTTGCTTCCCTTTTCCTTCTTTTGATTATAATCATCAGTTAGAGCTCAGAAGACTCTCAATGTCTTACTTGAATCAATTGATTTGAAATCCCTTTGGTTTCTTTGTAAGTTCATGTTTTACAAAGGAATTAAGGTTGATGGTAGCATATTTGGCTAATGAATCCGAACCTACCACTATAGTTTAGGTTCATTACTTAGAGATTTCATGAAGTTCTTTTCATGCTTCATTGAGATCCATGAATATAAGTGTCATTAGTTTCAAAGGACCACCAAGTTGGAGGAAAAGTAACCTAAGCTAAGCTAAACTTAATGGCTTGATAGCTAAAGTTAACAAATAAAAGATATACTTGACAATAAAACAGTGGGTTCACAAACTGTTTTTGATCAAGTATTTTTAGTTAAATAATGAACCGTTGGAATTGAATGAAACTAACTAGAAAATATCAATAACTCAAAGTTCTACCACTATGATTTTTGTTTTAATGAGATTTCATGTTCAAAGTGATTTGGTCATGAGTTTTGTGGAACAACAAGCTGTCCATAATTTCAGTACAGTAACACCTCTTTGAAATAAACAAATTAGAGCCTTAATCAAGTGTTCTTGACCTCAAATAATTATTTTTGGGTATTTTAATGTGTTAGGAAGATACCCTAAAAAGATCAAAGTGTTTCTGATTTTTTTACTTTTTTTAGAAAATCATACAAGAACTCTAGATAGAGAGTTGTGAAGTTTTGAGTGATGTCTACTGTTTGTCCAATTCCCAGAGATTGAACCGTTGATCTTCGACTTTCCTTTTTGGGTTAGAAACTAGACTCACAGAGGCATCTCATGTTCAAAATTCATTGACATCAAACAATGGGAACTATGCTTTCCCAATTTTTAAAGTCTTGATTTGTTCTCTGCAATTTTTAGAATTTTTGGACAAATTTGGTATACTTTGCAAATAATGGTTCAAATGATCTTTCCATGACTTAGGGATTAAACCATGTTTTAATAATGATTAGTTAAGCTTAAATACAGAGGTTAAATGATCCAAATCAAGGAATAATCCAATAGCTTGTTCTTGTCCATATCTATGTAATCATATACATTCATCCATGTAGATTGGTGTTAGAATTCATAATTGTGTCATTTCTTCTACCTAATAGAATTAAGCTAGGCATTTATTGATGATTGTTCGATGTCATATATCCTTTCTAAAGCATGTGGACTAACCCTTGTTTCGTAGCGCCGATGAGGTATGATCCCTTGACTCTTCTCAAGTTAGATTACTTCTTAATTTTATTGATTGTCGACTTCATGTGCGACACCTGAGAATTATTGATTTATTGATTGTCGCTTGCTAATTGAAATATGTGGTTTCGAGTGATATTTTATCATTTGCAATCTTACACTCTTTAGATATGCTTTTGTAATGTATATTTATACATATGTATTAGTTGAGGGTACATTTAGATTAATCATTCGATTAAAAGGATGTTGAGTAGAGGCCTATCACGAGATAGGATGAGAGGGGGTGTTTTAGTCTGCCGGGCTCCTTCCCCTCTCATTCCATAATCCCCGGACCCAGTTTATCTTTGGTTTCACAAAAGATCGGTTTGCTATTTAAATGGTTTCTTAATTTTTCTTTTAAAAATTAAGAGGCGACACGTGTTTTGTATTTTGAATTGAAAAAGAAATTTTAAAAAAGTTGTGGGTAGGATAAAATGCGATATCCACAACAGCAAAAACTTTCTCAATTGTTGAGCTTTTTAGGTGATTTTTTTTAATTGCTATTTTTTTTTTCGAGATCTATGCACCTATGGTACCAATTTTTTATGAAAAGAATATGTTTTTGTAATATTTATGCAAAACAAAAACACAGTTTTTTTTTATATTTGCTTAGTTTTAGTTTTTTTTTCCCAGTATTCACGATCAATGTTGATCTCAGTTGATAGATCTCATTTTGCTAATTCCAAAACATCAAATTTTACGAAAAACACACTTGCAAGTTATAGCAATTTGAAGTTATTTAGGCGTCAAAATGAGTTAATGAGTTAAAGAAAAGCAGTATAGATTTTAGTTTGAAAGGGCTTTATTTAAGGGGGCTATTACCGAAGCCCCCATTTTTTTTTTGGGTTTTATAATAAAGATCAAGCAATCCACTTAACTAATTAATCCCACGATTAATCTAAAGTAAATGGAATTAATGTCTTTTGGATATTTGTCCTTCTAATTATGACCGATAGTACAAGGAGTCTATGAACTCTATTCTAGTAGGCTAAAAACATTTTTAGTTAAAAAGATAACAAGAACATACTTTGAGCTTTAAACTTTTACAAATATTGTATGCGTTGTAGGCTTATAGTTGAGGGTCTGTGATCCTTATTGCAGATCATGCAGCAACAACTAAAATAGAGGGCCAATCTCGTCTAAGATTTTTTCACTTTATTTCCTTGAATTATATCAAAACTTAGTTTAGTTGGTGTTGCTGGTTTTGCAAATGAGATCTCTACAGTACCATCTTGCTTTGTAATGAAAGTGGGATCAGCAATTTGTACTGGCTGGGATTGACGCTGATGTTGTTCATAAGTAGTAAGCCATGAGGATGGTAACAACTTAATCAGCACATCACAAGAAACTTGTCGCAGGATATGAACACAAGAAGCTTGAGTGGCAGAGTCAATGCTGACAAAGAGAGCTTCGTCAGAGGTGGAAGGTTGGCTTATGTCAAAGGCATGATTTTGTAATCTGTAAGCCATTTAATAATGTAACGTGGCGGTAAAAATGTCACTAATAGTTTAAGCACCACCGATCTAAACCTGAACTTTTAGAGCTAAGAGGAGATATGGATCTTGAAGTGGCATGTTGAAATTTAGAAAGAAAGTGAGAACCATCGTTCCTGAGTTTAATGTTGTCTGAACTGTTGCGATAGACAAAGGTTTCAAGGGTAAACAAGTTGGGCTAGGCAGTCAGGCAGGAAAAAGTTTTTGTATCTGAGACCTTTGGGAACCCACGTTACTTTGGTGAGTGATTGGAGTATATCAAAACCAATTAATAGATCTTTTCCAAGAAGGTCAAAACCATAAACCTGATGCTTGATGGAGTATCCTGAGAATAGTTGTATAATAATTGCTTTGCTGATGAGAGTGATGACAAAGTTTTTACCATTAGCAGCTTTGAAAGTCTTGAAACATGTCTGCCAATTTGATCGAGGGAGAATGGAAGGATTAATGATAGAGACAGCTGCACCGGTATCAAAAAAGGCGATGACAGAGATGGGCTTATCATAGTTTGAAAGCAGAAGAGTGATCTTTGCTAGTGGATGAATAAGAGTGATGGGATCAACTGAAACATAATGAATATCATGGTAAACATCGCTATCAAAGAGCTGAGAAAGCATAATCTTCCATGCCAAAGCTAGAATAGTATTGTCTTGGGGTTCATCATCCATGGATAAATGGACTCAATACCAGCATCATCATAATCAATTGAATGGACCATGTTGCTTTTGGATTTTTGTGGGCATTGCTTTGCATAATGGCCTATTTTTTTGCAAATGTAGCAACGATTTGATTTCTTGTATCCTCGAGTTTTCTTTTTCTGAAAATATCATCATTTCTTCTTGCGAGGAATGAAAGAAGGGGAATTAGGATAAGATCGATGCATGCAAAGATGTTTAGATTTCTTCGAAGCGGTTCTACAATCGTAGTCCTTATCTTTACATTTGATGAGTATGTCAGGACAAGCACAAGCATTACCAAGTATTTTGCCTTGATAATGAAATGTCTTGAAGAATTTTGTTGGTTGCACAGCTTAACAAAAGCAAGTAAGATATGCTTGTATATTTCTCCAAGAGATACTTGAGTGAGCTATTTGCCTTTCATCTAGAGAAGACGAGAGGTCTCCGAGCTAAGAGGCTCTGGAAGAGATGTGAGAAGAGCTTGCTTAAGATTGACATCATCTATTCCACCAAGATAGTAGAACAATTTTGTCATATTTTCATAATCAATTTCTAGATCATGGCTTTTGAATGAACAACATCTCATGCGGAGATAATCTTCTCGAGCTTGGTCTTTGAGAATATCTATGATGCCAAGGAATTCGGTATGAATAATGTTGAGAAAGTCATCTATGGAAGGTAACTGGACCAGCTGAAGTTGTGTGTATTCACCAAGACTTATATACCATTGTCGTAAGTGGCCATGAAATCATGAAAGGCACTTAGTGATTACTAGACCAGCTGAAGTTGTCTGTAGCTCATAGATTTTGTCAAGCCATTTTGAAGGAGGTATATTATCAAATGCGAACCCTTGGCTTGGAGGATTAGAGAATGGAGATTCCGTAGAAGTTTGGGGATTTGGTATCTGTGCTTGTTCTGGTTGGCCTAGGTCTGGTGGATCATCAACAACTTCTTCGATATGTGGGGATCCAGGATTCATCATATGAACTTCTGTATGAATATCCTTTCAGAAATCGGTGATTAAATGTTCTAGCATTTCTTAACCTGAGGCCAAAAGAGACTGAGATTCATCATCGCTAGGGAGTTTAGAATAGGAGGCTAAAGGTTCTACAAAGATACGAGTAAGAGTAGATGGTGGTTTAGTGATGAGGGCTAGTTTGTAAGAATACTAGCCCTATAAAGAATAGAATTGGTCAATCTGCCCTATGTCTTTAGTTTTACTTGCATTTGTGCGTTAATCTATATCTTTACACAATGATATATTTCCTTGGTATGTTGTTTTGTCTGGCATTCTTTTATGCAGTTTTCAGAAGCTGAATTGATAATAGATTGAAAAGGGAGAGTAAAGAAACAAAGAGGACATGTTAAAGTTCAAATTCAAGTCCCAATCGATTGCCATCTTCTGGCAATCTATTGCCATCTCTTCAGAACCAATCGATTTCCATTCATGAGCAATCGATTGACATAAATACCAATCAATTGCTTTCAATGTCAATCGATTGGATATGACTACACAGTCAAACATCTTTAATGGTGCAAAATCTCAGCAAATCATCCATTTATAAGATGACCAGCCATTACAAAGTGAACCTGGACACTCCTTATTCATACAGAGAGTTGTATATATATAGGGGAGTAAGAGGAGTGAGGGGTTAGCTCATTTTAAATTTGTTTTGTAGGTTTTAGTTTAGAGAAATTTCATTCTTTGAGGCCAACTTCAAGTTTCTATAATCTGTAGTCAGGTTTCGCGATTATCTTCAGGTTTTGTTTATTTCGTATCTTTAGTCTGAGTTTGTTAAATGTAATTGTGTTAGTCTTGAGTTTAAACCTCCATTGCGATTTCAATTTTCATGTTTCAACCCATGTCTAAATTTGATTCCATCAAAGTATTCTTAAGTTTTCATGTTTCTGCTTCTAATACAATACTAGTTTAGACTCGTGGATGGGAACAATGTTCAGCCACTGTCATAAATCAGAATGAAAATCTATGGCAATCGATTGGATGCGAAACCCAATCGATTGGTATCATCATCCAATCAATTGGGAGACATTCTGTGCCAATCGATTGCTATCATGGCAATCGATTGGCAGGCACATGTCTTGGGCAGAATCTTTACAGTATTCCAGTGACTTTTAATTCAAGAACTTAACTCAAATTGATCTTCTAAGTTCAAATTGCAAACAGATTTTGAAATAAGCCCTTAGACTACTTAAATCAATCAACAAACGTGATTAACACATTAAATATTTTACACTTGATTTGTTTAGTTCAAGGTTTTAAATAGTTTTCTGCTCGTTAAAGTAAGGGAAGTTATTCAAATCACTAGTCATGTACAATTTACATGGCTAGTGTCTAGATTTCTGAACTTAATAAATTTCAAAATAAGGAATGCTAAAAAGGTAAAGCCCCATCCGTACGTAATGTTATAACATGGTAGGGGTTGGCCCAATATGGATTCACATGTTCCCAACACCCTTTTCATTTAAAGTTTTAAATCACATTTTTTATTCCTGATTAATTTAGTTTTCACTCAATTTTAATTAATTTAGTTAAGTTTTGAATATAGTAGGATCGTTAGAACCTCCACCTTCAAGAAATCATCTTTTATTTTCTCTTTAGGACTCAGTCTAGAATCTTCTGTCCCCAAATTCCCTTCCTTGGGATACGAATTGGTCTTACCAGTTTATACTCGACACGACTGTCTACACTTGGACGTACTCGTAAGAGCACACACAATTTCAGTCGTGTCAAGTTTTTGGCGCCGGTGCCGTTGCCGGGGAACGGTAACAAAGGCCAGAAGTTTTATATTGATCCGATCCTTCCTTACCCCATTTCCATCTTTCTTTTTCCTCCTGTTCTTTCGAACGCAAACTGTGTGGTTTGTGTCATTCTATGTCCTTCGACTCTACTGAAGCTTTCATCATAGATTTATTTGAAGACTCAGTCAATAGTGCTGCAAATCCCATCTCTACTCTTTCCACTTCTAATACAATGTCTGACACAGAGAGTCAACAAGGAGAAAATATGGCTGATCTCATCGATGAAGGTCAACGCCCTTTGCATGAACTCTTAGCTCCAGATCGAACAGCCACACCTTCTTGTATTCGTATCCCACCACATATAGGTACATTCCATTTCTATAACGGAATGATACAATTATTACCAACTTTCACGGGATGGGGAAAGAGAAGGTGTACCTATATATTCAAGACTTCGAAGACGTTTGTGGCACCTTTACCGATCAAACATGCCCAAGTGATATAATATGACTAAAGTTTTTTTCCTTTCACCCTGAAGGATAAAGCGAAGTCATGGTTATTATCGCTTAAGCCAAATTCCATCTCAACTTAGGCGGCCATTCATGAAGCTTTCCTTAAAAAGTTTTTCCCCAACTAGTTAACTATCGAAATGTTGAGGCAAATCAAGACATACAATCAAAAAGAGGGAGAAACTTTCGTTGAGGCATATGAACAATTCAAAGATTTGCTATTGCTAAGCTCGCATCATGGTTTCAAGAAGTGGTGAACAATAAGCTTCTTCTTTGACGGTCTTAGTCTAAAATCGAAGAAACTTGTAGAAACCATGAGTGATGGTGACTTCATGAATAATAATGCGGACCAAGCTGAGGCCTATTTTGAATGGCTAGTTGAGCACGCACCGAAATGGGAAACTTAAGTGACGAGAACTCAAACAAGTTCAAGCTCAAGTTCAAATCAGAAGAGCATCTTTCAGTTAAAAACTGAAGATAGCTTGATGCAAAAATACGAGCAACTAGCTCAAAAGTTGGAGGCTTTAAAAGCAAAGAAGGACCCAGTAATACAGTTTGCCTCTAAAGAATCTTGTTCAAGTTGTCTTCAGATAGGGCATACCGCTCAATATTGCCAAATGTACCCTGTTTATCAGGAACAAAATCCTGTTAAGGTACATGTTGTAAATGTCCTGGGTCGTTTTAACCCCAATAATAGATGGAGCCATCCTGGTTTCGATCCCAGAAACAAAGTTGCTACAGCAAACTCACCTCAATAGTGGCAGCATAATTAATCAGAGAAATCAATACCAACCCCAGAACCAAGGATACCAATAGAACTACCAACCCAACTATCAATAGAATCAAGGATACCGTCAAAATCAACATCAACAAAATCACCAACCTCAACCCAATTACAATCAAGAGAGTAGAAACCATTCTCCATCCAACACCTATGTGCCACCCCATAAGAAGGCATAAAAGGATCCAAACACACTTATGATGCAGCAGATGATGTAGTTAATGAGTAAACTCAATGCAAGTATGGAGAAGTTGACTGCTCAACAAGGGAATAGAGAAAGAAATATTTTCCCAGCACAGCCGGAACCAAATCCTAGAAGCCAACATTCAGGTTCAGCTCCTTCGGGTTCAAGACCACATGAACAGGCTAAGGCTATAACCATTCTGAGAAGTGGGAAAGTGATTAAAAATACTTTTCCTCCCACACACCCTATGGTTGAAAAGGAAGATGAGGTGGAGAATGAAGAAGAATTGGTGGAAGAAGATAAAGAGGGCGAAACAGTTTAGCCCAAAAAAACAATTTCTAAGGATAAAGAAATAAAGAGAAGGCCTGGAAAAAAATCTCTTCTCGAGGAGGCTCCCAAATGCCCTTTTTCGATACCATATCCTTAGAGGTTAAAAAAACCTTAACAAGAAACTAAAAGTCAGGAGTTTTTTGAATAATTTAAGCAAGTAAAAATCAACCTTCCGCTCCTTGACGCAATAAAACAAGTACCTTCCTACGCCAAGTTCTTGAAAGACTTGTGCACCATTAAGAGAAAGTAAAGTGTTAATAAGAGCGCTTACCTTGCCTACCAGGCAAGTACAATTCTCAAACATGATTTGCCTCCTAAATTTAAGGACCTAGGTACACCAACAATTTCTTGTATAATTGGTCATAAAAAGGTGAACAATGCCCTTCTTGATTTAGGGTCGAGTGTGAATCTCTTACCTTATACTGTCTACCAGTAGTTAGGGTTAGGAGAACTCAAGCCCACTCGAATTACTCTCCAGCTCGCGGATCAATCAATCAAATATCTGTGAGGAGTTTTGGAGGATGTCCTAGTCCAGATTGACACCTTTTTCTTTCCTGTTGACTTTGTTGTTTTAGACACCGAGCCGGTACACAATGCCAGTTCTCAAATTTCAGTGATCTTTGGACGTCCTTTTCTTGCAACGATCGATGCGACAATCGAAGTAAGAAGTGGAGTAATGACCCTAGTCTTTGGGAACATGACATTAAATGTAAAAATCTTTTCAAATCCCAAATCATATGACCTTGATGATGAAGAGGAAGAAAACTAGGTGGAGTCGATAATTCAATACTATTTTGATTCGAATGGTCCTTCTAATCCTATGGAGTCCATTATCACTAACTCATGTTATGAACTGGACAGATACACTCTGCAAGTTGAGGAGATGAGTCAGATGTGTGCAATGTTGGAAGTTGTGGAGGAGGAAGTTACGGCTCAATATGAACAATTGCCGCCAAAGTCAAAGTTGGCAGTGCTGTCAAACCTATACTTTCTAGAGTTGGATTGAAAGATCTCCCGAAAGAGTTAAAATATGTGTTTCTAGGAGAAGAGAAGACCTTTCCTGTAATCATCTCATCTATGTTGAATCAATAACATGAAGGTAAGTTAATAAAGCTTCTTAAGAAACATCGGAGTGCATTAGGATGGACCAGCGCAGATTTAAGAGGAATAAGTCCATCTCTATGCATGTATAGGATTTACCTAGAGGACGACGTCAAACCTTGTCGACAAATGCAAAGGCGTCTAAACCCAAACATGCAAGAAGTAGTGAACAAAGAAGTTCTAAAATTGCTTGATGTTGGGGTGATTTATCCAATTTCGGATAGTCCTTGGGTGAGTGCGACTCAGGTAGTTCCAAAGAAAGCTGGCATTACAATGGTACAAAATAATGAGGGAGAATTAGGGTCGACGTGTGACCACGAGCTGGCACATGTGCATTAATTATTGGAAGCTGAATGCGGTGACCCAAAAGGACCACTTCCTATTACCTTTCATGGACCAAAGGCTTAAAAGAGTGGCAGGTCACCAGTTCTATTGCTTTCTAGACAGTTAGAGTGGTTATAACTAGATAGAGATCGATCCTACGGATCAAGAAAGGACAATTTTAACCTGTCCGTTTGGAACATTCGCATATCGACGGATGCCATTTGGCTTATGTAATGCACATGCTACTTCCTAGAGGTGTATGCTGAGCATTTTCAATGATATGGTGAAGAAGATCATAGAGGTATTCATGGATGATTTTTTCGTGTTCGACAGTACTTTTGATGACTGCCTTGGAAACCTCGAAAAAGTTTTTAAAATGTATGAGGACAAGAATCTTGTCCTAAATTGGGAAAAATGTCACTTTATTGTGATAAAAGAAATAGTGCTGGGACATATTATTTCTGCATAAGGGATACAAGTAGATAAGGCAAAAAATTGACATGATTGCCTATCTTTCTGTTCCTAATACAGTAAAGGATGTACGATTGTTTCTAGGTCACGCAAATTTTATCGAAGATTCACCAAGGATATTAGCGCTGTGTCCAAGCCATTGTGTCAACTTTTTGGCAAACGGCATTCGATTCGAATGGACCAGTGAATGCCAAGAATCCTTTGATAGACTTAAACATCACCTCACCATAGCTCCTATTATGCAATCTTCATATTGGAGCCTTCTATTTGAGCTGATGTGTGATGCCAGTGACACTGCAATCGGAGTTGTATTGAGATAGCAAAAAGATAAGAAGCCGTCTATTATCTACTACGCTAGTTAGACGCTTGATGGAGCTCAAAGAAATTACTCCACCACTGAGAAGGAGTTACTGGCTATCGTATTTGCCTTCAAAAAATTTAGACAGTATCTTATCGGCTCGCCGATTATCTTCTTTACTGATCATGCTACATTAAAGTATCTTCTATCAAAGAAAGATACAAAGCAACGATGTTGGTTCTCTCACTTCAAGAATTTGATCTGATCATAAAGGATAAGAAGGGGGTGGAGATCATTATGGCTGATCAACTTTTTCGGCTGACTTTCGAGGACAATTCCTCATAAGCTATTCCGATCCGTGACTCTTTTCTAGACGAATAGTTGTTTGTTGCATCCACTCTGCCCTGGTACACAAACATTGTAAATTACTTAGCAACAGGAGAGACCCCATCTCATTAGTCTACTCCTAATTAGAAAAGGTTTCTATCTATTACCCGATGGTTTTATTTTGATGATCCGTACTTATTTAAGTACTGTGCGGATCAAGTGATAAGGCGATGTGTCCCAGAGGAGGACATTTCTATCATTCTAGCTTTATGCCACTCGGAAGCCTGCGGCGGTCACTTTTCTTCCCAAAAGACTACTCAAAATATTTTCAATGGTGGATTTTATTGTCCATCTATCTTTAAAGATGCGTATGCTTTCTGCAAGGCCTGTACTAGATGCCAAATGTTAGACAGCCTGTCCAGAAGAAATGAGATGCCGATGACTCCAATCATCACTAATAAAAATTTTTACTACTGGGGCATCAATTTTATGGTACCATTCCTGCCATCCTCTCATTATGAATATATACTATTGGCAGTTGAGTACGTGTCCAAATGGGTGGAGGCTGTTCCAACGAGGAGGAACGATCACCGAATGGTGATCACATTCTTAAAAGAAAATCTCCTTTCAATATTTGGAACACCCAAAGCAATGATCAGTGATCGTTGAACCCATTTCTGCAATCGGCCTGTTGAGGCATCAATGAAAAAATATGGGGTAAATCACAAGATTGCTCTTTCATACCACCCGCAATCCAATGGATAGGCAAAACTGGCCAACAGGGAGTGATATGTCCAAAATTATCTAGCCATGAAGTCAGTCTGCCACGTCACCAAGAGGTGCTGATTACTTCAGTAAAAGCGCCAATAGCCGAGTGATCCCGATGTGTTCGTCAGAACCGTACGGTTCTTGCCAACAGGCCGGGATTGGAGGACCGCGGCATCCCGTGGACTTGGTCTATCCAGCAGTTTCCTAAACTAGCTACAAGTATGCAAGATGGAATGTGGTAGTTTCCTAAACCACTTAGGAAACCCTCCCCCAAATCATGCAAATCAATTGTAATTAGATTAGGCTTCCTAATCCAATTAACTTACCATGTAAGGGTGGACTCTTGCATCTATAAAAGAGCCCACCTACCCTCTCTACAGGGGCCCCAAAAATAATTCTCTTGCTTATAAGCATATAACAGAGAACTCACCATTATACGCATATACTAGGCCGGTATTACTGGTAGTGCCGCCCCTCTTTGTTGGCTCACCAGGCCCGCCGGTGATCTGCTAGTGAACACGCACAGATACAACCATGGACGTAGGTCACCTCATTCATGGGTCCGAACCACATACAAATTATTCTTGTCTTTTTCTCTCTCTAAACCCTCCTTACCAATTTAAATCAACATTAGTTTGACGCCGTATGTGGGAATCGACATAGTCTTCTCATCAACAAATTCTTGACTGATCAACATGTTGCCAAAGATGGGTAAGAAAACTACTGTTCTGACCGGTCAGAAGAACTTGCAGCTTGAGCAGCAGGCTGCCTCCATGACCACCGAACAGATAACCGCAGCGCTGGCATAATTCTTGGAGGGCCAGCGCCGAACACAGGAATAGATGGAGGTGCTTTTAACTCGGCAGGATAAGCATCCTGCATCAGAAAATCAGCTCAAAAAAAGCGCCCCTATTCAAAGGCCCGCTCGGGCACGAAGGCAAGCCCGTTCTGCCCCGGTGTCCCCACCGGACCGGGAACACCTCGGTGATGGTGAGCGCAGCCAGGCGACCAGGCGTTCACAAAGGCGAGCTCGGCCCGATCCTCGCCGGGTGGAGTACGCCAGAACTATCATCAACCGACGGCGTGCGGCCAGAGGGGAGGAGTCAGGATGGAGAGCCCGAGAATCAGCCGAAGACCCCTCGAACAGGATCCAGGGGGAACTTCGGCACACGAGTACCCGAACCCAGACCAGGGCTCTATCCCAAAGGTCGGTGCATTTCGAGGAAGAGGCCTCATCATCCGATCCGACCTACCGCTCGGATACAGAGAGGAGAACCGGGCAGGATGTCGTCAAGGCCCAGTTCGAGCAACTGCAGCAGCAGATTAAGAGGTTGAACCGTAAGTCTAGCCACGACCTCACCAACACGGAGACGGAAACACCCTATACCGCTCGGGTAACACAGTTTCCTATTCCACAGAAGTTCAAACCCCCTCACCTTAGCTCCTATGACGGCACAGGAAGTCCGGTGGACCACATCCGCACCTACAAGGCTCATATGGCACTGGTCACCACGGTGGATGAGCTACTATACCTGGCCTTTCCTAGTACCCTCAAAGGGCTAGCAGCACAGTGGTTCCATGCTTTAAAGCCCCGGACGATCGACAACTTCAAAGCCCTCAGCAAGCTGTTCATCAGCCAGTTTGTCAGGATGCTCGACTGGTCGCAACCGGACACTCAGCTGCTTACAGTCAAGTAGCGCAAAGGGGAGTCCCTATGGGAGTATGTGGACCGTTTCAACCAGCAAAGGCTTCTGATTAGCAATCTTAATGAAACAGCCACAATTATGGCCTTCTGTTCGGGAGTTCAACACACCAAGGTGGCCACGTCGTTCCATCGTGACAGACCGGCAACCCTGGTGGAGCTCTTAGAGAGGGTCGGAAAGTATATAGACACTGAGGAGTTCCTTAAGGCGAAGCATGCCAGCCAGGCGGGAGACGAATCCCCGAAGGCCAAGCGCAAGCGTGAAGGATTTGAGAAGGGCTCGGGAAAGAAGCCAAAGCAGGATCAGAAGGATGTTCGGGGTCAGCCCCCGATTGCTTTTACACCTCTTTCCCTGCCCATACAAGAAGTCATGGCCGCCGTCGAGGCGCAGAGGTTGCTTTAGAAGCTAGCGAAGCTCAGAGCCCCGCCCGGTAAGAGGAACCGGGACAAGTTCTGCCGATACCACAAAGACCACGGCCATGAAACGGAGGATTGCTTTAAGTTAAAGATAGAAATCGAGAAGCTGATCGAGCAGGGACACCTTGCGGAGTTCATCACAGTAGATAGATGACCCCGACAGGACACCCGAGCTCCTAATCAGCCACTACCACTTGGCCAAATTAATGTGATCTCCGGAGGAACGTCAGGCAGAGGGGATTCACAGTCGGCACCAAAGAGGCATGCTCGGGCATCCCGGACGGATGTCTGGCAGGTCCAATCCATCGGCTCCTCCCCTACTAATGTTCTAACATTCACATTCGATGACTTGCAGGGCATCCACTGCCCCCATGATGACCTGTTAGTAGTGACGCTTTCTATAGCCAACTATATGGTCAAGGGGGTACTAGTGGACACAGGCAGCTCCTCCGACATTATGTTTATGTCGGCATTTGATCAGCTCGAGATCTCCAGAGATCGGCTCCGACCAGTCGCTACTCCCTTGGTTGGATTCAATGGCTCCAGCACACAACCGCTCGGGATAGTCAAGCTTCTGGTTCTCATGGGGACCTACCCTCAACAAGCTTCCGTGCTGACGAATTTCATGATCGTGGAGGCCCCGTCGGCCTACAATGTCATCCTTGGGAGGCCGACCCTCAACAAGGCCAGGGCGGTCGTCTCCACCTACAGCTTGACAGTGAAGTTCCCAACTCCTCGAGGACCCGGATGCTTGCGTTGTGATCAGACTACTGCCCGAAGTTGCTATGTCAGCTCGTTGCCCCGGGGGGCAATCACAGAAACATTAAACGTCCAAGAGATGGACCCCCGGGACCAGAGGGACACGATAGGTCCGGTGGAAGAATTGGAAAGAGTGATGCTGGGTCCCGAGTACCCAGACCGCACGGTCAGCATTGGTAACCTACTAGAGCCCGGCCTGAAGGAAAAACTGACTCAGTTCCTCAGGCAAAATCAGGACGTTTTTACTTAGAGTCATGAGAATATGCCCGGGATTGACCCCCGGGTAATGTCCCATCGTCTCAATGTCAGCCCGGATTGCCGACTAGTGAAGCAGAAGAGAAGGGGCATGGCCCCTAAGAGACAGAAAGCAGTGAGTGAGGAGGTCGAGAAGCTCCTGAAGGCGAAGTCCATCCGAGAGGTCCACTATCCCGACTGGTTAGCTAATGTTGTTCTGGTCAAGAAAAGCAATGGGAAGTGGAAAATGTGCGTGGACTTCACCGACCTCAACAAGGCCAGCCCCAAGGATTGCTATCCGCTGCCCAGGATAGATTTCCTTGTGGACTCCATGGCCGATCACTCACTCCTCTCGTTTATGGATGCCTACTCAGGGTACAACCAGATCGGCATGTACCCCGGGGACGAAGAGAAGACAGCATTCATCACTGACCAGGGGACATATTGCTATAAGGTTATGCCATTCAGCCTCAAGAACGCCGGGGCCACCTACCAATGCCTGGTCAACTACATGTTCAAAGACCTGATTGGGAAGTCTATGGAAGTATACGTGGATGATCTGCTGGTCGAGAGCCGAGACGAGCCCGACCACCTAGAGCATCTGGTCAGGGCCTTCAGCATTTTGAGAAAATTTAGGATGAGGTTAAACCCGACCAGATGCACCTTCGGTGTCTCGTCTGGGAAATTTCTGGGCCATCTAGTCAGTAGACAGGGAATCAAAGCAAACCCCGAGAAGATTAAAGCCATCATAAACATGTGGTCACCCAAGTCGATGAAGGAAGTTCAGAGCCTAGCTGGACGGGTGTCTGCACTGAACAGATTTGTCTCCCGAGCTACCGACCGGTGCCTTCCATTCTTTAAAATCCTCCGCAAGGCATTTTAGTGGTCAGAAGAGTGCGAAGAGGCTTTCCAAGAACTCAAGAAGTACTTGGTGTCCCCTCTTCTACTCTCAACACCCGTACCGGGGAAGAACTATTTCTATACTTGGCAGTGTCACCATCAGCGGTTAGCTCGGCACTCATTCGGGAAGAGCATGGGATACAGTTCCTAGTGTACTACACCAGCTGGGCGTTACAGGGCGCAGATAGTAGATACTCCCGCATCAAAAAGCTGGCGTTCGCCCTCATCACCTCGGCCAGAAGGCTCCGTCCGTACTTTCAAGCCCATGTCATTGTGGTCCTCACAGATCAACCTCTCCGTAGAATCCTCAGCCGTCCAGACACATCCGGGAGGCTCGTCAAGTAGGCCTTGGAGTTGGAAGAATTTGAAGTGATCTACCGACCCCGGACAGCCATCAAGGGACAAGTCGTGGCAGACTTTCTGGTTGAGTTTACATATCCAGAAGACCCGGTTGAAGAGTCTGAGCCACCGGCCCTACCGCCCGGGTTACACTCTAATATCCTAACTTGGGTATTACACTTAAACGGTTCATCCAATTAGAAGGACAGTGGTGCAGGAATCATCCTAACTACCCCCGACGGTATCCAGCTTGAGACGCGTTAAGGTTTGGGTTCCGTGCCTCCAACAACGAGACCGAATACGAAGCGCTATTGGTCGGGTTGCAATTGCCCATTTCTATGAGTGCACAACAGGTCGAGGGATACAGCGATTCCCAGCTCGTGGTCAACCAGGTTAACCAAGAGTACGAAGCGCGGGAAGACAACATGGTAGCCTACTTGGCCCTTGTCCGAGCGGTTTCCAAGAAACTCTGGGGATTTTCCATCATGCAGATACCCAGAGAAAAAAACACCAGGGCCAACCGGTTAGCTCGCCTTGCCTCATCTTCTGAGTCAGACTTGCCAGGGATAAGGATAGAATATCTACCCGAGCCAAGTGTGATTAACTTAGAAGGCATGGACGTGGATCCTGTCACCCTGGGACCCAGCTGGATGGACCCGATCGTGACATTCTTGACAATAGGGGCTCTATCAGACGAGAAAGAAGAAGCCCGCCGGGTCAAGTACCGGGCGGCCCGATACCATCTTGCTGACGGCATCCTCTACAAGAGGGGATTCACTATCCCATACCTCCGCTGTGTTCACCCTGCGCAAGTCCAAGCGATACTGTTTGAAATCCACAAAGGAGTGTGCGGGAATCACATCGAGGGCCGGGCACTCTCCAGGAAGGCTCTATTACAAGGTTACTACTAGCCAACCATGGCCCGAGATTCCCAGGAATACGTCAGAAGGTGTGACAAGTGTCAGAGATACTCTCCCATGATCAACCGACCGGGAGAGCGCCAGACAACAATCCACAGCCCCTGGTCGTTCGCCCAGTGGGGTATCGACATTGTCGGTCCCTTGCCGTTGGGAAAAGGATAGGTCAAGTTCGCCGTGATCGCTGTCGATTACTTCACCAAGTGGGAGGAGGCCGAGCCCTTGGCAACAATAACCGAACGGAAAATGGAAAGCTTCGTCGAAAGGAATATCCTCAACAGGTTTAGCATCCCCCGGGTCCTGGTCAGCGACAATCCCCCGGGTCCTGGTCAGGCAGTTCTGCTTGGGCTACGGGATACTAAATCATTACTCCTCTCCCAAGCACCCATAAGCCAACGGTCAAGCCGAGGTGACTAACCGGACAATCTTGCAGTCAATCAAAACAAGGCTTGAAGGTGCCAAAGGGCTGTGGGCTGAGGAACTACCAACCCTCCTGTGGGCCTACCTCACTACACCCCGAGCGGCAATAGGTGAGACGCCATTCTCTTTAACTTACAGATTTGAGGCGGTGGTCCCCACAAAGCTCGAGTTGCCTACATATAGGGTGACTAACTTCAATGCACCGGACAACGAAGACGCTCTCAGGACAGAACTGGATCTGGTGGAGGAAAAAAGAGACCGGGCCTACCTAAAGGTGGCGGCCTACAAGCAACGGGTTTTGAGATACTACAACAGTAAGGTGAAGCACCGCAGTTTTCAAGTCGAAGACCTCGTCCTCAAGGCAGTGAACCAGTCTACCCGAATCCTAGCCATGGGAAATTGGGGCAAAACTAGGAAGGACCGTATAAAGTAACCCGGATCAACCGACTGGGAACTTACTGGCTACAGAGCATGGACGGGCACGATCTCTCTCACCCTTGGAATGTGCAACACCTCCGCAAGTATTATCAGTAGCATTTGGCCGCAGAAATTTAGTATTGATAGGGAAATTTGTTTTTGTAGCTCTGATTGAGCAACCATTATAAATTTTTATTTTAAATAAAATTAAATAGTTTACTTTGAAAATTGACTCCTTTCAGTACCCCGTGCAATGCTGAAAAGTCCTCGGCCTAGACCCCGAGACGTGAAAGACCTTGGCTAAAAATCAAGGCAGAAAAGACCTTGGCTACAAACCAAGGCACAAAAAGACCTCGGGCTCCGAACCCAGGCACCAAAAGACCTCGGGCTCTAAACCCAGGCACCAAAAGACCTTGGGCTCCGAACCCAGGCACAAAAAGACCTCAGGCTCCGAACCCAGGCACAAAAGGACCCTGCAACCACCCATGTTCCAGGTCGGTTTCCTACGGTCACTCCTCACTATGCCCCGTCTTCGTAGGACGCTCGGGGGGCAAGGGGATACCAGACCAAACAGGAAATTACCCAAGCTTCGCTTAGGTCCATCCGACGACGGGGACAAACCCCTAGGTGGCCAATGATGGAAAGCTTCAAAGGACCCTACAACCACCCATGTTCCAGGTCGGTTTCCTACGGCCACTCACTCCTGCACTCCCGCCTTAGCAAAATGCTTGGGGGGGCACGGGAATATTAGGCCAAAACATGAATTCACACCGGTCAACTAAAAGAACTTGGAAGATATTCCTAAGGGCTTACAGTGACCAGAGATAGATATCCCGGACGGTAAAACAGGATACTCCTACAATACATCGGGACATCTCGGACGGTAAAATAGGGTATGCCTATAATACACCGAGATATCCCGGACGCTAAACAGGACAAGTTCCTATAGCAATTACCTTTAAAATAGGTCAAGAAGACTAGGTGTTCTGCTGGTTACGGTCCTAAACCATTTGCTAAGGCGAGGGTTAGGTCGGCTAAAAACTGAGTGGATACTAGCAATTACAAACAAGCAAAGTACAGAAAAAAAAATAGTTAATGGAAAGGAAGGTTGAGCTCAGGGGCCTTTTCATTAATTAAAAAAGAAACTGTACAAAGCCTGGGGGCAGTTGTAGTAGCCTCCCCAAAAAGAAAAAACTACAACAAAAATAAAAAGAGAAAGAAAAAACTAGTTGTCTACAACCACCACTTCTCCCTCCTCCGCAGCCTGCTCATCCGCAAAGGGGTCCCCGGCCGGTGCAGCTTCAGCGGCGACCTTAGGGTCAGCCTGGCCCTCGTTCTAATAACTGGACTCTGCCCAGGAGTAGCTAGACAGATCCCAGTCAGGGTGGTCAGCAGTAGCCCACTTCGCCAGGTCAGCGTAGCCAGTGAGGAACCCTGCCTCGAATTCCTCCTCAGCATCTTTGGCTTCGACCTCCGGAGCAGTAGTAAGCTTCGAGAGTGTGGCCGTCATAGCTGCTAGGTCCTTCTCGGCGGTGATCCTCCCAGCCTCTGCGACTGCAACCTTAGGCTCCGCAACCTTCTGGGTGGCCCGCTCGGTTGACAGAGAGTCACGGGTCTCCCCCAGCTCTAGGGGCAACGGCCCGGGGATTTTCTTCCTCCACAGTGAGAGTAAACTCCGCGGACTACCGGGCAGCCCTCTCCACGGAAAGGTTAGCCTCTGTAGCGGCCAACCTCTCAGCAATGCCGGGAAGGGTGGTTTCAGCCCCGGCCGCAATACAACCAATCTGAAAGAACAAGGAAACATTAGTAGGCACATTGAGGAAAAGTTAATGTTCACATTGCAAAGAGACTTACCATGTGGCTGATGCTGTGTAACCAACCGATGATGGCCTCGAGGCTTAGCAGGGTGCACTTGTCAATCTGACTCTGCAGCAGCCTGGGCCGTACCCTTTCACAGACGTCGTCCGTCGTCTTGACCTCCGGCCTAGAGGAGGGGCCCGCACGAGCAGTCTACTCCATGCTCGGGAAGGAGACCCCGGACGGTTTGACAGCAGAGGGAGGTAGTGGTGGCGCAGCAATCGTTTTGACGGGCGTTGAGGCAACAGCTGCCTCCTTCTCACCCCGGATGAAAATCCCCTGGGAAATTCTCTTGAGGGGCTGGCCCTCGACGGGGTCTGGCTTCCTCCTCTTCTGGCCAGCCCGGGCCATCAGGGCCGCCTCTTTCTCCTTCAAGGCTGCAGTGCTCTTGGGAGCCATTTCTGCAAAACCAGAGAGCATGTCAGAATTCAGCAAAGTGCCAAGTACAAAGAAAACCGAATGGTCAAGAGATGGTATTTACCAGGAATGATCGCCGGGAAGGTGGGAGCTGTGAAGTCGTGATGGGGCTTGTAGGAGATCTTTGGGCTTCCCGGCCGAGTCAACACTTTGTTGATGTCAGTTGGGTCCTCTACCAGAGACAGGATCCTTGCTTGGAACTCGTCGGGAAGACTTGGCGAGTCAACTGATCCCACTGCAAAATAAACATACAAATGGGTTAGTCAAGGCAAAACAGAAAGACTAATCAGGAAAGAAAAGTAGTCGGGCTTACTCCTCAGCTTCCCCGCCCAGGAGGTCCTCAACTGAACACCCAGCGCCTTCTCACACAGCCCCAGGGTGGACACTTGGAAGAATTTCTTCTTCCATCCTTTATTGTTGCTCGGGCAGTTTACTATAATCTTCCGCCCCTGCCTAGCCCCGAGCGAGAAGAAACCAGACTCCCCGTGAACCTGGAAAGGCCGGTGGGTCCAGAAGAACTCCTGCAAGGTGAGCTCATACCCGAGGACTTGGGGCCACAAGGAGATGCACCCCATCAAATATCGCCAACCGTTCGGAGAAAGCTGCCCGGGGGAGATCCTGAGGTAAATGAACGCGTCCCGGGCAACTGGGTGGAGAGGCAGGCGAAGGCCTGCCATGAAGTCATCCTCGTACAAAGTGACGAAGCCCGACTCGTGGAAGTGAGCTCCGCCATTGTGGACAGAAAGAGAGAAGGGGCCGGAAAGCTCATACCTATCCCTGATCCGATCCAAATTAGGACCTCGCAGGGTACTAACAATGGATTCACACGCAAAGACGATGCCGGGACTGTTCAGTACAGAACCTTCATCGCCCGACCCCCGAGAAGTTGAGGCTACGGGAGAATCCTGGTGCATTTCCTCGTGACACGCCTAAGCAGGTATTCTTCCCTCACTATGCTGGTCAGAGGGGGCTAATGAGGGAGGATCTAAGCTTACGCTCAAGGATCCTGATCGCGACTGCTCGTCTTCCGATCGAGATGACGAGTTGAAGTCTGAGTGGCACATGTCTACGTCTGCAATGGACTTAGGGGGAAAACGACCTAAGAATGGGTCAATGACTCTAAGCATGGTGTATAGAGGGGGAAGATCTAACAACCTAAAGGGCAGGTCTTACAAGACTCTAGAAGAAAGATAACACTCTCTCAAGACTCTCCCAGGAACACCCGTTCAGTCCAACTGCTCTAACGTACCCCCGGACTGGAAGAAGTGACAGAACCTAAAAAAGAAAAAGTCCCACGCTCTTTTTGACCCAAGTGGGTTCGCTCCCTCCAGCTTTGTTCAGAAAAGAAGAAGAGAATGAAGAACTAAAGACAGAAAGGAAGGACTTACAAGATTTAGCACAAAAAAGGACTCGGGAATCTTGCTCGGGATCTTGTTTGCTCTCAAACCGCTCGGTAAACTCTCTCACTTGGCAGCAGGATTTGAAGAAATGAGCATATGTTCCTTATATAGGAATAGCGGATGGTACAGATCAATCAGATCCAACGACTCAAGAGTTTTCCCGCCAAAAGCAGCCTGATAGCTGTCACCTCGGGCACGTGAAGGGTCGCCTCAAAAGGCACGCGCATTAAATGCGTGACGTGATGGTCCGTTACCACGCAATTGTTCGGTTACATCTGAACCGACTTCACTGGATCCTGACCAGGCCAATTTTTCCCTAACACGTGGCAATACCAACACCTGAGCTTCTACCTGTACCGGTCGGTTATTCCACTGGGTGATCTGGAAGTTGGGCCCCATCCCGAGCAGCATTCTCAGAGGACATCCGGATGGTTTCCAAGGCGATACTGATTTTTGAATCTTCACCCGATGAAGCATCCAGTCAGTTCTGAAAATGGGGGGCAGCTAATATGTCCAAAATTATCTAGCCATGAAGTCAGTCTGCCACGTCACCAAGAGGTGCTGATTACTTCAGTAAAGGCGCCAATAGCTGAGTGATCCTGAGGTGTTCGTCAAAATCGTGCAGTTCCTGCCAATAGGCCAGGATTGGAGGACCGCAGCATCTCGTGGACTTGGTCTATCTAGCAGTTTCCTAAACCAGCTACAAGTATGCAAGATGGAATGTGGTAGTTTCCTAAACCACTTAGGAAACCCTCCCCCAAATCATGCAAATCAATTGTAATTAGATTAGGCTTCCTAATCCAATTAACTTACCATGTAAGGGTGGACTCTTGCATCTATAAAAGAGCCCACCTACCCTCTCTACAGGGGCCCCAAAAATAATTCTCTAGCTTACAAGCATATAACATAGAACTCACCATTATACGCATATACCCGGCCGGTATTACTGGTAGTGTCGCCCCTCTTTATTGGCTCACCAGGCCCGCCGGTGATCTTCTAGTGAACACGCACAGACGCGACCGTGGACGTAGGTCACCTCGTTAACGGGATTGAACCACATACAAATTGTTCTTGTCTTTTTCTCTCTCTAAACCCTTCTTACCAATTTAAGGTAGCATCAGGGAGATTAATCACATTCTCGAGAAGACAATAAATGTCAATAGAAAGGATTGGTCTTTGTCATACCCTTTAGTTTCTCAAAGATAAAGAGTTCCCAAACAGTCCTTAGTCCTTCTTCATTTCTTGATTCTCTTATTTTTCGTACCCTTCATCACAGAGTTTACACATATTTATACATGTATTAAATATTACTTAAATAATTAGGATTGGTGTCCTAGTCTATAGGTCTAGGTTGAGAAGAACATGCCACATCTCCCCACTTGCCAACTTTTCATTGGTCTATTCTTTCTTATCTCCTCATCTCTCTCTATACTTATACTGAGATATAAGCTTTGTGCTGGAGACTTATCTAATAAGAAGATTCCATATTCCTTACTGTATACATACTATACGTATATGCGTGTATATGTATATATATACATATATTATAATATTAGACATCATTTTTAATTAATCTTTTATCCAATCACTTAAGTTCAGCTATATAAACTGTCTGATTCCACAAGTGATGTGAGTATAATAAATAATTGCGTAAAAATACGGGTTATCACAGTCTTCATGGTTGACTGATGCTCTCTAGATGTATAGGACAGCTTATAAGACCAATCTAGGAATGTCTCCCTACAGATTGGCATATGTGGACCATGCGCGTTCAGGGGTTCTATTGTTTTCCCTCAATAGTGTCCCGGGATGGATCCCAAGGAGCACACTTCAGGGAAAACTAGAACTTCCTCACGCGGTCCTAGAGACAAAGAGTCACCACCTAATTTTTATCGGGAATTAGGAAACCCCAGTTTGACTCGCCCAAAATTGAATAAGGTTACTCGCCCTTCATTACCAGAAACTAGGTTTGGGGGTCTTGGTACGAGAGGGGAAGGAGCCCAAGTAGGACTAAAGCACCCCCTCCTCGTCCTACCGAATGGTAGGCCTTGATTCAAATATCCTTGTTCTTAATTCATAATTGGTGTTGTTTCCTCAAACATACTAGATAATATATACATGTCAAAAGGGAACATCTAATGAAAATTATTTCAAGAGATTAAATCAAGTAGCAATCGGATGCACATGCAATACAAGAGAGAGAGATACTTACAGTGGCTAGTCCCGCCTGGGATCGATGCAAATAAAGGAAACATGTCAGGATATGAAAAAGGGAACAAGAAGACTTACATTGGATTAACTCGAGCGGAGTCGCAAAAGCAAAAAGAATGGAAACGTGTAATGTAATCATGCAACAATCCTGGATAAGATGTCTCTAACAAATAATCATACAAATGGAGACTATCCTAAAGGAATTTGTGTCGTTGAAACAAAGTTGTAAACCTAAAAAATTTCCAAGAGAAAGGATAGAGAAGGTACATGATACATGGGCACTAAGCCACATATAGACAAGGCAAGTTCACAAATTGAAGTCCGGATCCACAGAATTCAATTCTCTACACTAAGACACCAATAAATACCCAAGCATTGCAAAGACACAAGCAAACAAATGATATGCATGAAAAAAAACAAAGAAGACATGTCATCAATCAAATTTCCAAATTCAGAAACCTCTAATGAATCCTATAAAAAGTTATCTTAAACATGAGCTGGGTTAAAACCCTTCTACAGAAAGTTAGATACATGTCTTAGGGAACTTCTCCAAAAATAGAACCTCTTCACAATTTTTGAAGTTTGAGAAATAAGAGTTTTGGGAGACTGTCCACTATTCTTGTCAAAATCATAATTAATTCTACAAAAATTGTGTGAAGCTCTATTTGGTGTCAAAAGAAAACTATTTCATTGTAGTTTATGAAACAAATGATCTCATGGACATGTCACGATCTTAAGGTTTCTGAAAAGTTGTTTTAAACAGCCTCTGTTATTCTGGAAGTTTGGTATCATTTGACAAATGAATGCAAAACACAATAGAAGTATAATAGAAGTTCATGAATCACGTTAATCAAGTTATTCTAAGCTTTTGATCTCTCATACAATAATCCTAGATGATTTCTAAACCAAGTTTCATTCATCAATTCTTGTTGAGTGATCAAGGTATGACCATTTTGTATACATAATCATAATTGTATTTAAACTTAAAAAATTCCAGAATAGTTGTATCAACTTCAAACGCTTAGAAAACGATCTTAACTCGATCGTATGTTCACGATTTTACATCGGCATATAGATACATGAGTTATGAATCATCCCCAAAAAGCGGAACATTGATAACTATTATAGATTTTCTAAAATTCAATCACAAAGAGACTATGCTCAAATCTGTCAACCGATTTCTCAACAATTTCTAAAAATAGCATATGGATCCTAGAAGTTCTCAAAACGGATTGAATGAAAGCTAATTCATCAAAGTTTACCCAAAAATTTTGAAATCCATCAAACTATGGGTTTTAATGGACCAAATCTTATGGACAATACCAATCTATTTTTCTTAATTTTATCTAGTTTAATTTTTAAAGTGAGAAAATTAAGTGTTGATTGAAGCTTATTAGAGAGATCAAATTCATAGATCTACTTAACTATCATGATTTCCAATCAATTTAGCCCTCAAGTTCTATGAAGAACTTTAGATCATAGATCAAAGGGACTTACAAATATCCTATTGGAGATGAATTTCAATAGGAATTCTAGGTAATAGAAATAATCAAGAGATGGGTATGAACATAGGAATCATCCCTCTCATGGGTCATACTTCTAAACCATCATAGAATTCAAAATAGATACATATATATAATCATGTATGCATGAATCTAAAACTAAAATAGAAGAAGGAAATCAAAATTGAAAATCAAATTGAAAATCAATCTCTAATTATGAATTATCAACAAAATCAAAGAGATTTGGATCTAGCTATGTGAGTGTGTGAAGAACAAGAGATGAAGAAGATGAGTGTTCTAACAAATAAAATAAAACTAAGATAGATCCAAATCTTATAGATATATATATATAATAGGAATTAGAGATGAATTATAGTGTTCACCTCTTGGAGGAATCTCAATTTTGCAATCAAAGTTGTATTGAAGATCTCCTTCTTCAAGTGTTCTTCAAGCACTCATCCATGGAAGTTGAGGGAGGCAATTGATGTTAAAATCATCTAATCTAATTATCTTGAGATTAGTTTAGGAAGTTCTAATTCATGATTCACTTCCCCTCTCTAGAAACCTCTCTTGAATTCTAAGTATATTCTTATCTCTTGCAAGTATATTCACTTGTATGTACTTAAAGCTTCTTCAAGATATTCCCAAGATGATTCAGGTACTCCAAGATGATCTCATATAAGATGCATGAGATCTATATATAGAGTTTTGAAGACTTAGCTCTTAAGTTACAAGGTTAAAATAGGATTTTTAGAGAACGGAAAAGGGTTAAAATGGCCATTCCGGTGCCTAAACGCAATTTCCAGACAATCTCCTCAAAATGGGAGCCTTCTAGAAGGGTCTTGAACCAAAAAACGCGATAGAGGACACACTTCATAGGCGGCGGATATGGTGTGACAGTCCACCCCACTTTCCCAAACTGCCATTTGCTTTTTAGGTTCCCCTGGTTACCCTCAAGCCTTGTTTCAAGTTTTATGTGCACTGCTTTTCCAGATTTTCAAAAAATACTTTTTGGTGTCCGAAATTGTCTATATATGAACCGTTGGAAATCTGTTGGGTTGAATTTTAGTATAAAAATATTCTAGGAGGTTTTGAAATGAGAATCAAAGTCCAATTAAAGCCTAGAAGTCCTCCGGAACTTTCGTCGTCTTTTTGAAATCAAACGACGTCTTTTTCAAAATTACTTTCCAATGCGCGTCGATTTTGATCTTTTCTTTAAAATTGAATCTCTGGATATCTAGAATACTAAGTTTAGAACACTTAATGCTCATATAACCTTGAGTGAATATAAATTCTGAGAGACGATTTTGACAAAACCGGGATTTATGCATGGAAAAAGGGCTTTTCTGAGCTTGAAGTTACTTTCTGAAGTTCGATCTTTCGATTATGTGGAATCAAGTACCTTCTATGGGGTAGTTTTCATCATCGAATCCTCCAAGACGTCCACCCTAAATCCTATCAGTGTGGTCAAAATTGGGTGTCTACAGCATATGGAAAGGCTTGCCATCTACCAGTGGAATTGGAGCACAAAGTGTATTGGGCCACACGTTTATTGAACTTTGATATTCATGAAGGTCATAAATTAAGGAGGCTCCAATTGAATGATTTAGAAGAATTAAGGAATGATGCATACAATTGCGCCCGAGCATACAAATCAAAATTGAAGGCGAAGCACGATCGATCGATCCTAAGAAAGAAGCTTGAATTGGGACAAAAGGTACTACTTTATGATTCAAAGCTTTACCTTTTCTAGGAAAGCTGAGATCGAGATGGACTGGACCTTTTATTGTCAAGGAAGTGTTTCCACATAGGGCAGTAGAAGTAGTCAATCTGAAGAATGGTAATGTTTTTAAGGTGAATGGTCAATGCCTTAAACCATTTTTCGAAAGTTTTGCACAAAGTCAGAGACCATTCATTTGGATGATCCTGACTATGCTACTCAAAGAAAGTTTGGACCTCATCTGTTGTACTTTAGTTTTCTTTCTTTCGGTGTGTTGTTTTCTTTGTGTCTTTCCATTTCTCTTAACTTTATCTATTTTCTGGCTGTAGGATGAATCCACTACAGTTTCTGCCACACATGCTCTACCATGGGGTTTTCTCTCTAGGAACTCCAGGACAGGTGGAATGAGATAGGCCAATGCTCACTCCACTATCCACCTCGTGCCTAGATTCCCTAAATGAAGCACTTGCCAATATAAATACTTTGGATCTTTTGTGTGCAGTTCGAGGGATTTCAAAAAACCTCCAAATTATCTCAGACGAAGAAGTAGTGGATTACATTGTGGACTATGCTGAAGGGGAGGACCTCTCCTCGCTAGATCTGGAGTTTAATTGATTTGTACAAGTCCTAAGGCCTTTGAATAAGACAGAAATTTCTTTCATTTTTCCTGTTGTTTGTTATTTTCTTTTTACCAACCAAAATCTTGTAATTTTGGATATGGAGAATTGTTTTTAAGCAATATGATGTTGGGATTTGGATTTAATCTTTCTATCTTTGTGATTGATGGTTATTTGAACTGTCTATACGCTAAAATTTATGTCTCATACCTTGGTGATGCATTCTTGAATAGTTGGGGGTAGTAACATAAATCATTTCTAAAATCCCTAGAACTCTAATGTCTAATCGATTGGATTTTATCATCAATCGATTGTTTTTCTGAACCAATCGAGTGCCACCACTTAGCAATCGATTGCCTTTTTTGGCAGATTAAATGTTTGTTCATCTCTCTCTTCCTCATATTTTTAAAATCAGCCGAGAAAGAGAGAATGCAATTTTTAGAGAGGGAGAAAACCACCATTTTTCTTTCCTCCTGTCATCATCCTCACCATCATCTTCCATCATTTTCCATCATCTTCATCATCATCATCATAGCAACACCACCGTTCCGCCACCACTGCCACCACAAGAAGAAGAGAAGGGAGGGGGTGATTTATACCAATTTTAACCACCTTTCTCCACTATTCATTGATTCAATCATTCTCATCCCCATCTCTAGTGGTCCAAGGGGCAGTTCTTTCTACAGTGTTGTGCCCGCTGATTATCTCAAAATTTGTGCCCGAGCCCTCTTTGATTCTTGCCCTAACTTTGATCCAAACATCAGAGGGAGCCCCTCATGGTCTTAAAACCATTAAAATTTGTTGATCTGGGGGTGTGAGACCTTCTGGAAGCCCCCTCTATTTTCGCTATTGGCAATCAATTGCCAATAGGGTCTAATCAATTGGCATCGATTCCCAATTGATTGCCAATTTATGCCAATCAATTGGTATTAATAGAGAGTAGTCTTCACTGTTTTCTCATCCTAACTCTCTATTTTCTTCTTCTTTTTAGTTGCCATGGCTTCAAAGCTGAAAGACAGTGGACCCCATGTAGAAAAATCTACTTCTCTAGTTATTCTTGATCCTCCTCTCGCTCACGGGTTCCGAATGACAAGGAGAACACCTGGTTCTTGAAATACTTTTGAACTCGAGAAGTCATGGTGGAGAGACATTTTAAGAATCTTTGGAGTGACGACAAGACTCCCTTTTATCTTACCCCGATTATGTGCATATCTAGATTGGCTCTCGATCCTTATGGTACTTAAGCAGATTAATGTGTGGATACGAGCTGCTTGTGTAAGCATGGTTAAGGCACCAGGTGTCCCATATATATACTTTGTATATGTCCAGGGTTGGGAAATTGAGTTTAGTCCAGCTTCGATAGCTAGAGCCTTAGGGATCCCCGAGGTCCCAAACCATCTATATCCCATCCATTCAAACCGTCCTTTTCCTTCTTTTGATACATTACTATGGAGATTTTTGGAGGAAAAGTGTAGAAATGGAATGGAGTTAGAGCTTTCGACGACCACAACCTCACTATGGACTACCACTCTTTATCTAGCCCTCTGAAGTTATATTCTTCTGACAACTTAAAAGTTAGAGCTAGCTGGGTGGTACACGCAGGTATTATATGTTGTTGGGACCGAGTTACAAGTCTGTATTGCCCGCTTGTTCATTGAATTCTTTATTGAGCCCACACACCATCTAAGCAAATCATAGCACCTCAAGGGTGCTTGGGCAATTCATCACGTGTGTGAGGAGGCCGGGTTAGTTGTCCCTGCAGCGATGCCTTTTAAAAGGCCAAGTTGGGGGTTTTTGGTGAGTCTACAGCTAAAAGATGGGTGTCATAATTTAAAAAGTTATCAAAAGGGAAGGAAATTTTAGGACAAGCGAGTGGCAAGAAGAGGAAGAGAATAGAGGAATCTGAGGAGGATTCAGGCGACCCAGGGACGCCACCGGCGGAGGGTCAGGATATGGTTGTGATAGAGGAGGACCTTGAGTATGCTCCCCAGCATAGTCCTAGGATGCCTACAGAGGATGAGGGGTTTGAGCTTAGGAGATAGGAGATGGCAGGCCCCGTGACTCTCCAGGTAGTTTATGATATTCTGATTAACGAGAGAGAGGTGCGGGTGCAGGTCAAGGGTACATTGTGTTAGTTAGCTACTCAGCAGGAACTGACGATGCTGGAGCTCATACAGACGATGATGCAGATCAGGCAGCTTACCAATTTTGTCGAGCAAATTTTGATTCTGTTGGGGGTGGATCAGTCTTTACGTTCCATATCAGCACCGCTCCTATAAACTACTCCGTCTACAAACCCTACCTCTACATTAGTACCACCAAAAGTCGTCATTCTTGAGATGCAACCACCACCTCCAGCTAGTGCTTTTCATTCTGCACAGGCTGAGAGTGACCCAGTGTATGTGCACACTGACATAGCTACTTAGGATGGTAGTGAGGTCACAGGTCCTGCTTTAGACCTTGCACCACAGACTTTTGGTGATCCCCCATCTGCTGAGCTCTAGGTTCTTTTTTAACAAGTGAGAGAGCACTGTTATTTTTGTAGTATCATTATTATTCTCTCTTTTATCCATATTTTTGGATTTGGGATATTTTATGTAAGTTGACATCTGCATATGGACTTTTAATGATTTTTGTACATTTTTATACAGATATTGCATTTTGCTCATGGTTTATGATTTTAATTGGCTATATTCTCTGTTGTTATCCATTGAGTTCTTGATCTTGGTTGTGTTATGGAGATTATTGTATTTTAGCAAGTTATTTCTAAATTGTGAACTGCAAAGCGTGTGTCAGGTGATATCTACCAGTTGTTGTCTTGAAATACATCCATTGGGGACAATGTTTATTTCAGTTAGGGGTAGGGGGTAGATACACACCTGTTTATTTTGAACTGAACATGTACACCTGTTAAGTATTATAATGTCCATTTTAGTTTGTTTGGTGTGTTTTGGTTTGTTTTTAAAAAAAATTGAAAACTTTAAAAAAATTTGTCGTTAAGCTTATGACTCTTAGAAATTTCATATCTCATAGCTAAGTATTGTGCAATGACGCATTCATATCTTTTTAGTTGTGTTATGGATCTCGATTACATGATACTATGTCATTAATCTAGTTATATATCCATAGCATGAATATATCTTAAAAACATTTGCACAAGTTGACAGTTGCAATAAAAATCTTTGATTAGAGTGAAATATAACTGTCATGTGATTTGACTAGCAGTGGAACCTTTAAACCCTAGTGAGTTTTGAGTGAAAGAAAATTAGGTTTAAAAATTTATTTAAATGCACAGCGGAAAGATTAAGTTACAAAAACTAATTGGTAGCCCAGATCTACTACTCGTTAACTCTATAGATGCATACAAGAAAAGGGGACAATAATTATACCTTTGTGTCTTGAGCCAATTCTGAAACCTTCAACCTTCTTGTTGTATAGCAGCCTCCACTAGGTTGTCTTCACTTTTATGACTCCTACAGATGCTTACCAGAAAGACTAGGGTTTGTGGGAACCCTAATAGAGTGAATAGAGAAGGTTTGGGAACTGTAAAATAGTTTCTGCAGCTTCTGGTATATAAAAATGACGAACTCTAATTTCTGGACGCAGCTGTCCTATTTATAGATTCCCAGAACCGACCTTACTTTCAACCAATCAAAGTGTATTCGATCAATCAAATATTTGATCCATTGAACAACTTTTAATCGATCGAACTTGACATGACATCAATCGATCGAGACTCCTTCGATCGATCGAACCTGTCTTGACAAGATCCTCATGTACCTTTCCAAGCATTTTAGCAGAGCTAAGAGTGGGACCTCCTAGGCTCTTTATTGATGGCTCAGACTAGTTGTTAATACCCATGACCAAACTCTTTGATCAACAAATTAACCAGCTGGTCAGTTAATGTTTACTCCACAATAAAACGATAACTGAACTCCAATGCAAAAGAACATATCTGAAGCGATAACTAGACATGTATGGTGTACTAATATGCCTCTACCGTCAGCATTCATAATCATATTCAGGTAGTTGAATAACTGTTATTGTCAACCTGAATCATGATTACTTCTTGTATTCCTTGAGTCCCATTCACCCCTCATGATTACCAAACATTTTCACTACTACTTATCAACAAGACTGCAGTTCTCAGTAATCAACTTGGTGACATTCTCAAGGGAATGCTTACTCTTTAACAGAGGGTAGATTATATCTTGACAATACATGTTCACAACCCTGTGAACATGACATACCCAAGATTCCCAGGTGTTGATCTTTAGGACCTCATTGATTGGTAAGTCAAAACAATCATATCCACAGTCCGTGTTCATAATCGTCTCAAGATTGAGAACACATACCTTATACAAGTTATGAGTTTCTATCGACTGTTGACAGTCTTAAGTGTCAAATGGGAAGACTCAGGTTCGTCAATGCACTATAAGCACCATTATATTAACTAAGAGCTAAACTCTAGTGATTGAGATTCATCACTCCATCCAATGGTAGTTAATCATACTATAGTGTAAACCTGATGAGATATCCAGTCTCATCATCAACTGTTATAAATTATAAGTATCAAAGAATAGTAATTCGTATCTCACTTGTATGTATCTCATACACACACGAATTACTTACTATGATGTTTAAGGATTAACAATCATCTCATGAAAGAAACATACACAATGAAATGTAAAGATGATATCCATATATTAAAATGTCAATGTCTCATACGCAAAGTAGTGGTTTGAGGGCACAAACCCAACAAACTCCCACTTGCACTCATAACCATTCAAAACTACATCTAAGACCTAGACTATCTAGATGACTTCGTAAACGGATCCGCAAAATTGTCAGTGGTGGCAATCTTGGTGACAGTCACATCTCCACGTTGAACAATATCTCGAATTAGATGATATTTCCGCTTTATGTGCTTTCCCTTTCCATGGTTCCTTGTCTCCTTGCACAGAGCCACTGCCCCACTATTATCGTAGTAAAGTGTAATAAATGACAGCGATGCTGGTACCACCTCGAGCTCCATAAGGAACTTCTTGAGCCAAATACCTTTCTTTGTGGCTTCACAAGCAGTCACATACATAGCTTTTGTAGTTGAGTCTGCAGTGCATTTCTACTTAATGCTCCTCCAACTAATAGCACCACCTCCCAAGGTAAAGAGATATCTAAACGTCAACTTTTATCGAATCTTTATCTGACATAAAGTTCGAGTCAGTGTATCCTACTGGAGTCAACTCGTCACCACAGTACATAGGCATGTAATATTTAGTCCTTCTAAAGTACTTAAGAATATGATTAACGGTCGTCCAGTGCTCTAGACCTTGATTTAATTGATATCTACTAACCATTCCAATGGCAAAGCAGATATTTGGTCTAGTGCATACATCACATACATGAGACTTCCTAATGCCGAAGTATAGGGAACTCTTGCCAAGCGATTCCTCTCCTCCTGTGTCTTTGAAAATTGGTCCTTGGAGAATGCTAAACTATGCCTGAAAGGAAATAAACCTTTCTTCAAATTATCCATTGAAAACCTAGTTAGCACCTTATCGATATAACCAGCTTGAGATAATCCCACTATCTTTCGCTTACGATCCCGAAAGAGCTTTATCCCAAGAATATAGCTCACCTCTCCTAGATCCTTCATATCGAAAGTACTAGCTAGCCAAACTATCATGACCCAAGTCTCGATCAGTAAGATATTGTCCGCTTTGGGCCCAAACCCGCACGAATTTGTTCTTGGGCCACTACCCAAAAGGCCTCTTACTAGGGAGACTATGGCCCTCCATATGTAGCACATTACCTGTCACGCCCCGAAGTACCAAAAATAGGGAAAAATAAATTTCTTTTATGGGTTCGTAGACACGTGACTGGTTGTGAGTGTCACCTGATTGTCCAAACGTGCTTATAACAATAATGTGATATGGGAAAGTGACTAAGTTCAGCGGAAGCAGAAATTTAAAACATCCAAGTCTTACATCAGTAGTATATTACAGGCCAAAAAGATATCCAAAAGAAACATATTACAAGACCAGCTAAACTATTATATCACTAACATAATAATAACAGAACTATAACAAAAGAAAAGCTCCAAAGTCTTCAGCTGGCGAAACCGTAGCCTTCCTTGTAGTAATCTTCACCAGCATAGTCTTCAGTAGTAAAGTCAGCATCTTGATAGTAGTCGGCTCCGTCTGGACCTGCAAAGGCTGGACGTGGAAGGTCCAGCGGCATGAAAAGCCGTTAGCGGTTAAGCTAAGTGAGGGTCCCCTTAAGGTTACCACCACTTAAGGTAAGTTATTCTTCATCTCTTCTCATTTCTCAAAACCATATCTCGTTCATCATTTCTTATTCTCGATACTATGTCTTGTTCGTCTTTTCTTATTCTCAAAACCAAGTCTTATTTAAACCCAATCATTCCCTCTAAAACTTAACCCAGAACTGAACTGACCAATGACATTGACTGAAAGAAGACTTAACTCCAAACGCATTTACTGGTCAAGAAAGAACAACACTCAACAATGAATAGTTAACTGTCGCCCAAATGGCATTCAAACTATCGCCCAACTGGCATTCAAACTGTCGCCCAAATGGCATAAGTGTGCGGACATTAACAATCTCTTGGTCAAACACGTCATGCCGATCCTCAGGTCGCCGGCACGTTACCAAACACGTCATGCCGATCCTCAGACCAAGGGTACGGGAAATTAATAATCACTTGGACGAACACGTCATGCCGATCCTCAGGTCACCCGTACATAACCGAACACTTCATGCCGATCCTCAGTCCAAGGGTGCGGAAAAATAATCAACCACTTGATCGATCACGTCACGACGATCCTCAGGTCATCCGCACTTGACCGAACACGTCATGCCGATCCTCAGATCAAGGAACAAAACATAACTCACCAATCGACTCCGTGGAATAATCGAGAGACCAACTTTGCAAGAATTATCCAAACACGACACAAAAGTTCACGAATCAACTTTGACCAGTAGACACACGACTAGAAACCAGGCCTAATGTCCCTTATTCACATTAAATCTATTATCGAAGGTTTTATCATTATTTTACGCGTTCGCACGTTGCGTAGTTTAGTTCATTAATATCATCCAGTTATAACCGTTAATATTTCGCTATATGTCCGACATTCCGTTTTCCTCTCAATATACTTACGATGGAAACTTTCTCGATCACTTATTAACGCAATAATCGTGCCATACAATATACTTATAGTTTGGGTATGAACTTTCAATAGTCATTAGAATATATTCATAACAATAGAAAACATAGCATGTAGCTCATGGATTTATAACGTGAATTTAATACCAATAAACACATAGACGAAACCGTTAACATACTCATCTACGCGATAGCACTACCATAGCATGAGACTTTCATAACAACACATGTACCAGAAAACTAGCATCAACAATCAACACCATGCATAAATAAAACATTATACAAAAAGCTGTACAATCTGCCAAGATACATTTTCACTGTGTTGACCGAATTAACATGATTTATTTGGGCATGATAAATTGATTTGTAGATCAAACTCAAAACTAAAAAACATTATAGATAATAGGAATATCTTCATGTACAAAAAAAATCTAGCTTCAATTACATTTTTGAGTTGCTCAAAATATTTATTTTACAAGACATTTCTTATATCTCGGACTGTTCTGTCCCAGATTTATAGTACTGCATTGTACGTAACTTTTACCTATGAAGGAGGGGTTTTTAGACTGAGCTATAGAAGGATTATTTGTAGATAAATGAGTTAGCTTTCTTCACAAAAAACCCTAGCTTATTTCTCATTTTTGAGCTTCACAAAACATTCATTTTACTAAATTATGTTCTGCTGAAAGTTTCAGTTTCTCAGATTTATAACACTGCGTTGTACATGCATTTTACCCATGCAGGACTGATTTCTAGACTGCACTATAGAAGAGTTATTTGTAGATAAATGAGTTATCTTTTACCACAAAAAAACCTAGCTTAATTCGGATTTTTGAGCTACACAAAACATTCCTTTTACTAAACTATGTTCTGCTGAGAGTTTCAGTTTCTCAGATTTATGAATTTGTCTTTCATGTCATGAAAACTTCAACACAACAACATCAAACTTCTACTAAACATTAGTACATATTATATGGGTTCTAAATTGAGTTAGATTACTCACAATTACTCACAATTTACTCACTAAAGCTTGAAATTTAAGCTTGATATTGGTTGATGCTTAGTGAAGCTTGAATCTTCAAACTTCAAGGATGAACTTCTTCTTCTTCTATTTTTCCATGAACATGCAAGTCTCCCAACTTCTTCTCTCAGATTTTAAATCCATTTCATGAGAGTCTAAGAGTGTCTAATGTGTGCATGTGCATGTTATATAGAAATCCTAGGAGCTAGGTGTCATTTGCATGTGTACATGCTATGACATGTGTCCTACAAGTGGACATGTGTCCAAGAGGGTGGCATGTGGTTGCCACATGGCCGGCCATGTGGGCCCACCTTGGGTTGTGTTCCACTTCCTCGGTTTACGTGCAAAAGTTCCTTGGTATGCGTGTCGGTCTCGAAGTACGTGCAAACTGGTATTATTTCTAATGTCCAAGTCCGGGTACGGGACTAAGTTAAATCTTATTATGGTCGAGTCGGTATGGTTACTACAGGCTATATGGTAATAATACAACACATCCAAACCGTCCCGTAATTAAAATAATAATATAATAATATAGTGGGTCCAATACAGAAATTAGAAAAAGCTGATATTATAATGACAGAAAATTACAGGTGTTACATCTTCCACCACCTATTAAAGGATTTCGTCCTCGAAATCTAAATTTTGCTAGGTCTTAGAAAGTACAAGGTACTAGTAATATCTCAGATTTTAAGGTTATGAGGTTCCCACTAGCTAACTAATCAGACCTTCTTAAAAATTCTTTCAAACGTCCAAACTTCTCTGCTAAAATAATGCCAAGTGAAATTCATAGTTCTGATATTGAATATGGCACCTTTGGTCTTTCGTCTTGTTCATTGCTGAGATTGATTTGGTGATCTGCAAGCTCTCTTTTGGGACCTTCTTTGTGGTGGAACCATGTTCTGAATTCCTCGTTCTGGACCATCTTTGTGCACACGTCCAGTCTTTCCACAATCGGAGCACTACGCCTATCAACTTGTGAGCTGTTTCGTTGCTTTGCATTCTTTAAAGTGATGTCCAGATATTCCGCAGCTGTCGCAGATATCACATTGCTTTGGATGTGTTTAAATAGCAATCTGATTAACTTTACTTTTTATTATTTCTTTTACCTCTTGTGATGAATTTTGATGTATCCAGAGTTTTCCTCAATGATTGTGGACTGCATTCGAGTAGTTGTTCGGGATACTGGTTTGTTTCTTCTACGTCTTTAATCGAGCAAGATTCTTACCTCTCAGCTTCTTGATGCGATGGTTGAGAAGTCTAGTTGGTCTCACGATTGTCTTCTATAACTTGTAGGGGTCGTGGCGTCCTTTTATGCATGTTATTGTGATTTAGTTCCTTAACGTGTCAACATGAAATCGTCGTGGAGTTTTGGCATTGTAGGTGATGACACAAGTCGTTAAGCAATTTCTCTATGCATTAATTAATACCAAGCATATAAGTTGTTACTGGTAATTGGAGTACGATTGAATTCACTTGTAAGGAGTTGAATTCATAACAAAATGAATACTCATTATATACTGAGTTAGAAACGAAGAGGTACGTGATCAATCACTTGTAGGATCACAATGTATAGAATGAGTATCTGAGAATAACCATTAGATGATTACTGTAGGACAATCATAGTAATGCAATGATTGTAGGCGCAAGGCCTCCCAGGTAGGACATAAGAATTCCTTGTTTCATGAGCCAATAATTTAGGTGAAGCCTTAATGATAAAAGTCAAGGTTACCAATAAGAAGAATTTGTGAAATGAAAGGAAATGAAGTCTAATTTACAAAGGGTGCAAAGAGATCCTTCGCAATAATGTCAAGGGATACGCACTTGCAAAAGTTGGTCAAACGGTTGACAGTCCAAACGATTTACAAAGATTGATTTAACAGATCATAAGTCCAAATGACTTACAATGATTGTTTATAAATGAATTATTGGAATCGATTTTCATGGTGATAAGTCCAAAGAGGTGACTTATAGCATTAGAAAGCAAATGAATTCACAATTGGATTTATCACTGATCAGAATGATCCAAAATCTTGTTAAGTGAAATCAGAGAGGACAATGAATAACTGTCAATTAGTAAAACAATAAAGGACATCCCAACGTTCATCATAAGGATAATTGATCTAACACAACCAATGGTAGAAAATAGTGCGTTTACTCAAAAGGAGTTAAATTAGAAAGATGAATATAATTACTCAACCTTACATGGTTTTAATTTATAATGTGCGCAGGGTCAGAGATGCATTTCTTCAGCGTGTTGATGGAACATCGATGTTGTAAACCTAAAACGTGTCTTCCCTTGGTAGGCCCTATGCTATCTGATCATTGGCTTGAAGGTGGAGTGCAGTACTCATCTTCACTAATGTTCGCGGTGCGAGTCGTTCGTTGTGATTAAACGTGGTCGATGTCAGCAGTCTAGGATGTTGTTTGATTTGTTGAAGGTATGTTCTATTCTTGCGTCTTCCATTGCCTCGGGTTAAGTCAATATCTCATGTGCTCCTTGTAGTAGGGTTGACCTTGGTAGTGTAGAAGGTTGTGGCTTGAGTGGTCTAAAAAGTGATTCTGAATGGACGATATGGAGGTGTCTAAATAACTCGTTTCCATAGTCACTTGTGCTTGTGCCGTCAGCGGTCTTCCATAAGCCTTGTATCAGTCTTCCAAATACACTGGTGGGATCGATCTCCTTAGGTATTATGTTGCTTAGCCTTCTGGACCGGTCCTCAGTTGTTTGAGATGATTCATCCATTGCAGAGATCGAGAAGATTCTTCTGTTCCTACGTATGAGTTCGTGTCTATAAGGTTTCTATCATACCTTATGTGAAGCAATCATAACCTGTTATATTTCACATTATGGTTATCATTATAATCCTGGTAGCTAGAATACAATGATTGAAACGATTGAACAGATTGACCCAAAATGAAGCCGAGTCCGAAAAGATAGATGAATCCTCATAGATAGAAGTATAATAGTAGAATGATGTGATCCATTCAAGAATAAAATGTAAATCTAACAATAATAGGATGACCGATTACTATGGAAGTAATCGTAGTATCTCAAGATTTGTAGGAAATGAAAGTAACTGATGGCATAAGGCCTTCAACGAATGAAATAAGAATTAGGTATTTCATAAGTGAAATAGTCCAAACGAAACCCTACTGATAAAGAATAAGGTACCACCTAAGAGAGACAATAAGAGGTCAAGATGTACAGAGAGTACAACATTTTTGAGTTCCTAACAAAAACAAGAATAGAGAACTCATTTAGAATTATTTCAAATGAAATGAACTTGTAAGAATTTGTTCAAGGGATAATAAGTCAAAAAGAATGACTTTACAGTATTAGTAATCAAATTTATTTAGAATAATTTCAAAGACAGTGAGCTTTCAAGATTTAAGTTCAAAGAATAATAAGTCAAAAGAATGACTTTCCAGTACTAGTGATCGAACTTGTTCTCAAAAGAATTTGTCAAAAAAATCAGATGATCAAGGTACATACTCAAGAATTGTTGACTGGGGCATTTTAAAAAAATCAAGAAAATGAATTACTTATCAAGGAGTGTATCACAATAATTATTGACGGTAATCGGAGCCACTTTACAAAATATATAGGTACCATTTTCAGAAGAAATGGCCATTAGAATAGAAGGCATCGATTTACTCAAAAGGAGTGGAATGAGTAGAAAGGATGTAACTGCTTACTATGGTACTCCCTTACCATATCTAAGGTAAAGTCTGCCTCTCTCATTATCTATTAAGGCCCTCTAAGAACTCCTCAGGGTCCTCCTCCTCCTCCTCCTCCTCGATGGCAGCTGGATCTGCTTCGTGGTTCTGCTCAGGCATCGGTATCATCGTGTCCAAATCAACTGGTGGTGCTAGATGGTCGTGTACATCATCTCCTGCTCTCTGAAGATCGTCTACTGATCAACCTCCTCGATCGGCTCGTCGTTGCTACTTGCCGGATTATCCTCAATTGTCAGGTAATCGTCGTCATCTGTGTCGTCACCATTAGATGGGTCGTCTGCTGAGTGGTCACTGCCTGCAGAATCCTCTCCACTCGCTATATCGTTGTCGCTATCTGTATCCATTGGATCTGAATCGGCATTTGGCTCTGGTATGGGCTCGGGTGAAAATGGAAGTGTTGGTGCGGCCATGATAATCGGAAAGAGTATATCGTCATATAGTGCCTCGTCATGAGTCATGCTGATAGGCTCCTGGCGAATAAGTACGGTAGTCTCTGAAGCATGGATCGACTCGGGCTGAACTTGATCCGAATATTGCAATGTATCGGTAAGTATAGCTCTCCATATGTCCTCCTCTAAGATATGCCTCGCCCTCTAGCAGTTCCGTTGTCGATATAGTACAGGGTCGACAGGCTGGATACGACCGTCACGATTATAGTGACCTCCGAAATCATCATAAACGAAGCTCGACTCCATAGTCATTCAAGAGGAGCTAACTTAGTGTCAGTACTAATACAAGGTAAATCTTAGGCTCATAACTTAAAGTGTAGGACAATCAGTGAGCGCGTCTAAACCTAAAGCTCTGATACCAAAAATCCCTGTCACGCCCCGAAGTACCAAAAATAGGGAAAAATAAATTTCCTTTATGGGTTCGTAGACACGTGACTGGTTGTGAGTGTCACCTGATTGTCCAAACATGCTTATAATAATAATGTGATATGGGAAAGTGACTAAGTTCAGCGGAAGCAGAAATTTAAAACATCCAAGTCTTACATCAGTAGTATATTACAAGCCAAAAAGATATCCAAAAGAAACATATTACAAGACCAGCTAAACTATTATATCACTAACATAATAATAACAGAACTATAACAAAAGAAAAGCTCCAAAGTCTTCAGCTGGCGAAACCGTAGCCTTCCTTGTAGTAATCTTCACCAGCATAGTCTTCAGTAGTAAAGTCAGCATCTTGATAGTAGTCGGCTCCGTCTGGACCTGCAAAGGCTGGACGTGGAAGGTCCAGCGGCATGAAAAGCCGTTAGCGGTTAAGCTAAGTGAGGGTCCCCTTAAGGTTACCACCACTTAAGGTAAGTTATTCTTCATCTCTTCTCATTTCTCAAAACCATATCTCGTTCATCATTTCTTATTCTCGATACTATGTCTTGTTCGTCTTTTCTTATTCTCAAAACCATGTCTTATTTAAACCCAATCATTCCCTCTGAAACTTAACCCAGAACTGAACTGACCAATGACATTGACTGAAAGAAGACTTAACTCCAAACGCATTTACTGGTCAAGAAAGAACAACACTCAACAATGAATAGTTAACTATCGCCCAAATGGCATTCAAACTATCGCCCAACTGGCATTCAAACTGTCGCCCAAATGGCATAAGTGTGCGGGACATTAACAATCTCTTGGTCGAACACGTCATGCCGATCCTCAGGCCGCCCGCACGTTACCGAACACGTCATGCCGATCCTCAGACCAAGGGTACGGGAAATTAATAATCACTTGGACAAACACGTCATGCCGATCCTCAGGTCACCCGTACATAACCGAACACTTCATGCCGATCCTCAGTCCAAGGGTGCGGAAAAATTATCAACCACTTGATCGATCACGTCACGACGATCCTCAGGTCATCCGCACTTGACCGAACACGTCATGCCGATCCTCAGATCAAGGAACAAAACATAACTCACCAATCGACTCCGTGGAATAATCGAGAGACCCACTTTGCAAGAATTATCCAAACACGACACAAAAGTTCACGAATCAACTTTGACCAGTAGACACACGACTAGAAACGAGGCCCAATGTCCCTTATTCACTTTAAATCTATTATCGAAGGTTTTATCATTATTTTACGCGTTCGCACGTTTCGTCGTTTAGTTCATTAATATCATCCAGTTATAACCGTTAATATTTCGCTATATGTCCGACATTCCATTTTCCTCTCAATATACTTACGATGGACACTTTCCCGATCACTTATTAACGCAATAATCGTGCCATACAATATACTTATAGTTTGGGTATGAACTTTCAACAGTCATTAGAATATATTCATAACAATAGAAAACATAGCATGTAGCTCATGGATTTATAACGTGAATTTAATACCAATAAACACATAGACGAACCCTTAACATACTCATCTACGCGATAGCACTACCATAGCATGAGACTTTCATAACAACACATGTACCAGAAAACTAGCATCAACAATCAACACCATGCATAAACAAAACATTATACAAAAAGCTGTACAATCTGCCAAGATACATTTTCACTGTGTTGACTGAATTAACATGATTTATTTGGGCATGATAAATTGATTTGTAGATCAAACTCAAAACTAAAAAACATTATATATAATAGGAATATCTTCATGTACAAAAAAAATCTAGCTTCAATTACATTTTTGAGTTGCTCAAAATATTTATTTTACAAGACATTTCTTATATCTCGGACTGTTCTGTCCCAGATTTATAGTACTGCATTGTACGTAACTTTCACCTATGAAGGAGGGGTTTTTAGACTGAGCTATAGAAGGATTATTTGTAGATAAATGATTTAGCTTTCTTCACAAAAAACCCTAGCTTAATTCTCATTTTTGAGCTTCACAAAACATTCATTTTACTAAACTATATTCTGCTGAAAGTTTCAGTTTCTCAGATTTATAACACTGCGTTGTACATGCATTTCACCCATGAAGGACTGATTTCTAGACTGCGCTATAGAAGAGTTATTTGTAGATAAATGAGTTATCTTTTACCACAAAAAAACCTAGCTTAATTCGGATTTTCGAGCTACACAAAACATTCCTTTTACTAAACTATGTTCTGCTGAGAGTTTCAGTTTCTCATATTTATGAATTTGTCTTGCATGTCATGAAAACTTCAACACAACAACATCAAACTTCTACTAAACATTAGTACATATTATATGGGTTCTAAATTGAGTTAGATTACTCACAATTACTCACAATTTACTCACTAAAGCTTGAAATTTAAGCTTGATATTGGTTGATTCTTAGTGAAGCTTGAATCTTCAAACTTCAAGGATGAACTTCTTCTTCTTCTATTTTGCCATGAACATGCAAGTCTCCCAACTTCTTCTCTCAGATTTTAAATCCATTTCATGAGAGTCTAAGAGTGTCTAATGTGTGCATGTGCATGTTATATAGAAATCCTAGGAGCTAGGTGTCATTTGCATGTGTACATGCTATGACATGTGTCCTACAAGTGGACATGTGTCCAAGAGGGTGGCATGCGGTTGCCACATGGACGGCCATGTGGGCCCACCTTGGGTTGTGTGCCACTTCCTCGGTTTATGTGTAAAAGTTCCTCAGTATACGTGTCAGTCTCGAAGTACGTGCAAACTGGTATTATTTCTAATGTCCAGGTCCGGGTACGGGACTAAGTTAAATCTTATTATGGTCGAGTCGGTATGGTTACTACAGGCTATATGGTAATAATACAACACGTCCAAACCGTCCCGTAATTAAAATAATAATATAATAATATAGTGGGTCCAATACAGAAATTAGAAAAAGCTGATATTATAATGACAGAAAATTACAGGTATTACATTACCCTTCCTTCCCCAGGCGATGTGGGATGAACTCCCCTTACAACACACAGCACCAGGCTCGTTACATTCCACCCCCCTTAGGGCCCAACATCCTCGTTGGTACACTTTTGGCTGGGTCAGGCTCTGATACTATTCTGTCATGACCCAAGTCTCGCTCAGTAAGATATTGTTCGCTTTGGGCCCAAACCCGCACGGATTTGTTCTTGGGCCACTACCCAAAAGGCCTCTTACTAGGGAGACTATGGCCCTCCATATGTAGCACATTACCCTTCCTTTCCCAGGAGATGTGGGATGAACTCCCCTTATAGCACACAGCACCAGGGTCGTTACACAAACCTTAACTGTTGACAATGCCGCTACATCATTCCCAATGAGTATAAAGTCATTAACATAAAGAACAAGAAAGGCTACCACTTTTCCTTCACACTTCTTGTATACACAAGGTTCATCCAGTTTCTATATGAAACCAAATGATTTGATCGCTTGGTCAAAACAAATGTTCCAACTCCTGGATGCCTACTTAAGCCCATAAATGGACTTTTGCAACTTACGTACCATGCTACCTTTTCCACCAGCTACGAACCCTTCTGGTTGCTGCATATAGATGCCATCCTCAAGATTGCCCTTCAAGAATGCAATCTTAACGTCCATCTGCCAGATCTCATAATCTAGGCATGCAGCAATGGATAGGAGTATTCTGATGGACTTGAGTATGGCTATCAGTGATAAGGTTTCCTCATAGTCAATGCCCTCCCTTTGAGTATAACCTTTCACTATAAGCCTTGCCTTAGAGGTCTCAACCTTTCCATCAGATCCTCCTTTCCTCTTATAGACCCACTTACAGCTAATGGGTTTAATATTGGCTGGATGTTCTACAAGATGCCAGACCTGATTGGAATTCATAGATTCCAATTCAGCCTGCATAGCTTTAACCTAATGAGCTTAGTCTACATCAGTCATTGCCTCTTCGTATGTGGTAGGATCAAATTTAGATTCTATATAGATAGCTTCAAAAACTCCTCCTAAGAACATGTATTTGTCAGGCTGGCTGACCATCCTCTCACTACGATGAGGTACCGGTGCGGGAATGGGTGAAAACTGGTGTTTTCTTGTCATACATTGTTATCAACTATGGGTAGGACTGAGGGCTCTCCTTCTATCTCTTTAAGATCTATCCTTCCTTAGGTTTATGGTTCATGATATAATCATCCTCCAAGAAAATAGAATTTGTGCTAACAAACACTTTTTGTTCTTTTGGATCATAAAAATACCAACTATAAGTACCCTTTGGATAACATACTTTCGATCTGGAATCTAACTTGCTCATCTTTCCTTTAGTACATATTTCAGACACCCCCATATCCGAAGATGTTGCAAAGAAGGCTTACACCCAATCCACATCTCCTGTGGTGTCCTGGGAATAGATTTGCTTAGTGCTAGATTTAGTATGTATGCAGTAGTTTCATGAGCATAACCCCAAAGGAGTAATGGCAACTCCGAATAACTCATCATCAACCTAGTCATGTCTAACAGAGTTCGATTCCTTTACTCCGCTACACCGCTCTGTTGAGTCGTGCCACGTGCAGTCAATTATGATAGAATTCCATTCTGTACAAGGTTATCAATAAACTCATTAGAGAGGTACTCACTACCTCGATTAGATCAAATGGCCTTGATATGTGTGCCTAATTGCTTCTCAACTTTAGCCTTAAACTCTTTGAACTTTTCAAAGGTTTCAGACTTATGCTGCATTAGGTACACATATCCATACCTAGAGTGGTCATCAGTAAATGTTATGAAATACTCATAACCACCCCTTGCTCTAATATTTATTGGTCCACACACATCAGTATGAACTAATTCCAACAATGCATTGGTCCTATTACCCTTTGCAGGAAAGGGCCTTTTGGTCATCTTACCCTCTAAACAAGACTCGCAGAATTCCATTAGTTCGATAACCAAATCGCCTAAGATCCCTTCTTTGATTAGTCTGCCAATCCTATTTAGATTGATATGGCCAAGCCTCATATGCCAAAGCCTTGTTGGATTAGTAGAAGATTCCTTTCTTTTAGATGGTATAGTTACCACTGAGTTATTAAGTTCCATGAAAGAGTCTTTAGAAATATTAGGAGTAATCACATACAATCCATTTTATTTAACACCAGAACACACAAAAGAATCATTTCTTTTGATCACAACTTCAGTTCTGAAATGAGAATAATAACCATTATTCGATAAATTTGAAACTGAGATTAAATTGCAACTCATTGAAGGGACGTAAAGTACATCTGATAAAATCAAAACTTTATTGTCTAAAAATTCTAAAGCTACTACTCATATAGCAACCACAGTAACAGTTGCACTACAACCTAGAGTAAGTACGATCTTCCCATCACTGCACCACCTGGTTGATCTGAACCCTTGTAATGAATTATAGATATGGTTAGTCGCACCAGAATCAATGCACCAAGTGTTTGAAGTATTCGTAATAAAACTTACTTCAATCACATGTAATTTAATCATACCTTGAACTCTTGTAACTTAGAATTCTAGACAGTTCCTTTTCCAGTGGCCCTTCTCACTGCATTGGAAACATTTTCATTTTCCTTGGCCACCCACCTTCCCTTTGTCCTTACCTTTTCCCTTAGATTTTGCAAAGGGACCAGTCCAACACTTGGACCACTAGTGCCAATCTTCAAATTTCTTCCCTTTGTTACCTTTTGGCATAGATCGGGAAGAGGAAGAGCTTTTCTCCAGGTTCATAACGCTGCCCGCAGGTTTGATCACCCCTTCGACTGCCAATAAAGAACTCATTAATTCACTTATTGAAAAATTCATTTCATTTATATTATAGTTTAGTTTAAATTAAGCGAATGACGGCGATAGTAAATTGAGGATCATACCAACTTGGGTTTATGTGTCGATGTTGGCATCTAGGGTCTCTAGTTCGTTCAAATAACCAATCATTTTTAAAACATGTTCTTTGACTAGAGTCTCTTCTAATATCTTCGCACTCATTATCTTCTGCATAGCAACCTGTCTAGCAAGTCTGCCACACTCGCCAAATATTTCTTGTAGGGATTCGATAATAGCATTGGTAGAATCATTCGATTGGAATTAGTGTTGCAATACACCAGCCATAGAGGCCAAAATGTAGCAACGAGCCATCCCATTCGATTTCTTCCATTTGTCGAACTCGCGTTTTGCAGCTGTCGAAGCATTTGTAGTGGGTTCTTCAGGGCATAGGGTGGTGAGGACATATATATGATACTCCACAGTTAAAATGATGTCAAGGTTACATTTCCATTCAGTGTAGTTATTTCTAGTTAACTTATTCTGAGTGAATATAGTGGCAATTGGACTAAATGCTGATCAAACAGACAAAATAAATATGGATATCAGAATTTGATAGTTTGAAATAAAAGAATCCTTAAAACTCTTATTTTAAAACAAAGTCGCTGGTGGCACGAGAATTTTCTTGTGCGCTCTTGTGCAATACCCAAGTGTAGGTAGACGTGCAAGTAATATCTGGTAAGACCAGGTCGATCCCACAGGGAAGGTGTTGACCTATTGACTTAGACTAACCTCTAAAGAAAATAAAACAAAATGAATAAGTTTGAACGACGGTGCAGAACACGAAGTTCCACAAACTAGGATTACTACTGACAATAATTAAAATTAATTAAACAATTTAACTAGCTATTGAAAACAATATTCTAAATTAAGGTGTTTAACTTTTAAAAGAAAGTGTTGGGATTACACGAATCCGCAGTAACCTAGCCATCTACCATGCATTTGCCTTGAAGCACAACGGAGTAAATTACCTACAGTTTTCCGTATTCTTCAAAAGAAATAAAGATTCTATGGCCCTTTCATGACCGGGACCATATCATCACAGTTAATTTAAATACGTGAAAGCGGTTTAATTCAATAGTTAAGACTCGCATCCTCAATGGTATTAGCATTGAAAATGGTTTGCAAAATGTATTGAAAGAAAATGCCTTCGGGCTTTAGTCTTAAAACTGTTTTGACAGACTGAGCATTTATTTGGGACAGAATGATAACAAGTCCTAAAACAAAAAGTCCTGGAATACTGCAGGTAACATCCTCAAGAATCCGAGAGTTCGATCGATCGACGCGCCTTCGATCGATCGAAGACCTTCATCCCTCAATCGATCGAACTAACTTCGATCGCTTGACTGTCTCTGGTTCGATCGATCGAACTGACTTCGATCGATCGAACACAGCGATTATTCTGCTGCATGGCAGAGGCTGGAGATCACTGTTTCATCGTGATCTCCCAACCTGGGACTACTCAGACATCGTCTGGAGTGTCGAGGATTGATTTTTAACGTAAGAAAATATTATTACCCTGTTTGGTTGTGAGTTATTCATTAAAACTATGAAATCTATGGTTTTACCAATGTTTAGCATGCAATATCACAAGATGATTGATTAAACTACTCCTAATACGTGCAGAGTATGAATGAACAGTATATAGATAACCTGGAATAGAAGATACTTGTATAAACTTGGAAGAATCCAATCCACAATATGAGAAATCAATGAAAAACCTACAAAAGCCAAACAAACTCTCTATCTCTCCTTCTAAACTGCTAAAATGTTAAAGTGGGCGTCCCAAAGGACGTGAACAAAACACATATATAAAGAAAAACCTAAAGCACTAGGGTTAAAACCCGCATTCTGCTGCGCACGCAAATGTTTCTGGAAATACCCCGTTCGATCGATCGAACTGCTTTCGATCGATCGAACCCTTGATCTTCAAGCGCTTCTACTCTGTTCGAGCGATCGAACTCTCGATCGATCGAACCTTCTACGATCGATCGAACTTCACTTTTCAGCTTTGACTTCTTTTGTTTGCATTCCAGCATTCCATTTATTCTGATGTTCCTCTATTCAGTCCGCACAGCAGTGATCTGCATAAACAACAGCTAAAATAATACCACTTATCATAGATTAATCATACTGTATAAAAATTAGCCATGTAATGCAAATTGCGGATAACATGGGAAATTGTGATAAAAACTAATACAATACTTCCTTTTAGCGTGGTTGTATTTTACAAATACCCCCACTTTGCACAACCCCCAACTAGCTTATTGCTAGTCCCTAGCGATAAAGCGAAAATAAAAATAAGCTAAAAACTCCTAAACTAATACTACCACGACTAAGAAACAAAGAAAAACTAAAAAAACAACCTAAACTAAGATAGAGAGAAAAATCCTAACTCACTTTCGCAGGAATCGCGATTGCATTTAGCGAATGCAACAAGCCGTTAAACCCCTAGGTTCCCCCTAGTGGACGAGTGTTGTCTCGTGAGGGTTTGCAGTGAATATACCCACAAAATTCCAATTTTTAGCTCAAAAAGAATTAGAATAACTTTGTAGAATTCCCCCTTCCATTAAACTGTTAATTCAACTCTACAAGAATATAATATCCTCTATCAACCCATGGAAGAGATCCACATGCTCTCCTATATCACCAAGTAAAATATACAAATGTATTACCATCATGCACCCGTGTGTGTGTGGAATTAACAACCATGCAGCCAACCCTTATTAGGAGTTATCTAGATTATTGTACTTTGGAAACTTGCAGTTTTAGCTCAATTCTCACATTGGTCACACTCAAAACGAACGTCTCTCAGAAACTTGCTTTACAATGATCGCACATAGTATGAAAGCTTTGAGAAGAATGATATTCTAAGTGCTAATGCTTTCATACTTTACTCTATGAAAAAACGGACATTTAAGAGTGTAAAGTCTCATGAATGGAATACTACTTACTAGAGGAGCGAAATACCGTGGATAACTCAACTCACACTTTCATGTTCAAATCAATTGTTGAGAATCTTCAAGACTTTGAATTATGGCTTTTATTTAGTAGGTGGGGGTGTTGTAGAGAAGAGTGTGCTTTTTAGTATGTGATGGAATTTCCACTTCTCTTTTTATTCTTTATTCTTTTCTCCACCCAATCTCCCATTCATTTCTTCCTTTTTTTTTTTTTTTTTTTTTTTTTTTTTAACCTGGAATATCCCACAACAACTTCCTTCCATTTCACATACTTTGATGACTCATTCTCAATAAATTTATCAAACAGTTCGATGAGGTCAAGGTATAAATCAAGGATTTGGATTCTTGTGATTTTTATTGGAAATATTTATTTGAGGTGGGATCAGGAATGAATTCAATGAATGTAGGTGGGCTATGTTAGGTAAAGGAATGGGTAATACGATGGCTTGAATCATTTTCTCAACTTTCAATTTTTAGCACTTAAGTGTTCATTGAGTTTAATTGGTAAATCCTGAACATTCTCCTCTAACAAGTGGTCAAAACTTTTAAAGAAAACTGAGACTTAACAACGAATTCACAGGTATATGCAAGAAAAAACATTCGACAATGTATGAGAATCCCCTCAGAAATGATGATTGGCTCAAAAGCTCACAAAGGGTTATTAGCTTCCACTACTTGTTCTTTTCCGCACAATATTCATTTTAACTCCATTTTCAAGTTTTCTACATAGCTGCCAATTAGTGCACAAAAGTGTTGGGTACATAACAGCTTTACAGAGGCAATTCATTTCAATGATACAGAAAAACCGCATGGATTTAATCCATAAAAAGATAAGAATACTACAAATGTATCATTGTCTAATTAACAAGCAGAAGAGGTTATTCAGAGTTATTCTATCAATACTGTAACGCCCTGTATTTTATTATCATTAATAAATAAATATTGCATTTTATTTCCATGAGTATTTTAATTTAATTTCTCTTTGTAATAATTATCTGGGGTCAAAATGTAATTTTCAAAACATTTTCTATGGTTTCAAAATCGATATCTATATTTTTGTACAACCGGGAATTGAATTCCTACATTAATATAATTTTCTGTATTTTTATTTCAACCGTAAAATACCAGTTTTGGGAATGGGCAATATAATTTTACCTGTGTGTGTGTATCATTGCGTGAGCTCAACACACACAAGGGTATCTTGTGTACGCATGGAAAGCACCCAAGAAATTAGTGCAGTGTGTGCCTAACTTAGTGCTGGAGTGCTTTGTGAATGTGTGTGTAGTGCTAACTTTAGTGTTTTATATGCATAGTGCCAAGCACTTTGCATATTATTTATACACCCACTAATCCCCCTTTTGGACTACCTCTCATCTCTCTCGGCAGCTCTCTCTCTCTCAATCACTCACTCACAGTCTCTCATCTCTCACCTCTAAACTCTCTCAAATTCTCTCAATCACTCTCTTGCTCTCTCAAGATCACACAACACACACATACAGTTTATATATATAATCAGTCACATACTTAGACACACATATATATACACATATTGGGTTACCAAAATCAAGAACGGAGGAGGAAATTCTCAACGACGGATTATTACGGCGGAAGTTCTCGGCCTTTAAATTTCTGTATAATCGTCTCTGTGAGTAATTTAAACTCACTCTCAATGTCTATATATGTAAATTTCAGTATATATATGTGTATATATGTGTATATATATATGATACACCATTAGAGCTTAAAAATGGAGCTTTGAAAAAGTTAATCAAAATCGAATCCGTGAATTGTAATTGAAAGATATTGATCCCAATAGGCTACGGTTCGAATCCTACGGCTTAATTCATCCGTATCGCGACGTACCGTTGATTTAAAGTTTTGTCACCTCTCGGTTTTACGTGAAATCCGAGAGCTACGATTGAAATTAGTTAAAACCGATCACGTATTCGTAATCCTTGCGGAAAAACGAAGAAATCCATATATTACATGTCTTGGTTGAAGTAGATTTCAGAAATGGGTCAAAAACAGGTTCTAAATTCGTAACAGGGAAGAAACAGCTGGTTCCAACCGGTTGCATTTTTTTACAACCGGTTGCACCTTTTTTTTGTTCCAACCGGTTGCACTTTTGTTCCAACCGGTTGCATTTTTCAGCACTGACGACTTTTAGTATAACGGCCATAACTTCCTCTAGGAAACTCGAAAACGCGCACGGTTTGAAGCGTTGGAAACTAGACTCAAAGAGCTTTCTGTTGATATGTAATTCATGTATACAAATTATAACTCATTTTTAATGGCATTACTTCAAAGTATATTAGAAATTCAATCTAATATTTTCTCTTTTAATTTTAACAGTAGCAGAATTTTGTTTTCAGACTTTTGTTAGGAAAACGAATGAAATTTAAGGTTCTGCCCGCGTTGTCCCAAGTAAAACTCGATTCTGCACACTTTTCGTCTAATGCAATTTTCTCAGATTCTGCACCGTTTGGACAGAAAACGAGGATTTCAGTAGCAGTTTTTTTTTTTAGAATGCTATTAGTTATGTTTAAAATGATTAAGGCAATGAATTACGAATTTTCAATTCCCGTACGCGTATTATTTCTTTAATTCTGTGAATTCCTTTATGTTTAAAGTTTGATGACATTCATGTGATTTATTAATGGTGTTATTTATGAAACATTGACATACATATTAGGGTTGAGGTTGTGTCAACATGCATGTGTGTGAGAAAGTGTGAAAAGAGTAAAGAGTGGCGTTCTAGTTGTGCGACCTCAATATCGATCGGATATTATTCTTGGTATTTGGAGATGATAGTGTTGTGTACGACTTAGATATCGATCGGATAATATTCCTGGTATCTAAGGCGCGCGTTTCGGATATTGATCGGATAGTATTCCTGATATCCGAAGCGATGGTGGTAGTGTTGTGTACGGCTTAGATATCGATCGGATATTATTCCTGGTATCTAAGGCGCTTGTTTCGGATATTGATCGGATATTATTCCTGGTATCCGAAATGATGGTATTGAGTGTGGCTTAGATATTGATCGGATATTATTCCTGGTATCTGAAGCGATAGTTTGGTGTGCTGTTTTGGATATTGATCGGATAGTATTCCTGGTATCTGAGATAATGGTTTGTTTGTGTTGAGTTTTGTTGAGAGAAAAGAGTCAGAAAGATGAGATATTACATTGCTCATGCATGGTCACATATTTATTGTTTTCTTTATTTTCCCCCGTGGGTTATGTTGGAATTGGAACCTTGAATATATTACTGTTAAGTTAAAATTGCACCGTTGTTTATATGCTTATATATACATTGCGAGCACTTGTTTATTTTGCTCACCAGCTTTCATAAGCTGACGGCGTTGATGCGTCCTGGACTGTATGTCCAGATTTTCAGGGTCAGGAGAAGCCAGGGTATTTTGACTATGCTACTTAGAGTCAGGAGACTTTCCAGGAGGCTGCTTTATATTTCCTATGTATTTTAATTTGGGGTTTGTAATAAACTAGTTTAGACTTTTGAATAAGGCGTTTTGTGCCTAAGACTATGACTATTGTAATAGTTTAGTAAGTTTTTATTTCGGAGCTTATGTTCTGTTAGTATCCTTTGCTTTAGAAATGTTGTTAAGTTATTTGTTGCAGGGACAATTGGTCATACTCACTTGTCACGACCTACGAGTCCATAAAGGAAATTAAATGCTTTCCTGAATTATGCTACGTCGGGGCGTGACAGGCTTTTTGGTATCAGAGCCAGGTTATGGCTCGACCAATTGTCCAAGACACATAGGATCTTCCGTTAAGATAGAATTGAGATAGGATAGTTCGACTTTATTCCGTGTCTAGTCGTTTTCTATCGTTTAGAATTTTCTTTCTTCTCGAGAGGTTGACCGAATTCTGTTGATTGATGGATAGGTACCGTTCTCTCGATCAGATGGCTAGAAGAAATCTCAGGAATCGTCCCGCTATTGAAGATGCACCGCCAGTAATAGATCCAACCGGGATGTTCGAAGCTTTTGTAAGGAGGTTGGAGAGGGTTAGTGATCAGAACGCAAGGAACAATAATCAGAATGGGGATTACAATGGGAATGGGAGGCAAGCCCACCAGACTGGAGACAAGCTTCTCAAGGAGTTTCGCGCTCTACGACCTGAGTATTTTGCTGGAACTGATGAACCCTGGCAAGCGGAACAGTGGCTACGTCAGATGGAGCGTATCTTTGAGACCATAGAGTGCACTGATCTGGAAAAGAAGCGTCTGGCTATCTTTCAGTTGTCTTATGCAGCGGCTGATTGGTGGGATGCAGAAAAGGCGACCATAGGGGAAGAAGCTGCAAGGAGAATGCCGTGGGTGGTGTTCAAGGAAAGGTTTCTCGAGAAGTATTTCCCCGAAGAAGAGAAGGACAAGAGGGAGAAAGAGTTTATGGAGTTGACTCAAGGGAATCTGACTGTCCGAGAGTACACTACTCGATTTGAGCGTCTGTCTCGCTTTGCTCCACATATGGTGGACACACCCCAGAGGAAAATCAAGAAGTATCACCGAGGTCTCAACCTGTCTCTCAGACATTTGACTATGGGGCATCTGGGCCAGTCATTTGAAGCTCTGGTGAGATTGGCTACGGGGTTAGAGAATGATGGGTGTCAGAATTCGAAGCCGCTTGGAAATCGACCTCCGCAGAAGGGTTATCCCGGACAGAAACCAGGGTACCCTCAAGGACAGAAAAGGACCTGGGATGGAGGGAAGAAACCTCAACAGACACAAGCAGTTCAGCAGTATCAGCCTCTAGCAATAGAAGGGGCCAAAAACAACAACTGCTTCAATTGTGGAGTTCCCGGTCATCGAGCTAAAGATTGCAGAGCACCTAGGCGTACGGATCGTTCAGGAGTTGTGTGCTATAATTGTGGCATGCCAGGTCACATAAGTCCAGAATGCAAGGCTCCTAGGAAAGGTAACTATGGTCAACAAGGACAAGCCCGTCTGAATGCTGTCATTCCCGAGGCTGCTGGCTATGAGGAGACAGGGTATGAAGAAGGTACCAATGAGGAGGGACCGCCCGAGCAACGAGCAGTGGAAGGTACTCTAACTTTGTTTAACTCTCATGTTAAAGTTTTATTCGACACGGGTGCTACACATTCTTTTATATCTGTTAAGATCGTTCAGAAGTTGGGTATCATACCGCATCGTTTAGAGGAAGCTTTGAGTGCTGTCTCACCCTTAGGGACCACAGTCAAGTTATTACATGTGTGTAAGGATTGTCCTCTTCGGTTTGGAGACCGCGAACTTTTGGCGAGATTGGTGGTTCTGTCGATGAAGGAGTTCGATATAATCCTGGGAATGGATTGGCTCGAGAAGAATCATGCGAAGTTGGATTGTGCAAAGAAAAAGATCACATTTGCGGACAAGGGGAATCAACTCTTCGATTTCCAATGTAACCCTTCGGGTGATATGTTCCTCACTAGATGCCTAGCAAACATTGAGGTTGTCGGTGCAGAGGTGACAGTATCATCTATACCGGTAATCAACGAGTTCGAGGAAGTATTCCGAGATATTTCAGGATTACCGCCGGAAAGGGACATAGAATTCTGTGTGGAATTAGTGCCAGGTACTCGACCTATAACCAAGGTTCCCTACAGGATGGCCCCTACAGAGTTGTTGGAGCTGAAGGAACAAGTTCAAGAACTTGAGAAGTTGGGTTTTGTTCGTCCAAGTACTTCACCCTGGGGAGCACCAGTGTTGTTTGTGAAGAAGAAGGATGGGTCAATGCGGCTGTGTATTGACTACCGAGAACTGAATAAGGTTACTATCAAGAATAAGTATCCTTTACCTCGGATAGACGATCTGTTTGATCAGTTGCAAGGAGCCACGACCTTTTCTAAGATTGATCTACGGTCAGGGTATCACCAGTTGAGGGTGCGGAAGGAAGACATACCTAAGACTGCTTTCAGGACGAGATACGGACACTATGAGTTCTTAGTAATGCCGTTTGGGATGACAAATGCTCCAGCTGTGTTTATGGACTTGATGAACAGAGTATTCAAGCCATACTTAGATCAGTTCGTTATTGTCTTTATTGATGATATTTTGATCTATTCCAAGACAGAGGAAGAGCATGAACAACATCTGAGGATCGTGTTGCAGACTCTCAAGGATCACCGCCTGTATGCTAAATTCAGCAAGTGTGAATTCTGGCTTCAGGAAGTTAAGTTTCTCGGGCATGTGATCTCTCAACAAGGAATCGCGGTTGACTCATCAAAGACCGATGCAGTGGCGAATTGGACTCGGCCGACCAATGCTACAGAAGTCAGAAGTTTTCTGGGACTAGCTGGTTACTATCGGAGATTTGTGGAAGGTTTCTCAAAGATAGCAGCCCCGTTAACTGGTTTGACTAAGAAAGATTTGAAGTTTGAATGGACTGATAAGCATGAACGCGCTTTTCTAAAATTGAAAGAGAAATTGACAACAGCGCCAGTGCTTGCGATACCAAGGGATGGTGCGAAGTTCATTATTTTTAGTGACGCCTCGTATCAAGGATTGGGATGTGTCCTTATGCAAGACGGAAAGGTTATCGCCTATGGTTCAAGACAGTTGAAGCCGAATGAATTGAACTACCCAACTCATGATTTAGAGCTGGCAGCAGTAGTGTTCGCGCTTAAGATCTGGAGACACTACCTCTATGGGGAGAAATTTGATTTGTTCTCAGACCACAAAAGCCTTAAGTATTTGTTTACTCAGAAGGAGTTGAATATGAGGCAACGTCGGTGGATGGAACTGATCAAGGACTACGACTTCACATTAGAGTACCACCCCGGTAAGGCAAACGTAGTCGCTGACGCCCTAAGCCGGAAACCTCAAGGAATGATTGCTTCATTGATGTTGAGGGAATGGAAAGCCTTGGAGTCAATAACAGAATTTGATGTGCAGATTTCTGAGGGAAGTATCGGGCAACACTTTGGATGCTTGGTAGTACAACCAACACTTGTGAGTCGAATCATCGAAGCCCAGAAGGAAGATGAGAAGTTTCAAGCATGGTTCGCCAAGATGTTAGAGAAGGACCCGACAGAATGGAAGGTTGGGGCCGATGGAGGATACCGATGTCGAGACAGATTGTGTGTGCCAGATTCAGGAGGTTTGAGAAAAGAAATTCTCAAAGAAGCACATAAATCAAGACTGACAGTACACCCAGGAGGAACAAAGATGTATAAAGACCTGAAGAGAAACTTTTGGTGGGAAGGGATGAAACGAGAAGTAGCCGAGTTTGTGTCTAAATGTTTGACTTGTCAACAAGTGAAGGCCGAACATCAGAGACCCTCGGGATTGTTACAACCCTTACCTGTCCCAGGATGGAAGTGGGAGCACATAACTATGGATTTCGTGGTTGGATTACCCCGGTCACAACAGAATCATGACGCGATTTGGGTAATCGTGGATCGTTTGACGAAGTCTGCACACTTTATTGCGTACAATATGACTTACCCAGTAGAAAGGATGAGTCGAATGTACCTACAGCAAGTGGTGCGACTGCACGGTGCGCCTGTGTCAATTGTATCAGACCGCGATGCACGTTTTACCTCGGGATTTTGGGAAAGTCTGCAGAAGGCTATGGGAACTTCGCTCAAGATGAGTACTGCATTCCATCCTCAGACCGATGGGCAGACCGAGCGTGTTAATCAGATTATGGAAGTTATGCTCAGAGCTTGTGCAATTGACTTTGAAGAATCTTGGGAGACGCACTTACCTTTGGTTGAATTTGCGTATAACAACAGTTATCACTCGAGTATTGGAATGGCGCCGTTCGAAGCTTTGTACGGACGGCCATGTCGATCTCCTTTGTGTTGGGCTGAAGTGGGAGATACAGAACTGTTAGGACCAGATTTGGTGAGAGAGACCAATGAGAAGATTTCACTGGTCAAGGAAAGGATGAAAACTGCACAAAGTAGACACAAGAGTTATGCGGATCGACGTCGAAAGGACTTGGAGTTCAGTATTGGAGATCACGTACTCCTTAAGGTTTCACCTGTTCGTGGAATAATACGTTTTGGTCAGAAGAGAGGGAAGTTGGCACCTCGTTTCATCGGACCGTTCGAGATTTTGGAGCGTGTTGGGAAAGTGGCTTATCGGCTTGCGTTGCCACCAAAGATGTCTGGTGTTCATAATGTGTTCCATGTTAGTATGTTAAGGAAATACATACGGGACCCTTCACATGTGGTTAATTTTGATGATATTGAGACGAGTCAGAATGTTGTCTACAAGGATAGACCTGTGAGGATTCTTGACCAGAGTATCAAGAGGCTGAGAAGAAGAGACGTTCCTTTGGTTAAGGTTCAGTGGAGGCATCATGACGAAGGAGAGGCGTCGTGGGAGTTAGAGTCAGACATGAGGACTAGATACCCCGAGTTGTTTCAGGATTAGTTAGCTCAGATTTCGGGGCGAAATCTCTGTTAAGGTGGGTAGGGTGTAACGCCCTGTATTTTATTATCATTAATAAATAAATATTGCATTTTATTTCCATGAGTATTTTAATTTAATTTCTCTTTGTAATAATTATCTGGGGTCAAAATGTAATTTTCAAAACATTTTCTATGGTTTCAAAATCGATATCTATATTTTTGTACAACCGGGAATTGAATTCCTACATTAATATAATTTTCTGTATTTTTATTTCAACCGTAAAATACCAGTTTTGGGAATGGGCAATATAATTTTACCTGTGTGTGTGTATCATTGCGTGAGCTCAACACACACAAGGGTATCTTGTGTACGCATGGAAAGCACCCAAGAAATTAGTGCAGTGTGTGCCTAACTTAGTGCTGGAGTGCTTTGTGAATGTGTGTGTAGTGCTAACTTTAGTGTTTTATATGCATAGTGCCAAGCACTTTGCATATTATTTATACACCCACTAATCCCCCTTTTGGACTACCTCTCATCTCTCTCGGCAGCTCTCTCTCTCTCAATCACTCACTCACAGTCTCTCATCTCTCACCTCTAAACTCTCTCAAATTCTCTCAATCACTCTCTTGCTCTCTCAAGATCACACAACACACACATACAGTTTATATATATAATCAGTCACATACTTAGACACACATATATATACACATATTGGGTTACCAAAATCAAGAACGGAGGAGGAAATTCTCAACGACGGATTATTACGGCGGAAGTTCTCGGCCTTTAAATTTCTGTATAATCGTCTCTGTGAGTAATTTAAACTCACTCTCAATGTCTATATATGTAAATTTCAGTATATATATGTGTATATATGTGTATATATATATGATACACCATTAGAGCTTAAAAATGGAGCTTTGAAAAAGTTAATCAAAATCGAATCCGTGAATTGTAATTGAAAGATATTGATCCCAATAGGCTACGGTTCGAATCCTACGGCTTAATTCATCCGTATCGCGACGTACCGTTGATTTAAAGTTTTGTCACCTCTCGGTTTTACGTGAAATCCGAGAGCTACGATTGAAATTAGTTAAAACCGATCGCGTATTCGTAATCCTTGCGGAAAAACGAAGAAATCCATATATTACATGTCTTGGTTGAAGTAGATTTCAGAAATGGGTCAAAAACAGGTTCTAAATTCGTAACAGGGAAGAAACAGCTGGTTCCAACCGGTTGCATTTTTTTACAACCGGTTGCACCTTTTTTTTGTTCCAACCGGTTGCACTTTTGTTCCAACCGGTTGCATTTTTCAGCACTGACGACTTTTAGTATAACGGCCATAACTTCCTCTAGGAAACTCGAAAACGCGCACGGTTTGAAGCGTTGGAAACTAGACTCAAAGAGCTTTCTGTTGATATGTAATTCATGTATACAAATTATAACTCATTTTTAATGGCATTACTTCAAAGTATATTAGAAATTCAATCTAATATTTTCTCTTTTAATTTTAACAGTAGCAGAATTTTATTTTCAGACTTTTGTTAGGAAAACGAATGAAATTTAAGGTTCTGCCCGCGTTGTCCCAAGTAAAACTCGATTCTGCACACTTTTTGTCTAATGCAATTTTCTCAGATTCTGCACCGTTTGGACAGAAAACGAGGATTTCAGTAGCAGTTTTTTTTTTTAGAATGCTATTAGTTATGTTTAAAATGATTAAGGCAATGAATTACGAATTTTCAATTCCCGTACGCGTATTATTTCTTTAATTCTGTGAATTCCTTTATGTTTAAAGTTTGATGACATTCATGTGATTTATTAATGGTGTTATTTATGAAACATTGACATACATATTAGGGTTGAGGTTGTGTCAACATGCATGTGTGTGAGAAAGTGTGAAAAGAGTAAAGAGTGGCGTTCTAGTTGTGCGACCTCAATATCGATCGGATATTATTCTTGGTATTTGGAGATGATAGTGTTGTGTACGACTTAGATATCGATCGGATAATATTCCTGGTATCTAAGGCGCGCGTTTCGGATATTGATCGGATAGTATTCCTGATATCCGAAGCGATGGTGGTAGTGTTGTGTACGGCTTAGATATCGATCGGATATTATTCCTGGTATCTAAGGCGCTTGTTTCGGATATTGATCGGATATTATTCCTGGTATCCGAAATGATGGTATTGAGTGTGGCTTAGATATTGATCGGATATTATTCCTGGTATCTGAAGCGATAGTTTGGTGTGCTGTTTTGGATATTGATCGGATAGTATTCCTGGTATCTGAGATAATGGTTTGTTTGTGTTGAGTTTTGTTGAGAGAAAAGAGTCAGAAAGATGAGATATTACATTGCTCATGCATGGTCACATATTTATTGTTTTCTTTATTTTCCCCCGTGGGTTATGTTGGAATTGGAACCTTGAATATATTACTGTTAAGTTAAAATTGCACCGTTGTTTATATGCTTATATATACATTGCGAGCACTTGTTTATTTTGCTCACCAGCTTTCATAAGCTGACGGCGTTGATGCGTCCTGGACTGTATGTCCAGATTTTCAGGGTCAGGAGAAGCCAGGGTATTTTGACTATGCTACTTAGAGTCAGGAGACTTTCCAGGAGGCTGCTTTATATTTCCTATGTATTTTAATTTGGGGTTTGTAATAAACTAGTTTAGACTTTTGAATAAGGCGTTTTGTGCCTAAGACTATGACTATTGTAATAGTTTAGTAAGTTTTTATTTCGGAGCTTATGTTCTGTTAGTATCCTTTGCTTTAGAAATGTTGTTAAGTTATTTGTTGCAGGGACAATTGGTCATACTCACTTGTCACGACCTACGAGTCCATAAAGGAAATTAAATGCTTTCCTGAATTATGCTACGTCAGGGCGTGACAAATACTATTCAATAAAAATTTTTCAAATTTTAACAGACTGTGTTCTCATTAAATTTAAAACATATCTAAGTGCAAAACCTGATTATTACGGGTGTATACCTATCTATTGTCTCCTACCCCCAACTGAAAACAACAAAGTCCTCAGAAGTTGATTTTCAATAAATAAAAGAGATGGGTATCACCTGTATAGCGCAAATGATGATCGCAAGCAAAGCAACCTAGCATAAAAAAATAGAACACAATCTCCAAAACAGACAGGATCAAAAGATAACAATAAGACAATAAAACCATGATCCAATCAATCGAAACCACTGGAATATGAACAAAATAAAATAAAATACAAGCAGTGATAAATACTGTCCATACAATACCAACTAACCAAATAAAACAACCACAACCACCACATATACAACCAACCAAAAATATAACAAGAATCAGAACACTACTAACCAAAAATACATAAATACCACCTCCCCAGCTAAGACTAATCGACCCCAGACGGCGTATCATCTGCTACATCAGAAGGGATGTCGATGGGAGCATGCGGCAAGACAGTAGTAGCAGGGGCAGTAGTGGGTGGCTCGGTAGCAGTAGCAACATGTGGGGCAGAAGGGGTAGCTGTGGGATGGTGAGCAGAGTGAACAGCCTGATCAACCCCTATCTGAATCAAAATGGACTCCAGTAAAGTCTGGATCTGATCCATCCGGCCCTCGAGTCTAATCCTGGCCTCTCTCTCCTCCAATAATAGCTCGCGAACTGTCGGGAGAGGCACAGAAGAAGAAGACTCTCCCTGGGCACGAGACTGCGACCGCTGTCGCAACTCAAACTGCTGAACCGCAGCAACTGGATCATCCTCCTAATCCGAGTCAAGCTCCTCCACCTCGGTGGGTGTCCCTGAAGCTCCGGCCTCCGTGTCTGTACCGCCACGCCTCTTCTTCCTCCCCCGCACCCTCGCTGTCCCTTTCCCCTTGCGCTTCCTCTTCTGAGCGTCGGAGCGGCGAGCAGCCGCCTCGCTAAATCGGCGGGGAGAAGGGCGGATATCATCTCCAGGGAGCTCGAGGAACCCGGCATCGGCCATGACCCTCTGAATAGCCCAAGCACCCTTCAGGTGCTTCCTGGACGAGATATAACGGGTAGGGTGGACCATAAAATCAATATATAGTCGTGGTATACAAACAGGCTGTCCCGTCCCCACAGCATATAAGACTCGCGCATACCAAGCCGCGATCTTCTCTCTATAGGACGTCACTAGGAGGCAATTGCTGAGGACCAAATGAAGCATGTGGTAGTCATCGGTGAGAGAGTGGTCCTCGATCAAAGCATCGCCATCCCACGACGGAACGGCGCCTCCAGTGAGCTCCCTGATAAAAGCGGATGGTGGGGTCACGGGTGCATCAGGCCGGTGGGGGCAAACATAATCAGGTACCTCTGGTACCCCCAACGCGGCGGAAACGGTGGCGAGACTGATGATGAATGACCGGCTCCGAAAAAAGGCATGATAGGTGAATGGTGTAAACGGGTCGCTGATCATCGTCGCACATGCACCTCTGATCCAGGATAGGTTGACCCTCTTGGCCAACGACAGGAGATCGAACCAGTGCGGCATCGCGCGGATCCGTGTGAGGAACCACGGGCTCTCAGTCCAGATATGCTCAATGGGGCGCTCAATCATAACCATCCGAGTCTGGAAGTACCGCTCGAACCAAACCCTATCCTCGTTATTTCGGAACCCGTGAGCGGGTACCGGATCTGGTATAGTACGATCGAGGGGCTTGGACTTATGATAGCCCGTCACTGGATTCATCTTGCAGTCCTGAAAATAAGACCACACAAGATACGGATCAGAATAGGAAGAAAAAGAAACAAAACAAACACTGCTGGAGTTCGATCGATTGAACTGAGTTCGATCGATCGAACTGGAGTAAACTTCGATCGCTTGAAAATTGTTCGATCGATCGAACATCACCCCTTCGATCGCTCGAAACCAGTTCGAGCGATCGAACACAGCGGTGTTCAGAAATCGCAGAAACAAAAAGAAGACCAAAGTTACGCTAACAACATACGATCCTAAGACCAAGGAGACACCCCCTTGGGATTTTCTAACACAAACAAGAAGGAAAAAGAAAACACAAACGAACGGGGCCTACCTCGGGTCAGAACCTGCAGTGGGGATGGAGAGATGATGAGATGAAGATGAGGGGGATCAGAGGATTGTTCAGGGCTTCCTTTTGGATGCCAGAAATTGAAATTTTCCGAGTCGCCTTCTCCCTGTCTTCGAGCGATTGAGGGTGAGAGTAAGGGAAATGAAGAAATGTCCTGAAGACGCCTCGTTTAAATGCTTCGTTCGATCGATCGAAGAATGTTCGATCGATCGAACACAAATCCTTCAATCGATTGAACGTAAACTACAAGCGCTTGAACATGCAGGTTTCGATCGATCGAACTGAGCTCGATCGATCGAACACAAAAATTCCAGAATTCATTGGGATATGAACCACATCACTCCCAACTATCACAAACAAATCTGGACATGCAGATAGACTGAAAGAACAGTTGAAGAACAAGCATATAGTGCAGAAATGTATCCCCAGAATAGAAGATTGCAATTTATATCAAAATAAAACTTTATTATTGCATCCAAATTGCACCATTATCATCCCCAACTGTGGTTAAAACCTTATTGGACTAGAAAACCAAAAATAAAACTAAAACTAAAACTGAAAACAAATTGTCAAGGATTACATTCCAGTTGCTAAACAAGAATTGAAATTGAACAGAAACAACTGAAATGTAGCACTAGTCTTCGAGTATAAAAATTTCCTCTTCCACGATCTCTTCATAATCCTCCGAATCTTCAGATGTGAAGTCCAAACTTGATGATTCCCTTTCCCAGAACAATCGAAACGCAGCAAGGACATCATCAACCAAGTCTGGAGTCTCCAAGGAATGGCAAGCCCATGCAAGAGGTGATCCGGATGGAGACAAGGATAACGGAGTGTGATTGCGCAATGGACCCTCCTCTTGCGGCGGAGTGAGTGGGGGCCTTATGTATGGCCCAAGACCATGAATCAGTTGATGTGGAAGGAATATCGGGATGCCATTTAGGAACATAGTGACAATCCTGGACAAAAGACAACACACTGAAATTAAAACAACAGAACACAAGAAACACAAATTATCACAAAAAGAAGATCAAAGAAAAGAAACAAGAATTACAAAGAAATGTGACACGTTCCAACCTCACTATTGGCATTGGTTCCCAAAGTGCACTAGCTGGTAAGGGGCATTGGAGCCTGAATAGCAAGTAGCTCAGGTGCACGTAGCGGTATGGGACCAACTCAAGTATGAGGAAATCGTCCACGAAAACAAAAACAGCATTGTGGCGTTCTGGGACGACATCCTGAAGGACATGATCCTCCCATGGCTCCCACATATCATCGTTTTCCCATTGGGCCATGAGGGCATCATCTACCATTCTCCCCATGTACAGGTCTTCTTCCTCATCCAACTCCTCCTCATTAGGAAAGTCCATATTTTCAAACGGATTGATGTCCAGGAGAGCAGGGTCGAATGGGATATATCCGATGGAAGCATTGATTCGAGTGTGAACCTCAGGATCATAAGGATGCAAGGGGCAGGGCGTGGGTTCACCCTCAGTCCAAGTGCCACAACAACACTCGGAATCAGTCCATGAACCAATTGAATGGACATCATCACCTCGCATATTCACCTGCAACAGAGTGGTTTAAGGAATAATGGATTAGAACTAAATCACAATTACGAAAGAAAGAACAACTAAACACAAAAGAAAGAAAGAAACTAAAATGCAGGGAAAGAAAAGAAATACAACAACAAGTTGAAATTCCACCTGAGATTTTTTAAGTGGTGGAATAGCTGGGCTCATCCAGCTGGATGTGCTCAACTTCAGTGCGAAAATTCTCCAAGAACGGCTTCAATCTTTGGCCATTGACCTTGAAACACTCATCGTTCTTGGGATTGACAATCTCAACCGCTCCATGTGGAAAAACAGTCTTTACGAAGAACGGGCCTGTCCACCGGGAACGGAGTTTTCCTGGGAAAAGATGGAGGCGAGAGTCATACAGCAACACTTTCTGCCCCGGCTCAAATGATTTACGAAAAATCGTACGATCGTGACGAGCCTTCAACTTTTCCTTATGCAACTTTGCAGAGTCATACGCATCTCGTCGTATTTCCTCTAACTCTGCAAGTTGGAGCTTGCGTAGCTGACCTCCCTCTTGAATATCAAAGTTCAATGAGCGTGTCGCCCAATAAGCTTTATGTTCAATTTCAACAGGAAGATGGCAAGCTTTCCCGTAAACTAGTCTATACGGGGACATACCAAGATTCGTCTTATAGGCAGTACGGTATGCCCATAACGCGTCAGTCAATTTGTATGCCCAGTCTTTTCGATTGGAACTAACCGTTTTCTCGAGAATATGCTTGATTTCTCGGTTAGCCAATTCTGCTTGCCCATTTGACTGTGGATGATAAGCAAGAGCGATTTTATGATGGACTCCGTATTTCTTGAGAAGTGACTCCAAGGGCTTATTGCAGAAATGCTTGCCTTGATCACTTAGTAAAGCTTTCGGAGTACCAAAACGAGACAGAATATGCTCTCTGAGAAATGACATGACTGTTCTGTGATCATTTCGTCTCGTTGGTATCGCTTCTACCCATTTCGATACATACTCCACAGCAAGGAGTATGTACTCACAGTTATTCGACTTGGGAAATGGGCCCATAAAATCTATGCCCCAACAATCAAATATCTCAATTGTGATGATAGGGGTTAGAGGCATAGAATTCCTTTTAGAAATGGTTCCAAGCTTTTGACAGCGTTGGCATGTCTTACAAAAGGAATAAGCATCTTTGAAGACTGTGGGCCAGTAAAAACCGCTTTGCAACACTTTTTGTGCGGTCTTCTGTGACGCAAAATGGCCACCGCATGCCTCAGAATGGCATGACGCTAAGATAACGGTTATATCCTCGTTGGGTACGCAACGCCTGATGACCTGATCAGCACAGTATTTGAAAAGGTATGGGTCATCAAAGAAAAAATGGCGTGCAAACGAGAGGAACCGTTTCCTATCTTGATTTGACCAATGAGTCGGTGTCTCACCCGTGACCAGGTAGTTTACCACATCAGCATACCAAGGCAGACTACTTACTGCCAGTAGCTGTTCATCTGGGAACTCATCTTTGATGGATTGGGATTCAGTGTTATCGGTAAAAGTCAACCGGGATAAATGATCCGCAACCACATTCTCTACTCCTTTCTTGTCCTTGATTGTTAAATCAAACTCTTGGAGTAAGAGTATCCAGCGGATAAGCCGTTGTTTAGCGTCTTTCTTTGACAAAAGATACTTGAGGGCCGAATGATCTGTAAAACAGACGATTGGTGACCCTATCAGGTAAGACCTAAACTTGTCCAGAGCGAATACTACGGCCAGCAGCTCCTTTTCAGTAGTAGTGTAATTCATTTGAGCTTCATTTAAGGTTCGGCTGGCATAGTATATCACATGCGGCTTATTGTCCTTCCTCTGGCCTAGGACTGCGCCAATGGCGTAATCACTAGCATCGCACATTAATTCAAAAGGCAAACTCCAGTCGGGTGCCTGTATTATAGGTGCGGAGGTGAGGAGATCTTTTAAATCCTCGAAGGACTTCTGGCAACTCTCTGACCACTCGAAAAGTGCATCTTTGACAAGAAGTTGACAAAGGGGTCGAGAGATTGCACTGAAATTCTGGATAAATCGACGATAAAAACCCGCATGCCCCAAAAATGAACGAATGTCTCGCACTGTACGGGGGACAGGTAGATTTGAGATTATGTCGATCTTAGCCTTATCCACTTGGATTCCTTCATCGGATATTATGTGGCCTAAAACTATACCCTTGGTCACCATAAAGTGACACTTCTCCCAATTCAAGACTAGGTGTTTGTCCTCACACCTCATTAAAACCTGTTCGAGATTGCTGAGGCAATCCTCGAAGCTATGGCCGAAAACTGAAAAGTCATCCATGAAGACTTCAAGGATGTTTTCGACCATGTCACTAAAAATGCTTAACATGCACCGCTGAAAGGTAGCCGGTGCATTACATAAGCCAAATGGCATTCGTCGGTAGGCGAAAGTACCGAATGGACACGTGAACGTGGTTTTCTCCTGATCTTCAGGAGCAATCTCAATTTGATTATACCCACTGTATCCATCCAAGAAGCAGTAATACTTATGACCCGCCACCCGTTCTAGCATTTGATCCATGAATGGCAAAGGAAAATGATCCTTTCGGGTCACAGTATTTAGCTTCCTGTAGTCGATACACATTCTCCATCCAGTGGGGACTCGTGTCGGTACTAATTCACCCTCTTTGTTCGGAATGACCGTTATGCCAGCTTTCTTTGGAACTACTTGGGTAGGACTAACCCAAGGACTGTCAGATATTGGATATATCATCCCAACATCAAGCAGTTTAAGCACTTCCTTCTTAACCACTTCTTGCATGTTGGGATTCAGACGCCTTTGCATTTGCCTTGAGGGTTTAGCGTCTTCCTCCAGATATATCTTATGCGTGCATATGGATGGGCTTATGCCTTTGAGGTCAGCAATTGTCCATCCCATAGCATCTTTATGCTTTTTCAGCATGTCCACTAGCTTACTTTCCTGTTCATGAGTTAAAGCAGATGAAATGATTACAGGATAAGTTTTTCCAGTTCCTAGGAATGCATATTTCAGCTCTTTTGGGAGCTCCTTCAATTCTAACTCTGGGAACTGGAAACTAGAGGGCATTACCAATTTGGTTTTAGGAGGCAGTTGTTCATATGGCATTACCCACATGCAATCAGCTCTATCCTCCTCTATCGTATCCATCATAAGACACGTCTGGTTTAGGTCAGCATCCAATGGAGTTGACTCTTCGGGCTGATAGTTATCGCCAAATTGTGTCATCACAACTTCCAAAGGATCTTTGTAGTCGACCAAGTCAACTTCTTCTTCAATGACCGTGTCTATATAATGGATTTCTTCCTCCTCATCGTATTCTTCTGGTCGGGGATTTGAAAAGATCTTGACATTCAATGTCATGTTCCCGAATACGATTGTCATGATACCACTTCTAATCTTGATTGTGGCATCGATGGTGTTGAGGAACGGCCGTCCAAAGATAACCGGGATATGTGCACCAGGATTAGACACAGGTTCTGTGTCCAATATCACAAAATCTACCGGAAATACAAACGAGTCTATTTGGACCAGGACGTCCTCTAATACCCCTCTAGGGTACTTCACGGATCTGTCTGCCAACTGCAAAGCAACTCGAGTGGGTTTGAGGTCACCCAACCCTAGCTGTTTATAGACTGAATATGGCAGCAGATTAACGCTTGCTCCTAAATCAAGGAGTGCGTTGTCTATCTTTTGATTCCCAATTCTGCATGAGACAGTAGGTGTACCGGGATCTTTGAGTTTTGGAGGCAACTCGTTTTGAATGATCGCGCTAGCTTGGCACGCGACATACGCATGTTTCTTCACGCTTTGCCTCCTCTTGACCGTGCATAGATCTTTGAGATACTTTGCATAGGCCGGCACCTGCTTGATAGCATCTAGGAGTGGAAGGTTAATCTTAACTTGCTTAAACAATTCCAAAAACTCCTGATTCTTCGTCTCATTCTTGGGTTTCTTCAACCGTTGAGGATAAGGTGCAGGAAAGGGGCATTTTGGTGGTTCCTCCTTAACAGATTCCTTTCCCGGCCTTCGCTCAACTTCTTCATCTACTCTAGGAGCTGCAATGTTTGCCTTTATTGGTTCGTCATTAGTAGACGGCTCCTCCTCTCGAGTAGATGGTAGCTCAACTTCTTCATCCAACACTTCCCCCTCCTTGTACACTTCGGGAGTGGACAGAGGTATGCCTTTTTCTATGACTTTTCCACTTCTCAGTGTGATCACAGCTTTAGCATGTTCTTGATTATTAGGACCATTGTTATGTCCCTTGGGGTTCTGAAGTGGTTGGGCAGGGAATGTTCCTCCTGAGCTCTCTTGCCGTGCATCTATCCTCTCTAACGTGGCAGACATTTTACTCATCATTTGGATGAGTTGTTGCGTTAGATTGGCATTAGCAAGTGGCTCCTCCTCTTGTACCTTCTTGTGCGGGGGCACATAGGCATTGGTTTGTGGTGCATTGGAGGGTTGAGCTTGATTGTAATTATTAGTTCTGTTTTGATTGTAATGCTGGGGCGGCCTATTGTTTTGCCCTTGATACTGATTATTGTTGTAGGGCTGCTGTTGATATTGATTTTGGGCCCCAGCGTTATTTCTCCAATCAAAACCGGGGTGATTCCATCTATTATTGCTTTGAAAAGTATTATTGGAATTCCCCGCCCCTCGAAAACCTTGCATGGCATTCATTTCTACAGGGGCTTGCTCTTGAAAATATGGCACATTAGGACAATACTGAGTTGTATGTCCCAACATGTTGCATGTGCCACATGGTTCTTCAGGCATGACTTGCCTAGAACTCTCTCCTTTCATGCTTAACTCTTCCACCTTCTTTGCTAGCTCTGCATACTTAGTCATGAGGCGATCTTCATTGGTTAACTGATATAGGCTTTTTTCTTCTACACAGGATATCTGTGAGCGTGAGATATTGTCAGAATTTGACCATTCATGAGCGTATTCAGCTAACCATTCGAAATGGGCTTCGGCCTCTTCAGTATTTTTTCGCAGAAATGGTCCAGAGCTCATTGTTTCCACCAACTTCTTTGTTTCACCATTCAATCCCTGATAAAAGAAGCTGATCGTTCGCCATTTCTCAAACCCATGGTGTGGGCATGAGAGAAGCAAATCTTTGAAACGCTCCCACGCTTGTGTGAAGGTTTCATTGCTCTCTTGTTTATAGGAATTAATTTGACGCTGAAGATCTGTGGTCATGCGAGTAGGATAGAATTTCTTTAGAAACGCGGTGCTCATCGCATGCCAAGTGAAAATGGAATTAGGCTTTAGAGAGTGGAGCCACGCCTTCGCTTTATCTTTCAAAGTGAAGGGGAATAGCATTAAGTGCGTCACCTCCCTAGGACAATTTTGCGAGAATGTTTTGCAAACATCCTCGAAATCGGTGACATGTAAATACGCCTTCTCGCTGTCCATCCCATGAAAAGTGGGAAGCAATTGAATCATCCCATTGCGAAACTGAAATTCGCCATTGTGTGGTGGGATTTGAATGCAAGAGGGCGTAGGTGCATGTTCTGGTTGCATAAGATCGCAAAGAGGACGGAGTGCCTCATCGATTGGCACCACAACATTGTCACCGTTTTCACTCTGATGATCATCCATTGATGCAGTTGGAGTGATAATCGGGTTGATGCTATCAGAGTCAGAGCAGTAGAATGGATTTCCAAAGAATCCTTCGATAGAATTCTCGGACATGAACTAGGAGAGTCCCTAGGGTGAGAACTTACCCAAAAGAACCGAAAAGAAAAGAAAGGAAAAAAAGAAAGAGATGAAGAGAGACTGAGGTAATCTAAGGAATTGATCGTCGCCTTCCCCGGCAACGGCGCCAAAAACTTGGCACGAGAATTTTCTTGTGCGCTCTTGTGCAATACCCAAGTGTAGGTAGACGTGCAAGTAATATCTGGTAAGACCAGGTCGATCCCACAGGGAAGGTGTTGACCTATTGACTTAGACTAACCTCTAAAGAAAATAAAACAAAATGAATAAGTTTGAACGACGGTGCAGAACACGAAGTTCCACAAACTAGGATTACTACTGACAATAATTAAAATTAATTAAACAATTTAACTAGCTATTGAAAACAATATTCTAAATTAAGGTGTTTAACTTTTAAAAGAAAGTGTTGGGATTACACGAATCCGCAGTAACCTAGCCATCTACCATGCATTTGCCTTGAAGCACAACGGAGTAAATTACCTACAGTTTTCCGTATTCCTCAAAAGAAATAAAGATTCTATGGCCCTTTCATGACCGGGACCATATCATCACAGTTAATTTAAATACGTGAAAGCGGTTTAATTCAATAGTTAAGACTCGCATCCTCAATGGTATTAGCATTGAAAATGGTTTGCAAAATGTATTGAAAGAAAATGCCTTCGGGCTTTAGTCTTAAAACTGTTTTGACAGACTGAGCATTTATTTGGGACAGAATGATAACAAGTCCTAAAACAAAAAGTCCTGGAATACTGCAGGTAACATCCTCAAGAATCCGAGAGTTCGATCGATCGACGCGCCTTCGATCGATCGAAGACCTTCATCCCTCAATCGATCGAACTAACTTCGATCGCTTGACTGTCTCTGGTTCGATCGATCGAACTGACTTCGATCGATCGAACACAGCGATTATTCTGCTGCATGGCAGAGGCTGGAGATCACTGTTTCATCGTGATCTCCCAACCTGGGACTACTCAGACATCGTCTGGAGTGTCGAGGATTGATTTTTAACGTAAGAAAATATTATTACCCTGTTTGGTTGTGAGTTATTCATTAAAACTATGAAATCTATGGTTTTACCAATGTTTAGCATGCAATATCACAAGATGATTGATTAAACTACTCCTAATACGTGCAGAGTATGAATGAACAGTATATAGATAACCTGGAATAGAAGATACTTGTATAAACTTGGAAGAATCCAATCCACAATATGAGAAATCAATGAAAAACCTACAAAAGCCAAACAAACTCTCTATCTCTCCTTCTAAACTGCTAAAATGTTAAAGTGGGCGTCCCAAAGGACGTGAACAAAACACATATATAAAGAAAAACCTAAAGCACTAGGGTTAAAACCCGCATTCTGCTGCGCACGCAAATGTTTCTGGAAATACCCCGTTCGATCGATCGAACTGCTTTCGATCGATCGAACCCTTGATCTTCAAGCGCTTCTACTCTGTTCGAGCGATCGAACTCTCGATCGATCGAACCTTCTACGATCGATCGAACTTCACTTTTCAGCTTTGACTTCTTTTGTTTGCATTCCAGCATTCCATTTATTCTGATGTTCCTCTATTCAGTCCGCACAGCAGTGATCTGCATAAACAACAGCTAAAATAATACCACTTATCATAGATTAATCATACTGTATAAAAATTAGCCATGTAATGCAAATTGCGGATAACATGGGAAATTGTGATAAAAACTAATACAATACTTCCTTTTAGCGTGGTTGTATTTTACAAATACCCCCACTTTGCAGCTGGAATATCAAAACGAAAGAGTAAAGTCTCCGTGTGGTGGTCAATGTTCGATCTTTCAATTAATCATGACTTGTCCGCTATGCAACTCTTGCAAAACAAGTTATGACACCCAAACCTATTTGATCTCTAAGTTTCTGAATAATGCCCCATGTGGGATCCCTTATCCATAGCTTAGCTAGTGTGTACCATTAACTAGGATCCAATCACAACCGTCACAAGTAGTGCCTCCGTGTGGTGGTCACCCTCTAACTCGTCTGATTGATCCTATCTATAAGAAGTTCACATCTAGTAACCAATGAGCAGTGTACCCTCAGTATGGAATGATCACCACTGGCGAGGTGACACAGAATACACTACTCATCTTATAGTGAAGTGTCAATGGAATGTCGTGGGAGTTACAATAATAAGTCCCTCTCCCACTAGATTTAATAGTAAAGAATTTTGCTTTTAGAAAAAAAAATTTCAACACATTGCCCATAAACATTCAATGTTGAAACGATTTTCGAATTTTATTTTAGAAAACCTATTTTAAGTACATGCAAGTAGTAACAATGTTTAAAACGCCAATCACAAACCAAGCACATAAAACAAAAACTAAAATTGAAATAAAAGCATCATGGATATGCCTCTATCTCCCATGGCTCTATCTCCATAGAACCTCCTTCTTGGTTTGATAGCCTCCAGCTCCATCTTCATGGACAACAGCTTGCTCCTCCATCTTCATGGATTTTCTAATTCTATTACATTGGTCCTATACTTCTTTTGAAGCTTACAATTTATCTAAAAATAGAAAACAACAATAAAATAAAAGGCTAGGAAAACCGGTGCGACTTTCCTATTCGTAGGATTAAAGTCACAGTGCCCTTTACACATGGCTTAAACCAAACCCAAAAATAAACACACCAATCTTAAACATTTAAATACAACAATTTAAATCATCAGAACTTGGTGCCATGGGAGATAGAAGACTTATCTTGCTGCAAGAGGGTTAGTCGTACACACAACCACGAACATATGTAACAAAATATATGACCATTGGAACTACTAATTTAATTGCATCCACCATAAACTCTTTGTGGAAGTAATTAGTACTCTAAAACAACATCTCTGATTTTCTGTCATAGATTGATTTAAAATTTTCAAAATAGTAAGTAAATAATTTAAAAACTTAAAAACTTTAAAAGTAACCTACACAGATTACCCATTTCGATCGATCGAAGCTTGTTCGATCGCTTGAAACTTGCATTGGTTCGATCGATCGAAACTCTTTAAATCGATTGAACACAGACAGTTTCAAGCGATCAAAAACAAGTTCAATCAATTAAAACTGCAATCTATCCAATGCTATCACAGATTTGTTTTCTGCTGCAAAACTGCTGCAGAAACAGATCTGTGACAATGCAGTTTCAAAAATAGCACTAAATACTAACATAAATCAAACTAGTATTCCAAAACGCATCTATAGATCCAAACAAGCGTGGCTCTGATACCAATTGAAGGAAAACTAGGTTTAAAAGTTTATTTAAATGGGCAGCAGAAAGATTAAGTTACAAAAATTAATTGGCAACCCAGATCTACTACTCGTTAACTCTATAGATGCGTACAAGAGAGGGGACAAGAATTATACCTTTGTGTCTTGAACCCAATTCTAAAACCTTCAACCTTCTTGATGGTGCAGCAGCCTCCACTAAGTTGCCTTCACTCTTATGACTCCTATGGATGCTTGTCGGAAAGACTAGGGTTGGTGGGAACCCTAATAGAGAGGATAGAGAAGGTTTGGGAACCCTAAAACAGTTTCTGCAGCTACTGGTATATAAAAATGATGAACTCTAATTTTTTGACGCAGTTGTCCTATTTATAGAATCCCAGAACCGACCTTACTTTCAATCGATCGAAGTGTATTCGATCGATCGAACATTCGATTGATTTAACAACTTTCAATCGATCAAACTTGCCATGACTCCAATCGATCGAGACTCCTTCGATCGATCGAACTTGTCTTGAAAAGATCCTCATGTGCCTTTCCAAGCATCCTAGCAGGGCTAAGAGTGGGACCTCCTAGGCTCTTTATAGTTGGCTCAGACCAGTTGTTAATTACCATAACCAAACTCTTTGATCAGTAAACTAACCAGCTGGTCAGTTAACATTTACTCCACTATAAAACGATAACTAAACTCCGACATAAAAGAACATATCCGAAGCGATAACTAGACTTGTAGGGTGTACTAATGTTGCTCTACTGTTAGCAGTCATAATCATATTCAGATAGTCAAATAACTGTTACTGTCAACCTGAATCATGATTACTTCTTGTATTCCTTGAGTCCCATTAACCCCTCATGATTACCGAACATATTGATAACTAATTATCAACAAAACTGCAGTTCTCAGCAATCAACTTGGTGACATTCTCACTGGAATGCTTACTCTTTAATAGAGGGTAGATTCTATCTTGACAATAAATGTTCATAACCTTGTGAGCATGATATACCCAAGATACCCGGGTATTGATCTTTAAGACCTCACTGATGGTAAGTCAAAGCAGTCATATCCACAGTCTGTGTTCATAATCATCTCAAGATTGAGAACACGTACCTTATACAAGTTATGAGTTCCTATCGACTGTTGACAGTCTTAAGTGTCCAATAGGAAAACTCAGGTCCGTCAATGCACTATAAGCATCAACATATTAACTAAGAGCTAAACTCTAGTGATTGATATTCATCACTCCATCCAATGGTAGTTAATCATGCTATAGTATAAACCTGATGAGATATCGAGTCTCATCATCCACTATGACAAATTCTAAGTATCAAAGAATAGCAATTCGTATCTCACTTGTATTTATCTCATACACACACGAATTACTTACTATGATATTTAAGGATTAACAATCATCTCATAAAAGAAACATACATAATGAAATGTAAAGCTGATTTCCATATTAAAATGTCAATGTCTCATACATAAAGTAATGGTTTGAGGGAAAAAACCCAACATTAAGCCATTCTTCAATTCTGAGGGTTCATGTCATTCTTTCAAATGCGCTAATATCTCATTGATAGTCTCATTCTTATTTCATTTAGCTAGTCGCTACAAGAGAACGTTCAGGATCTACTATCATTAACTCGGGAATTACTCAAAATATGAATTAAAAAGTCAAGAAAATGATTTAGGCCATCAATAGCTCACCTCATTACCTGGAAAAGTTTAATTCCCATCTACCTATCATAACTCAATGCTTTTACTTGGAAATCGTATATCTATGTAGAGTTTAAGTATGTGATTGGTTTGTGTTGGCTGCTAAAGGAGGAAAAGAAGAAGCAGTTTAAAAAAAAACTATATATAAAAAAGGAGAGAGAAAGAAAATAGAAAAAGAAGAGAATTGGTGAGTTAAAAAAATATTGAAGGATTGGGTAAACGAAAAGAGCAAAGTTGAATATGAAAAATGCCCAGTCACAAGTTTGAACTCGGAAACCTATCTCATCATCTGAACTTCTCTGCCTATTTCTTTCATAAGTCCTAAAAATTTTAGATAATTTTGATTAAATTTTGAGTATGGAATGAGTTCTCCGCGGTAGATCGCTCTTGTAGTGAATAGTGCTCCTTTCATGAGTCTCCTATACTATAAAATGAGCATTTTTTAGTGTCTAGTATTATTGCATGTTTGATTGCCTTGACATCTACTCATATGAGCTTCGTACTATAAGTGCAATTCTTTTTATGCTAGTTTTTAAGTGATTCTACTTTTGAGCGTAATCCATGTGAGTTTTGAGTTAAAACTATGAAATCTTGAGCATGATCAATTTACATAACTCTGAGATAAAGATTTTGATAGTAGCTATCGACTCCCCACACACACACATGGATATATGAAGGTTATGGATGAAATTTTAACTACAACGGCTGCTTCGTAACATGTTTATTTTTTTAACACGATATAGGAAGCTATGTCTTTGTTGAGCATGATTTTTAGCACTTAGGAGAGAAAGAGATTTCTTAGAAAGTTCAAAAAGCTTAACACATGAATTTTGAGGGTACATTCACTGTAAACCCTCATGAGACACAACTCGTCCACTAGGGAGAACCTAAGGGTTTAAAGGCTTGTTGCATACGCTAAATGCAACCATAATTCTTGTGACAGTGAATTAGGATATCTCTTTTATTTTAGTTTAATAAAACTATAAGGTCGGTTGCTGCGTATCTTAGCTTGTTATAATTCCACCTCATTACTAGAGACTAGCAATGCGCTAGTTGGGGGTTGTGATGAGGGCTGGTTTTTGTAAGAATACTAGCCCGATAAAGAATAGAATTGGTTCATCTTTGCCCTATGTCTCTAGTTTAACTTGCATTTGTGCGTTAATCTATATCTTTATACAATGATATATTTCCTTGGTATGTTGTTGTGTCTAGCGTTGTTTTATGCAGGTTTCAAAAGTTAAATTGATAACAGATTGAAAAGGGAGAGTAAATAAACAAAGAGGACATGTCAAAGTTCAAATTCAAGTACTAATCGATTACCATCTTTTGGCAATCAATTGCCATCTCTTCAGAGTCAATCGATTGCCATTCAAGAGCAATTGATTGACATAAATACCAATCGATTACTTTCAGTGCCAATCAATTGGATGGGACTGCACAGTCAAACCACTTTGATGGTGCAAAATCTTAACAAATTAGCCATTTATACGATGACCAGCCGTTACAAAGTGAACCTAGACACTCATTATTCGTACAGACAGTTGTTTATATAAAGGGGAGTAAGAGGAGTAAGGAATTAGCTCATTTTTAATTTGTTTTGTGGGTTGTAGTTTAGAGAAATTTTCTTTGAGGACAACTTCAAGTTTCTACAACCTGTAGTCAGGTTTTGTGATTATCTTCAGGTTTTGTTTTTTCCGTATCTTTATTCTGAGTTTGTTAAGTGTAATTGTGTTAGTCTTGAGTTTAAACCTCCATTGTGATTTCAATTTTCATGTTTCAACCCATGTCTAAATTTGATTGTCAAAGTATTCTTAAGTTTTCATGTTTCTGCTTCTAATACAATGCTAGCTTAGACTCGTGGTTGGGAACAATGTGTTGAAACATTGTTCCCTATCCATTGCCATGAATTCGAATGAAAATCTGTGGCAATCGATTGGACACAGAACCCAATCGATTGCCATAGAATCCAAGCCAATCAATTGGTACCATCAGCCAATCGATTAGGAGACATTCCGTGCCAATCGATTGCTATCTATGATAATCGATTAGTAGGTACATGTCTTGGGCAGAATCTTTACACTATTCCAGTGACATTTATTTTAAGAACTTAACCCAATTTGATCTTCTAAGTTCAAATTGCAAATATATTTTGAAATATAAGCCCTTAGACTACTTAAATCAATGAACAAACGTGATACACACATTGAATATTTTATACTTGATTTGTTCATCATAGTTCAAGGTTTAAATAGTGATTATTTTATGCTCATTAAAGTAAGGGAAGTTATTCAAATCACTAGTCATGTACAAATTACATGGCTAGTGTCGAGATTTTTAAACTTAATCAATTTCGAAATAAGGAATGCTAAAGAGGTAAAGCCCCATCCGTACGTAATGTAGTAACATGGTAGTGGTTAGCACAATGAGGATTAACATGTTCCTAACACCCTTTTCATATATAGTTTTAAATCACATTTCTTATTCCTGATTAATTTAGTTGTCACTCAATTTTAATTAATTTTGTTAAGTTTTGAATACAGTAGGATCGTTAGAACCTCCACCTTCAAGAAATCATCTTTTATTTTCTTTTTAGGTCTCAGTCTAGAATCTTCTGTCCCCAAATTATGTTCCTTGGGATATGACTTGGTCTTGCTAGTTTATACTGAACGTAACCGTCTACACTTGGACATACTCATAAGAGTGCACACAATTTCAGTTGTGTCATTCAGGAGGAAGATTGGTGGCAATCATTCGAAGGATACTAGAAAGTGGATTAGGTGGGGTGATAGAATTGTCATTTTCCACTAGCATAGTGGTAGCAGGAGTTTCTGGTAGTTGGACTATGGCTGTAAGGTGGCTAAGGCTAGAGGTGGTAATGGTGGTGGTGAAGGTGGCTTTCTCTTTCGGCATGCTAGTTTGGGGTTTCTGGGAAGGAAAGTAGCAGTATTGAACATTCTACCAGTAGTATCATAAGAAGGGGAGAAAGGTAAAGGTTATTGCAAGGTTGGTATCAAGGAAGGAGAAAAGTAAGGATGGTCAGGCAGGGGGTGTTGTGGATCAAATGCATAGGGATATGGATCTCTGTTTAGCGACTGAGTTTGGGCTTGATTCTGTGCTTGCAATGAGTGTAGCTGATTCTTCAAATGTTTCATTTTAGCCTCTTTATAAGCAAAAGTCGAAGAGTAAACACTTGTGGATTGTGCCTTGTGTAACAGCTCTTGATGTAAATCATATATTCGTTGCTGAAGGTCATAGATCAGGCATTCTAAAGAAGACATCATCTATTCTAAAGTAGCTTGAGTCTGAACAATTTGATGTATTTGGGTCAGAGCATTGGCAAATTGCAGTTTAGTGTGGCTTCTGCAGCAGAGATGGGTTTCTTGATTCCATTAGGGGAGATGACGGATGAAGGAACAATCTTGTGCTCATGTTTGATCTGGTCACCAGGAGAGGCAAATTGGAGGGGAGGGGGGGATCTTCTTCGAAGGAGGAGGATGATGAAGCAAACATGTAACAAGGTATGGAAGGTATGTAACATGTATGACTTTCTGCCCTGGCTTGAATGATTTATTAAAGATAGTTCTATTGTGACGAGCCTTCAACCACTCCTTGTGGAACTTAGCAGAGTCATACGCATCTCTACGGATTTCCTCAAGCTCTGGGAGTTGGAGTTTTCTTAGCTGACCTCTCTCTTTAATATCGAAGTTTAATGAGCGAGTCACCCAATATGCTTTATGCTCAATCTCGATAGGGAGGTGGCAAGACAATTGATCGGACAGAATCCCAATCGAGTGACATTGTTTCAGACCCAATCGATTGCCATTTTCCTCAATCGATTATTATGACTTTTATCCCAATCGATTGGACCTTATCCCAATCGATTGGTATTGATAGAACTTGGTTTCCTTTGCCTATTCATTTTATAAGAGGTTCGATAAATACACATAATTGTAGACACCCCAATTTTGACCAAACGTCGAAATAAGGGGAGTGTCACCTCCGTATCCGATGATGATAAGGACCGAAAGATGTGAAGTATTCCAAGCTCTTCAGAAAGTTCTCCACACGCGATAAATTTTTCACAGAAAAAGAAATACCGGGTATTTAGGAGAATTCAGGAGTGAAAAATATAATTTTTGGAAAAGATCTTCGAAGATAAGTTTCTTTAAGAAAAAGAAGGAAAGAAAAGACCTAAAAAAGGGAACCTCAGCTAAAAAAAGGCACACGGCAGATTGTCGCGGCACTCATTGAGTGCCGCACGGCAGTCAGAGAGTGCCGTTTCGGTATTCACCAAGTGCCGCCACAAATTTCTGACTGCCGTTCACTTTTAAAGTCTGTATTTTGCAGTGCAATACGTATGCGTATGCGAATAAGAACAAAAAACTGATAAAGTAAGACTGACAAAAATGCGGCAATCCATTAATTGCCGCGACAGTTGATGAATGACGTGCGGCAGTCATGTAGTGCCGCGACAGTAGTCATGAACCGCCGCTGCGGCATTCACGGACTGCCGCGGCAGTTTATTGACTGCCGCCCTGGGCAGCAGTCTGTCTAATTTCAAGAAGTACATATTGTACCACCAAATGGGATGTTTACACCTGTCTTTTACTCTGAATTTACTAAAATTACCTAGGTATTTTTGCCTATATAAGAAGAGGTATCTTCATTGAAAAAGAGAGAACCAAAAAAAGGGGCCAAGGGAGCAAGAGAAAAATATTGGGAGAAATTGAGAGGAGTTTAGGAGAATTCTTGAGAGAAAAATATTTGGGATAGAAGAGAGAACATTGGTAGGAGAACTTGAAGAAGAGCTTGGAAGACTTTCAAAATATAGAAGTTTGAGGATAGTCTTGGAGGTGACCCTCTAATCTTAGTTGTGTTTTCTTTCTTTTGAGTCTTTAATCTTCAAGTCATTTAGTTTTTTTTCTTGAATTAAGTTTTAGAGTTTTGTCAAAGTAAACTTGGAAGTCCTTACTTCCTAGTTCTTTGACCCTTCTTCTATTTTTCTTGTTTATGTTTTTCTTTTGAGATTCTTGGAGATCTTCAATATCTCCCTTGAAAGCTCTTGAGTTTGATGTTTTGAATCTCATGTAAGCTTATACTTCACATGGGAGTCAAAGTTTGATCATCACTTCTTTTATAAGTAAATAGATGGATCCAAGTCCATACTTGTGACTTGAGTCCTCTAGCTTGATGTTTCATGGAATCCCTTCTATATTCCTTTGAGACTCATGAGTATTAGTTATATCTTCATCTCCAATGACCATCAAGTGGTAGGAGAAAGTATTTTGGGTCTAAACTCATCTCTATGGTTTAGATTCATCATCTTGAGATTTCATGAAGTCTATTCATACTTCATTTGAAATCCACAAATATAAAAGTCTTTAGTCTCCAATGACCATCAAATGGTAGGAGAAGTGGTTTGGTTCAAACCCAACTTCATGGTCAATAGTTGGAGTTAACAAATAAAAGTTGAACTTGACAAATGAAAACAGTGAATTCACAAACTGTTTTTGACCAAAGATTTTTAGTTCGAAATCTAACCGTTGAAATCAAGTGAAACCAACGGGAAAATGTCAATAACACACTATTCTACCACTGTAATTTTTATTTTAAGGTGGTTTTATGTTTAAAATGGTTTGGTCATGAGTTTTGTGAAGTAACAATAATCTGTCCAGAGTTTCAGAATAGTTTCAGAACAGCAACACTCTTTTGAAACAATTAAATCAGAGTTCTAATAAAGTATTTGTGACTCAAAATAATTTTTTCTGAATAGATTAATGTGTTGGGAAGTCACCCTAAAAAGAACAAAGCATTTCTGAATTGTTTGCTATTTTTAAAAAATCAAACAATATCTCTGGACAGAGAGTTGTACATCTCTGAGTGATGTCTGGTTATTGTCCTTTTCCCGGAGATCCGACCGTTGAAACTTTGATTTTCTTTTTGATTTGGAAACTATACTCAAAGAGGCATCTTGTGTCCAAAATTCACTGACATCAAACCATGAGAGATGTGTTTTTTATTTTCTTAAAGTTCTGGTCTGCTCTCTGCAATTTTCTCAGAATTTTATGACACATTTGACCAACTTTGTTAATAATGGGTCAAATGGCTTTTCTATGACTTAGGGCTTAAACCATGTTTCAATAATGATTAGTTGAGCTTGAATTCAAAGCTTAAGAGTATTTCATAGTTTATTCTTGTCCATGTACATATTCATCCATATGGTTTGGCACTTGTAATTAGGACTTATTTGCTTTGGATTCAATTACATTTGATAGATTTAAGCTAGAAATTCAAGATTGTTATGTCTAACTTCACCTCTTGTATATCATGTGCACTAACCTTTGTTTTGTAGCGCTATTGAGGTACGATTTCTCAACCCCTCTCTAGTTTATTGAATTCTTTGATTTTATTCGATTTTTCGACCTCATGTGCGACACCTTAGAATTAAGATTTGCCTTATGTGTATATGTGATTAGAGACTTTTTTTTTAGGACTTTCTTTTGTGTGCATGCATTGCACGTTTAATATCGCTGCTGGATCCCGGGTAAGTTCTCTTGTTCTTTATTGCATATCATATTGCTTGCTACTTGACATATGTGGTTTATGAATGATATTTTTGTCATTAGCAATTTTACCCCCTTTGGACGTGCTTTTGTGATGTATATATACATATGTATTAGTTGAGGGCACACTTAAATTAATAATTCGATTAAAAGGATGTTGAGTAGAGGCCTATCGCAAGATAGGATGAGAGAGGGTGTTTTAGTCCGACGGGCTCCTTCCTCTCTCATTCCATAATCCCCGGACCTAGTTAATCTTTGGTTTCGCAAAAGATCAGTTTCCTTTTAAATGGTTTCTTAATTTTCCTTTAAAAAAATTAAGTGGCGACTCATTTGTTTTTGAATTTGATTTTGAGAAAGAGATTTTAAAATAAAAGCTGTGGGTAAGAAAATTGCGATATCCACAATAATCGAAGCATATCTTCCAAAATCTGAATTACATGCTCTGACTGTCCATCAGTCTAACGATGAAAAGTAGTACTAAACCTCAGCTTAGTACCCATAGCCCTTTGAATTCCTTGCCAAAATCGTGATGTGAACTTTCTATCTCTGTCGGAAACATTCGATACTGCAGCTCAATACAATCTCGTAATCTCTTGAATATACAACTCTGCTAGTATTACAGTTTCTTTCCAGTAAATGCTTCCATCACCATAATCCCATAGTTATACACATCTCCTTTGGTGGACACTCTTTCTTCTGATCCGAACTCTGCTGATTCAGCATACATAGAAAATAGAAATTAGTTATAGAAACATCAAACCCGTCTAAATGTTCTTATTGCAGGGAGAAAAAAAGTCAAGAGGAACTAAACAGGCAGGAGAATGGTTCTAACACAAAAAGACCAGCGGTTCACAACTGAAACCTAGGATCTGAAACCAAAAATCCTGTCATGCCCCGGAGAAGCAAAAATAGAGAAAATAAATTCCTTTTTGGTCTCGTAGGCCCTTAACTAGTGAATAACCGAATTGTCATCAACTCAAACCAATAAACACAATAAGGAGGATACTAATCATAGAGCATATCTTATTAACATAATCATAGTCTACAACGGACAACGACCTCACATGAACAGAGTTCCATGCCAAGCTCAAGGGAGAGGGAAGTGTTCATTACCCCTAAAGAAGACACTGAGAAGATACTTATCAGTAGTTCGGACCCAATCAGAACATTGCAAATCGGGTCTAGACTCGATACGGTTATCCGTCAAGAAGTCATCAAATTCTTAACAGACAACTTGGACGTGTTCTCCTAGTCTGCCAGTGATCTAGTTGGGGTCAACCCCAGCGTGATGCCAAGGGTCGAGGTTCCCAGAGCAGAAAGGGAAAGGGTGGAAAGGGAAAAGACAGACAAATAGAGGATAATGACCGAAAAGATAGAGAAGCTGGAAAGGGTAATGTGCAAGGCTCAGGGGGTCGATACTTATCTGCTGGAGTTAGAAGGCATGTACGACGGGGTCCGTGAGATGCTACCTATCGATTTTAAAATGCCAATTTTTGATAAGTTTGATGGGATAGGGAATCCTGGTGTTTGGGAAAATGAATGCAAGGTGAAGGAACTACCTTGTTTTTAGGAGAAGGAGACTTTTGTTGTTTATCAAAATATAGCACATAGTAGTCAAACATTCCTGAAGGTTCTCCGAGTAAACCAACAGTACCAGATTCATATCGTTCTTGAAGAAGGGTTTGGGAGGTCTTCTTCTATGCCATTTTGTGAAAGTCATCATCACCATAGAGTTCTTCATTGTAACACTCATCACAATCACAATGATCAAAAAATATGTGTCCTGTGATTGGATCTTGGAAGTGAAAGAGTGGTTGACCTGAAGCTTTGAATGAGTGGATAGGGATTTGTCCTAAACTACAGTTGGATAAAGAAATTTTTCTTAAAGAAATTGTTCTCCTATCTTTAACTTCTGCATAGTGCATGTGAAAAATGTTAGACAAGTACTTTTTTTTTTCAAATTTGGGTGTGGGGGGTTGCATGTGAAAAATATCAGACATGTATTTTTTTATTTTTTTATTTTTCAAATTTGGGGAGGTGATAACTACAATTGGGCTAAAATATCACATGTACTAAAAATATTTCCCAGATTTTAGAGGGCTACAGCCCGGCCTAGCCTACCACTAAATCCGCCCTTGATTGGTACTTGTTATCTTATTATTGAATAAGCGAAATGAAAATTTTCCAAAAGAATAAAATGATAATTCTACATTAATAAAGTTCTAAGAAGCAATTATTTATTGTAATATGGGCTTCAGTTGTACAATGAAATGAGAATGAGACCAATTAACTAGTAAGTATAGATGGTTCATAATTTATTGTCATTAGGCTCAAAGAAGCCAAAACTAGCTAGGGGGATCAATATTTCTCTGCCCGAAAAGACTACTATTTATAGGGTTTGGTTTCATATTGTACTGGACCTACTGGTGCTTACCCATTTCCTAAACTTCACCCATCCAAAAAACCAAAACTGGTGTAGATCTTGTCAACCCAACAACCCCTATGGCCCAGTTCCAAAACCATATGACTCAGTTCCAATTTGTTTCTTTTCTTCGAGCATCTCCAAGAGAGAGCCAAAAGGTTAACCACCTTCCAAAGTTATCATTTTGGCTTCCATCCCTAATCTGCATCCCAAATTCATAGCCAAATTGGATGTCGGTGAATTAGGGTTAGCCAAATTTCGAGGGAAGATCCTATCCTTCGGCTCCTGTTAGAATAATAATTGAAGCCATGGTTAGAGCTATGTAGGGGCAAGGGTGTCACGTGCCCCCCTTACTTTTTGAGCGTTTCTACTTTTTAGCTTAGTTTTTCTCATTATTAATTATTATCTTTCCCAATCCCTTTGTAGATATTATGCTTTTGAGTTTGTGTACCCTAATAGTGAAACATCATTTTGACTACTCAATATTACTCCCTATTGAAAATACTCTCAGTCATCATATACCAATATTTTGTGAATAATGTTATGATTTTTAAATTTGTATCTCAAACGTCCGAGATTGCTATTTTATCGTGTAAAAGTTGTTGCCCAATCTAATATTTTACACTTAGAACAGGTTCTTTCTCAAATCAACACGATGTTTGTTTTTATATTTAGTTTGATAAAAAGTAACAATAGAATTGAAAATGATCCTATTCTATGAACTCCACCAGGCTGTTAAATTCAATGGATCTAAACTTTGTCTCATAGAGCATTAAAAATAATAATTATTATAATAATAATAATAATAAATAAATAAATAAATAAAAGGAGTGTGGACACGCGGAATCCCGCTTTCCCTTTTTAGTTTGTTTTGAGATTGTTTTGAAAAGGAAAGGAAAAGGTCTATTGAAAACAGATACAGAGTCGCCACTTGGTCTTTAAGGAACCAATAAACCTAATTTTGACTCACCTAAATGGATAAAGGGCACCGGCCTTTCATAACCAAAGAACTTGGCTCGGGGTTTGGTACGAGAGAGGAAGGAGCCTTTGTCACAACTAAAACACCCTCAACTCACCCCGTCTTTCGACGGGCCTCAATTAGCATCCAAATAATCATCTTATACTATGTATGGTTCGACAATTAATACTATGATAGTATATTACATCACACAAGAATTTTGAAATAGAATATCAAAAGATAAGATATCGTTCATAAGATCTTAGCCAAATATCATACAATGCAAAAGTGAAAGATCACACGAATAAACCTAGGAAAAATCATCTAATCATATATCAAGTAATCAAGTTTTCCTAATCTAAGGGGACATGAATGGTTCTTGAAACAAATTAATCAAAGGAATCAAAAAAAATGCTTAGCAAGCTAATATGGTGCATGTTAATCTTTGAGAAAAGAAGACCTCTCAATCCCAGGGACGGATGAGAAAGGAAGAATTAATCGAGGGGGATCATGAACATATGATCTAGTTCATTCCTTATAATCTTCTTAGATTAGGGGTCATAAAAAACCCAAATCTTGCATGAATGCAATGCATGATCCTAGGATGTGCAAAGGTTGTTGTGTGTTTTTGTACATGGACTTTCTAAAGTAACTTAGAAGTCTAAAATATGCATGAATGCATGAAGTAAATCATTATAGAATATGTACAAATGTAGTATGGACTACCTCCTAAGATATGAACAACTTTGGAGTTCATGTAAGCATCAAATCAAAAGATGGAAGTAAAAGTATACTTGCTATGAATAGTGGACAAAACAGTGACATGATCTTGTGGAAAATGAAAAGTAGGGTTAGGAATATTTTTAATGCATGATTTTTTATGGAGATCATCCTTGGTGTGTCTAGAACACAAATAAAAAAGCCAATCCTCAATAACTATTACAGATTGAGAGAAATCATATTAACAATAGAGGTTATTCAGAAATAGAGTCTGTACTATCGACTGAAAAGTTAGAAACTCTTAGAAAATGAAAACAAAAACATCTAGAGGCCCATATTATACAGAAAGTTCCCTAAGACATTGAAGTTCAAGGAAAAAATAATTTGGGACCACTCGTTTGGGAAAGGTTTTCTGTAAAATAAGTTGAAAGTCAACCAAGTTGCTGTGACAGCAGAGGCAGAATGTTTGGAAGGTATGTTTGGAAAAAAATGGACCCCTTTCAAGTGCTTTCAAGTCAATCCAAAAATCATGGGTGTTCTATAATGAGTTAGGAAGACTTTTCAAGTGGTCTTGCATCCTTACCTTGAGTTTTGAACTCAGAATAATTCTTTGAAACTAAACAACTCATTGTTTTGAAGATTTTTTGAGAGAAATAAGGTTTATTTCTTGGAATCCCTATATTGGGGGTTTTGAGGGGTTTTGAAATAGGGGTTTTGAAAGTATATTTTCAGCACTTAAATGAAGATTATGACCACTTAAAATATCAACATTTAAACTCATATTAAGAGCCTCCAAGATTGTTGGAGATATTGTATTATTTTGGAAATAACCTCAAGAATACATTGGGATGTATTGAGGTTGTAACCATCATCTATCAAACATGTTTTTGAGGTCAAGAGCTACTATCCATAAGGATTCACTCACCTCAAACTTCATGTCCTCGTCTAGATGATGATGAACTAGTAAGTAAACAAGAAAAAGAAAAAGAAATGAGATAAGAGGAGATGAACATCAAAGTAAGCAAACAAGTATATAAACAATCAATAGATGATATTCAATGATGTATTGGACTTGTAGCTTGGTGTTTCACTCATCTGTGGTGACATTGGACATGGAAGTAGCTTACTCTCTCTTAAATGCTCACTAAAATGGTGGTTGGGTGTATTGAATATGAAGTAAATGGAAGTAATGAAGTAAAAAAAAACAAAGTTTAGAACTCACTCTCTTGTTTGGAAATCAAATAAGGAAGCTTCTTTTCTCCCTACTCTAACCTTATCTCTACAACTTTCTCTCTAAAATTTTTCAAAGCTTTCATTTGATACCCCCAAAATGAGAAGTCAAGGGGGATTTATATAGGCCAATTTGGGGTGGTTTTGGGGTTTTAGAAGTACTCCCATTGGTCCCAAACATCTGTGAATATAGAACTATGTCGTTTTGGTTTCTAATTAATCCATTTGAACCCTCAAAAGAAATTACAAAAATAGACCACTCTGGGAGAGAGTGCCGCGGCGGCACTGCTCCTCATTTGTCCAGATAATTCGTTTTAGGCCCCCAGAGGTTCCGGTATTCGCGAAAAGGCCATCTTTGGTCCGAAATGCACAGAAAATGCATATGAACTCCAAATTGAGCTTGTGATATACCGTTGGAAAGGTAATGGAGTCCTTTTTCTGTAAAAAATATTTCGGAGATAGGTCACTTTGAAAAGTTTTGCGGTATTCGCGATAACAGCCGATTTGATCGCCTTTTTTCACCTTTAAAAATTCATAATAAATTCGTTTTAAATCCAAAAATTATGTGCGATATACCATTAGAAAGCTATTGAACTCTAGTATCTATGAAAAATATTTGAAAAATGATACTGTGCTCCAGTTTCAAAGTCAACTTTTGGTCAACCTGGTCAAACTTGGGATTCCCGGAAAATTCTAAAAACCTCTGGGAGCTCCCAGGAGCTGATGTTTTCGTTCGATTTTCTTTTAAAACTCATTTTAGTATTTTTCACATGATCTAGAATGATTCCAGAACTTTTCAGCGAATTTGGACGATTTCGGTCAAACCTTGGTCAAATTTGGTCAAACCGGTCAACGGGGACTTTCTGGGAACTTTCGGGACTTCCGGGGGTCTCTGGGAGCCGACGATCTGGTCTTGATTTAGAACTCATTTTATTGCTTTTCTTATGACGTAGCGCATTTTCAGAATATTTGGTCCGAATCCGGGAGCGTTCGAGCTTTCAGGGGTATTTTGGTCATTCTGAGCATTTTGAGAGATAGAACTAACTTCTAGGAGTCTTTTTTGCGTCTTTTTCAATCATTGTGAACCACCAAGCTTTGGGTCTCCTAAATCTGATAGCCGACAAAATGGGGCCTCTACAAGGAGTTATCTCCTATCCATCCAAATAATGGTCCAAAATATGGTTCCGTTGCATCAAAATTGGCACACATAATATGTAATATCCCGTTATTTATTTTCACTTCTAATCAATTAATACCAGTTTTGGAATTTTGCGCAGTATAATTTTTTATCTGTGTGTTTGGTTAAGCTTGTGAGCTCAACACACACAAGAATTTCTCATTAGAACTTGAACCCAAAGCAATTTAGTTGTGCAGTGTGTGCATGTGCAATGTGTGTGTGAGTGTGTATTGTGTGTGTCTGTACTACAAGCCTCTTGGAGGCCAAGCAAACCAACTTTACAAATACACACATCACCCTTAACTATTCACTCAGCAACTTTATACTCCTCTCTCTCTCTCTCTCTCGTTATATATATCTATACATACAGATTGATCTTACACACATACATACATATTATTACATACATACCCACATACATGGTAATGTGGATAGATACATATTTATGGAGATTCAATCATAGCATGATTTCTTCTTTGGATATTCTCTGCAATTCTTAGAAAATCCGAATTTGAGTAAGCTCCTATATAATTTCTGCTATTGAATTCAATTTTATAAGTCTGTTATTGTAGATATATATATAGAGTTATATATATCGTTCAGGGTCTGAAATAGCAAGCAAAAAAACAGTCATGAAAACTTGATTTCTTTATATCAAATGAAAGGTCTCGATCCCATGAGACTATATTTTGAATTTCAAAAGCTAATTCATAGCGGTTACGATGAACGGTCAATTTAAAGTTTTGTCGCCATTGAGTTTTTCGATAAAATCAACAGCTGCATTTGATTTCAATAAAAGCTAGTTTCGTATTTGAAATCTACACAAAAAAAAAAAGAAGAGATTCATATATTGGAAGTCCTGGTTTGGTTAAGTTTTCAAAATGGGTAAAAACCAACCTTTTATTTCAAAACAGGGGAAGAAAAGGGAAGAAGACGATTCTGTGACATCTCGCGCGCGTGACCCGCGCGAGCGAGGGGTCGCGCGAGCAGCTCGCGCGCGTGACCAAGATATTTTTGAAAAATGTTTTTAAAATGGCCACGTGGCCTTACTGAACACATTCCGCGCGAGCGGCCCGCGCACGTGACCTCAGGTAGTTTAGTAAAATCTCCTGTTTTCTTATACTTGAATCAAAATGAGCTAAGGGACCTTGTACCCTAAGCTTTAAGAGTTGTACCTCACTTTAATAGTAGTTATACTTATGCTTAGAGATGTTGTACCTCACTGATATACACGCATTCTTGTATATCAAGATTTGTAATAGATTGAGCAGTTTCGGTTTCTGTTTTGATTAATTATTCAGTCTATCCTAGGTGAATAGTAGTTTCGAATAACCCTCAATAAAGTAGTATAGCATGTTTAACGGTGTACTTACATGTTTATATGAATTGATATGTCTTATGTGTTTACTTGGGTGATTTCAGCATGTCTATTGTGTTGCTTTAAATTGATAGCATGCCTTAATAATCTGTCTTATAAAATATTGAATATGTCTGGATGCTTAGAGTTCGCATATGTCATAGCATTTCATAGGCATGAGCATGAACACAAAAATCACGAAAATAATTTTGGGATGAAAGACCTTAGAGGCTTTCAATTTTTAAAAAGGGAAGACCTTAGAGGCTTCCAGATTTTGAAAAGGGAACCTTCGAGGCTTCCGTGCATAAAACCCTCTAGGAGGGATTTTGTTTTGAAAGTTAAAAATCCCGAATTTGTGGGTATGCGTGTGAGATGGGTACCACTAGGAACTCGAATTGTGGGACGTGCTGCAAGAAACCCTTGTAACATTGAAGGCTAGGCCTCCGTGTAATTCGTAAGGCCCAAAGTCCCGCACGTTTGAGGCTAGGCCTGTTGGGTTTGTGCCCTCAAACCATTACTTTATGTATGAGACATTGACATTTTAATATATGGATATCAGCTTTACATTTCATTGTGTATGTTCTTTTCATGAGATGATAGTTAATCCTTAAGTATTATAGTAAGTAATTCGTGTGTGTATGAGATGCACACAAGTGAGATACGAATTACTATTCTTTAATACTTAGAATGTGTCACAGTGGATGATGAGACTGGATACCTCATCAAGTCTACACTGTAGCATAATTAACTACCATTGGATGGAGTGATTAATCTCAATCACTAGAGTATAGCTCTTAGTTGATATGCTAGTGCTTATAGTGCATTGACGGACCTGAGTTTCCTATTGACGCTTAAGACTGTCAAACAGTCAATAGGAACTCATAACTTGTATAAGGTACGTGTTCTCAATCTTGAGACGATTATGAACACAGACTGTGGATATGACTGCTTTGACTTACCAATCAGTGAGGTCTATAAAAGATCAACACCTGGGTATCTTGGGTAGGTCATGTTCATAGGGTTGTGAACATATATTGTCAAGATAGAATCTACCCTCTGTTTCAGAGTAAGCATTCCCTTGAGAATGTCACCAAGTCGATTACTGAGTACTGCAGTCTTGTTGATAAGAGTTATCAACATGTTTGGTAATCATGAGAGGTGAATGGGACTCAAGGAATACAAGAAGTAATCATGATTCAGGTTGACAGTAACAGTTATCCGATTACCTGAATATGATTACGAATGCTGCAGGTAGAGGGACATTAGTACACCATACAAGTCTAGTTATCGCTTCGGATATGTTCTTTTGCGTTTGGAGTTCAGTTATCGTTTTATAGTGGAATAAACTTTAACTGATCAGTTAGTTAGTTTGCTGATCAAAGAGTTTGGTCATGGTAATTAACAAACTGGTCTGAGCCAACAATAAAGAGCCTAGGAGGTCCCACTCTTAGCTCCGCAAGGGTGCTGGGAAAGATGCTTGAGGAAACTGTCCAGACAGGTTCGATCGATCGAAGATGTATCGATCGATTGAAGTCTGCAGGTTCGATCGATCGAATATGGTTCGATCGATCGAATGTTCGATCGATCGAAGGCACTTCGATCGCTCGAAGTCTAGGTCGGTTCTGGGAATCTATAAATAGGGCAGCTGCGTTCTGGAAAAGGTTGTTCGTCGTTTTGAACGTCAGAAGCTGCAGAAACTGTTTTGGAGCCCCAAAACCTTCTCTATCCTCTCTATTAGGGTTCCCACCAACCCTAGTCTTTCTGGCAGGCATCCGCAGGAGTCATAAGGGTGAAGATCATCTAGTGGAGGCTGCTGGAAGTTGAAGATCAGAATTGGGTTCAAGACACTAAGGTATAACTCGTGTCCCCTCTTGTGCGCATATGTAGAATTGACGAGTAGTAGATCCGGGCATGCCAATAAAGTTTTCATAACTTGATTTTTCCGCTGCGCGTTTAAACTTTTCAATTTAAACCTGTTTTTCCCACAATTGGTATCAGAGCCACGCTCGTTTGGATCTATAGATGCGTTTTTGGAACACTATTTTGATTTTAGAACTGCTTTCGAAACTGCATCATCACAGATCTGTTTCTGCAGTGTTATCGCAGCAGTATACAAATCTGTGATTGCATTGGATGCAAGTTGGGTTCGATCGATCGAAGAATGTTCGATCGATCGAACGCTCTGTACTCGAGCGATCGAACAGGTTTCGATCGATCGAAACCTTCTATTGTTCGAGCGATCGAATAGAGTTCGATCGATCGAGACAGACTCTTTGTCAGGTTTTCTGTTTCACAGTTTTAAAAGTATTTTGAAATTGAAAGTTTAATTTTAACGTATTCTGCAAAATTTTTAATCATTCTGTGAAATAGAATGTTCAAGCGATTGAACAGTGTTCAATCGATCGAAGGTTCGAGCGATCGAACGGTCTTCGATCGATCGAACTATGACATAGAAGTTAGATGCTGTTTTGAGTTCTAATTCAGTATGTAAAGAGTTTATATACTGTGTGAATCAATTAAGGTTTCAAATAGTTATATTTTGTTATATATATATGCGTGGATGTGTGTTCAACTAACCTTTTGCAGCAAAAGTTAGTCGCTATCTCCCATGGCGCCAAGAGCATTTAATTTTGTGTTTGAATGTTTTAGATTGGTGTGTTGTTTTAATTTTGGTTTGGTTTTAAGGCATATGTAAAGGGCGCTGCGACTTCAATCCTACGAAAAGGAAAGTCGCACCGGTTTCCCTAGCCTTTTATTTTGTTGTTGCTATTTCTATTTCTAGATAAATTGTAAGCTTCAAAAGAGGCATAGGTTCAATGTAATAGAATTAGAATATCCATGAAGATGGAGCAAGGAGCCGTTGTCCATGAAGATGGAGCTGGAGGCGATCAAACCAAAAGCAGGTTCTATGGAGATAGAGCCATGGGAGATAGAGGCATTGTTTGAATGCCTATATTTCATTTTAGTTTTTTGTTTTATGTGCTTGTTTTGTGATTGGCGTATAATACATTGTTGCATGCACTTAAAACAAGTTTTCTAAAATAAAATTCAAAAACCATTTTCAACACATTAGTAAACATTGGATGTTTATGGGTAGTGTGTGGAAACATTTTTCAAGAGCAAAATCCTTAATTTACTAAATCTAGTGGGAGAGGGTCTTATGAAATAACACCCACGATCTTCCATTAACGGTTCATTGTAAGATGAGTAGTGTATTCTGTGTTACCTCGCCAGGGGTGATCATTCCATACGGAGGGTACACTGCTCATTGGTTACTAGATATGAACTTCCTATGGATAGGATCAATCAGACGTGTTAGAGGGTGACCACCACACGGAGGCGCTACTTGAGACGGTTGTGATTGGATCTTAGTTAATGGTATACACTAGCTAAGCTATGGATAAGGGATCCCACACGGGGCATTATTCAGAAACTTAGAGATCAAATAGGTTCGGGAGTCATAACTTGTTTTGCAAGAGTTGCATAGCGGACAAGTCATGATTAATCGAAAGATCGAACATTGACCACCACACGGAGGCTTTATTCTTTCGTTTCGATATTCCGGCGACTTTGTTTTAAAATAAGAGTTTTTTAAAGGATTCTTTTATTTCAAACTGTCAAAATCTGATATCCATATTTATTTTGCCTTTTGATTTTTACAGTAAATCATAATGTCTGGATCTGCATTTAGTCCACTTGCCACCATACTCACTCAAAACAAGTTAACTGGAAATAACTACACTGAATGGAAACGTAACCTTGACATCGTGTTAACTGCGGAGGATCACATATATGTCCTCACCACCCCAAGCCCTGAAGAACCCGCGGCAAATGCTTCGGCAGCTGCCAGACGCGAGTTTGACAAATGGAAGAAGTCGAATGGAATGGCTCGTTGCTACATTCTGGCCTCAATGGCTGGTGTGTTGCAACATCAATTCCAATCGAACGATTCCGCCAGTGACATTATCACATCCCTGAAAAAGATGTTTGGGGAGCATGGCAGGCCTGCCAGACAGGTAGCCATGCAAAAGATAATGAGTGCGAAGATGTCGGAAGGGACTCCAGTCAAGGAACATGTTTTAAAAATGATTGGTTATTTAAACGAGCTGGAGACCCTAGGTGCCAACATCGATGCACAGACCCAAGTTGATATGATCCTTAATTCGCTGTCGCCTTCATTCGCTCAATTTAAACTTAACTATAATATGAATCAAATGAATTTTTCAATGAGCGAATTGATGAGTTCTCTTTTGGCAGCGGAAGGGGTGATCAAACCTGGGGTCAACGTTTTGAACGTTGAGAAAAGCGCTTCCTCTTCCCGATCTGTACCGAAAGGAAAGAAAGGGAAGAAGAAGGCTGGCACTGGTGGTTCAAGTGTTGGACCGGTCCCTAAGATTGCAAAATCTAAGGGAAAAGGTAAGGGCAAAGGGAAGGTGGGTGGCCAAGGCAAAGGAAAGTGTTTCCAATGCGGTGAGAAAGGCCACTGGAAGAGGAACTGTCCAGAATTCTTAGCTACAAGAGTTCAAGGTATGATTGAATCACATGTGATTGAAGTAAGTTTTATAACGGATACTTCAAACACTTGGTGCATTGATTCTGGTGCGACTAACCATATCTGTAATTCATTGCAGGGGTTCAGATCAACCAGGAGGTGCAGTGATGGGGAAATCGTACTTACTCTAGGTTCTAGCGCAACTGTTTCTGCGGTTGCTATAGGAGTCGTAGTTTTAGAATTTCTAGACAATAAAATTTTGATTTTATCAGATGTACTTTACGTCCCTTCAATGAGACGTAATTTAATTTCAGTTTCTAATTTATCGAATAATGGTTATTCTTTTCATTTTGGAACTGAAGTTGTGATTAAAAGAAATAGTTCTTTTATATGTTCTGGTGTTAAATCAAATGGTTTGTATGTGATTACTCCCAATATTTCTAAAGACTCTTGCATGGAACTTAATAACTCAGTGGTTACTGTACCATCTAAAAGAAAGGAACCTTCCACTAATCCAACAAGGCTTTGGCATATGAGGCTTGGCCATATCAATCTCAATAGGATTGGCAGACTAGTCAAAGAAGGGGTCTTAGGCGATTTGGTTCTCGAACCAATGGAAGTCTGCGAGTCTTGTTTAGAGGGTAAGATGACCAAAAGGCCCTTTCCTGCAAAGGGCAATAGAACCAATGCATTGTTGGAATTAGTTCATACTGATGTGTGTGGACCAATAAATATTAGAGCAAGGGGTGGTTATGAGTATTTCATAACATTTACCGATGACCACTCCAGGTATGGATATGTGTACCTAATGCAGCACAAGTCTGAAGCTTTTGAAAAATTCAAAGAGTTTAGGGCTGAAGTGGAGAAGCAATTGGGCACACATATCAAGACCATTCGATCTGATCGAGGTGGCGAGTACCTCTCTAATGAGTTTATTGATCACCTCGTACAGAATGGGATTCTGTCACAGTTGACTGCACCTGGTACGCCTCAGCAAAATGGTGTAGCGGAGAGAAGGAATCGGACTCTTTTAGACATGACTAGGTCGATGATGAGTTATTCTGAGTTGCCATTATTCCTTTGGGGATATGCTTTGGAAACCGCTGCTTACATACTAAATCTAGTACCAAGTAAATCTGTTCCAAGGACACCACGAGAGATGTGGATTGGGCGCAAGCCTTCTTTGCAACATCTCCGGATATGGGGGTGTCCGGCACATGTGCTGAAAGGAAAGATGAGCAAATTGGATTCTAGATCGGAAGTATGTTACTTTGTGGGTTATCCAAAGGGTACTTATGGATGGTATTTTTATGATCCAAGGGAACAGAAAGTGTTTGTTAGTACAAATGCTGTTTTCTTAGAGGATGATTATATCATGAGCCATAAACCTAAGGGAAGGATAGATCTTAGAGAGATAGAAGGAGAGCCCTCAGTCCAACCCGCAGTTGATAACGATGAAAATCAAGAAAATACCACTTCTTCACCCATTTCCGTACCGATACCTCGTCGTAGTGGGAGGATTATCAGCCAGCCTGATAGATACATGTTCTTAGGAGAAGTTTTTGAAGCTGTCTCCATAGAATCTGAATCTGATCCTGCCACATACGAAGAGGCAATGGCTGATGTAGACTCGGCTCATTGGATTAAAGCTATGAAGACTGAATTGGAATCTATGGATTCAAATCAGGTCTGGGATCTTGTAGAACTTCCAGCCAATATTAAACCCATTGGCTGCAAGTGGGTCTATAAGAGGAAAAGAGGATCTGATGGAAAGGTTGAGACCTTTAAGGCAAGGCTTGTGGCGAAAGGCTATACTCAGAGGGAGGGCATTGACTATGAGGAAACCTTCTCGCCGGTAGCCATGCTCAAGTCCATCAGAATACTCTTATCTATTGCTGCATGCCTAGATTTTGAGATCTGGCAGATGGACGTCAAGACTGCATTCTTGAATGGCAATCTTGAGGAGGACATCTATATGCAACAACCAGAAGGGTTCATAGCTGGTCGGAAAGGTAACTTGGTATGCAAGTTGCAAAAGTCCATTTATGGGCTTAAGCAGGCATCCAGAAGTTGGAACATCCGATTTGACCAAGCAGTCAAGTCGTTTGGTTTCATACAGAATCTGGATGAACCTTGTGTATACAAGAAATGTGAAGGAAAAGTGGTGGCTTTTCTTGTGCTTTACGTTGACGACATTCTACTCATTGGAAATGATGTAGCGGCGCTGTCAACGGTCAAGGTTTGGCTAGCTAGTACTTTCGATATGAAGGATCTAGGAGAGGCGAGCTATATTCTTGGGATAAAGCTCTTTCGGGATCGCAAGCGAAAGATAATGGGATTATCTCAAGCTGGTTATATCGATAAAGTACTAACTAGGTTTTCAATGGATAATTCGAAGAAAGGTTTGTTACCTTTCAGGCATGGTTTAGCGTTCTCTAAGGACCAGTGTCCAAAGACACAGGAGGAGAGGAATCGCATGACAGGAATTCCCTATGCTTCGGCAGTAGGAAGTCTCATGTATGCGATGTTATGCACTAGACCAGATATCTGTTTTGCTGTTGGCATGGTTAGCAGATATCAGTCGAATCCGGGTCCAGAGCACTGGACAGCCGTTAAGCACATTCTTAAGTACTTGAGAAGAACTAAAGATTACATGCTTATGTACGGTGGAAGTGAGTTAATTCCAGTGGGATACACTGACTCGGACTTTATGTCAGATAAAGATTCGAGGAAGTCGACGTCCGGTCATCTCTTTACCTTGGGAGGTGGTGCTGTCAGTTGGAGGAGCATTAAGCAAAAATGCATTGCAGACTCAACTACAGAAGCTGAGTATGTGGCTGCTTGTGAAGCCGCAAAGGAAGCTGTTTGGCTCAAGAAGTTCCTTATGGAACTCGAGGTGGTACCAGCGTCGCTGTCGCCTATTACGCTTTATTGTGATAATAGTGGGGCAGTGGCTCAGTCCAAGGAGCCAAGGAACCACGGAAAGGGAAAGCACGTAGAGCGGAAATATCATCTTATCCGAGATATTGTTCAACGTGGAGATGTGTCTGTCACCAAGATTGCCACAGCTGACAATCTTGCTGATCCGTTTACAAAGGCCTTGCCACAGAAGGTCTTTGATCGTCATCTAGATAGTCTAGGTCTTAGATGTAGTTTTGAATGGTTATGAGTGCAAGTGGGAGTTTGTTGGGTTTGTGCCCTCAAACCATTACTTTATGTATGAGACATTGACATTTTAATATATGGATATCAGCTTTACATTTCATTGTGTATGTTCTTTTCATGAGATGATAGTTAATCCTTAAGTATTATAGTAAGTAATTCGTGTGTGTATGAGATGCACACAAGTGAGATACGAATTACTATTCTTTAATACTTAGAATGTGTCACAGTGGATGATGAGACTGGATACCTCATCAAGTCTACACTGTAGCATAATTAACTACCATTGGATGGAGTGATTAATCTCAATCACTAGAGTATAGCTCTTAGTTGATATGCTAGTGCTTATAGTGCATTGACGGACCTGAGTTTCCTATTGACGCTTAAGACTGTCAAACAGTCAATAGGAACTCATAACTTGTATAAGGTACGTGTTCTCAATCTTGAGACGATTATGAACACAGACTGTGGATATGACTGCTTTGACTTACCAATCAGTGAGGTCTATAAAAGATCAACACCTGGGTATCTTGGGTAGGTCATGTTCATAGGGTTGTGAACATATATTGTCAAGATAGAATCTACCCTCTGTTTCAGAGTAAGCATTCCCTTGAGAATGTCACCAAGTCGATTACTGAGTACTGCAGTCTTGTTGATAAGAGTTATCAACATGTTTGGTAATCATGAGAGGTGAATGGGACTCAAGGAATACAAGAAGTAATCATGATTCAGGTTGACAGTAACAGTTATCCGATTACCTGAATATGATTACGAATGCTGCAGGTAGAGGGACATTAGTACACCATACAAGTCTAGTTATCGCTTCGGATATGTTCTTTTGCGTTTGGAGTTCAGTTATCGTTTTATAGTGGAATAAACTTTAACTGATCAGTTAGTTAGTTTGCTGATCAAAGAGTTTGGTCATGGTAATTAACAAACTGGTCTGAGCCAACAATAAAGAGCCTAGGAGGTCCCACTCTTAGCTCCGCAAGGGTGCTGGGAAAGATGCTTGAGGAAACTGTCCAGACAGGTTCGATCGATCGAAGATGTATCGATCGATTGAAGTCTGCAGGTTCGATCGATCGAAGATGGTTCGATCGATCGAATGTTCGATCGATCGAAGGCACTTCGATCGCTCGAAGTCTAGGTCGGTTCTGGGAATCTATAAATAGGGCAGCTGCGTTCTGGAAAAGGTTGTTCGTCGTTTTGAACGTCAGAAGCTGCAGAAACTGTTTTGGAGCCCCAAAACCTTCTCTATCCTCTCTATTAGGGTTCCCACCAACCCTAGTCTTTCTGGCAGGCATCCGCAGGAGTCATAAGGGTGAAGATCATCTAGTGGAGGCTGCTGGAAGTTGAAGATCAGAATTGGGTTCAAGACACTAAGGTATAACTCGTGTCCCCTCTTGTGCGCATATGTAGAATTGACGAGTAGTAGATCCGGGCATGCCAATAAAGTTTTCATAACTTGATTTTTCCGCTGCGCGTTTAAACTTTTCAATTTAAACCTGTTTTTCCCACAAGGCCTACGTGGACGGGAAGCCCATAGTCCGGGTAATGATATTAACGATCGAGAGTGGGTGTTTGAAAAGACATGAAAATGGCTTTCATGCATGACATTGGCATTCATTGCACTCACGCATGTTATATAACAAATGTTATTGTGCAGTTATATGACTATACGAGCCTTTTGGCTTATGGACTATTAAACCTTTCTTTCAGGTGATATAGATAAGGGCAAGGGCCCGAGACTTGACAATTCTTTCGTTATAGTTTGAAGACCCCTGTGTGTGGGGATTATCTTTTATTAATGTAATAAAATTTGGTTTCATAGAACATATTATGTTTCAATTGGACAAATGTTAGTCCACCTGCTTTTAAATAAAAAGATAGCTTAACTCTGATTTTCCATTTTGTTTTAAGAAAGGATATTTCCTAAATGAAAACCAAATTTATGTTTTATAAATGTTTTCCAAATGATGAACGTTTATTTCAGGTAACCCTCGGAGTCTTGGACTCAGGGAGTTACCGATTGGTGTCAAAGCCTACTGTTATTACTGTTATTGTTGAACTTCTGCTAGTAACCAATACCCCATCGTCGAGACCCGTGGCGGGGCAGGGCGCTATAGAATGGTATTAGAGCATAACCGGGTCGAATACTTTGGACGATGGGTTATGTGCTCGCTTGTTTAGTTTTGTTTAACATGTCAGACATGTTAGTTGATAAATGGTATATGATTTGATATGTGTTAACACGTTATTTGGTAACTTGAGGTGTTAACTGTTTACTTGTTATACTTGACATATACATGTGTTGTTGAATACACTTCGTGATTAGATCATGTTGTGTGATTGTTTACTCGATTTGATCTTGTTATAGATATGTTGTCGCGTCATGAGAATCGTAGTATTGAGCTTGAGGCTGATGAGCAGATATCGGCTGCTTCGGTCCCAGTTAGAGGCCAAGGTTGAGGCCGAGGTCGAGGACGTGGTCCAGGTAGAAGTCGTAGTCAAGGTTAAGGCCAAGGCCATGGCCGAGGACGTTAAGGTCGTGGTCGTGGTCATGGTTGAGGCCACGCACCTGATGTTGTATTTGAATCTGAAGCCTCCAGAGGACCGATTGATATTCCTAATGGACTGCAAGGGTTACAGAATGTTGCCGATGTAATTGCAAGGGCAGTCAGAGATGTTATGCCACCTCCTCCCCCGCGTGCTCTGAGAGGTGAGACAAATCCCGCTAGAGGTCGGGAGTGGCTGAATATGCTCGGTAGCGGCTGAATATGCTCAAGAGCGCTAGAGATCAAATCCCACAGTTTTCTGGTAGCTCTGACCCAATGGCTGTAGAAGATTGGCTTTAGCATATCACGAAGATATTCGAATTCATTGATCTTTATGAGGATGCTCTCCGCATCAAGTTGGCTACATGCTTATTTTTTGGAGAAGCTACCCATTGGTAGGATTGCACAGTAAGTGTTCATCCACTTGCTGGCATGACGTGGAAATCATTTAAGAGTCTTTTCCTTGATAACTACTTCTCAAAAGTCTAGAGGGGCACAAAAAGGGCTGAATTCTTTACCCTTCAGCAGGGGGACATGTCAGTGATAGAATATGCTACTATATTTTCCACCTTGGCTCATTTTGCACAAGAGCAGTTGGTCAGCGATCATTTCAAGGCTACACACT